>OZ022264.1:84866995-85219495 GCA_963978885.1 Nemotelus pantherinus
GTTGATTTTATTTTAAGAGAAAAATAAGCAGGCAACACTATACTGAAACTTCATAAATTACTGAAACTTTTTTCAATCTCTAAAATTGGTTAGCCTGATATATGACACTCCACTTTGGAGGAAGACAAAAGAAAAAGAGAAGAATTTGTTCGCCAATTTAACACGTAAAACAAAATTTGCAAAAGAACAAATTGATGATACCCCAATATTCAACCAATATTTCGAGGAAGAAGTACCAGAGAAACAAATAACCACACAACTCCATAACATAAACTTGAACACAAATAAGTGCAACTAACGCGATAGTCTCATCAGTGAAATTGAAATGGACGTTTCTACAAAATAAACACAATCATTTGAGCTATAGAGAATTGATGCACCGTGCTGCTGAAGAGGCTAACTAGTTTTGATTCATCCTGCTAGCGAGTTGATTTACTCTGTCAGGGACTTGAACATCATGACAAAGAACAACAATTTGCTGGGCTCTGCAGTGGTTAAAAATAGTCAGAAAGCCCTGATTTGAAAGCCCTGTCAATAGGGCAGCTATATCTCGGCAATGGCACTAACCTGAGACACGTCTAAATGTTAGAAAACTTTCTATTTCATTTGTGCGGCATCTTTATTTGGATGTGAAAAATAGTTACATACAAAAATATTCGATGCTATCAACGATTTATTGCTTAGGATTTATAGCTCTTCCTCAGATTTTTCATTACATTCAATTTGAAAAATGTAACGAAGCTTTGGGTATGTGTATAATAAAGAAGTAACAGCAATTTCACACTCCGAATTAATTGGAGAAAGACATAACTTGTATTGAATTCAAAATATGTTTGGAACTTCTGTATGGAAGATTTTTTGGTCCTCGCTTGAAGTAAAAACCGATTGCATACAGCCTAATGTAGCATGGTGCGAACATTGGGTTTGAACCACCAAATATTTTAAAAAGTACAAGAGTATTTTGAATTGCCGTTTCTAAAATTGAAATTTCTGGCGGAGACAATAAATATCAAAGGGTGCCTTATTTAGTACTGTAAAAAATTATTATTAAATTGAATTACATTGAAAATATTTTTATGTTAAATTAATCGTATATTATTAGCCTTACTTACCATTTAATTAACAATGTAAGCTTTAAACCTAGCTGCTATACTATTTCGGCCTGCTAGCTCTGATTGGTTTTATTTTTTTGATACTTTTTTCGGCACACATTTTATTTCTTACATACTAATGGTATTACCCAGCCTGTACAATAGCTGTGAATACCCTGCCAATAATTTGCTTAAAAGCTACCTTAAATTAAAAGTACAATCTTACTTATACCTAATTATTATTAACTTAACCCACTTAGACCTAAATCTAAGCCTAGCTCTTAAACCTAACCCATTTTGTTCGTCGGATGGATAGGATCGAAAAGCGCATCCATGAGCTGCCACTGCAATGCTATATTTGCGAGGCACGTAAACAGCTCATTAGAACCACCTGTACGCCAGTTACCGAATCAGTCCTTTCTCATATCCGTCTGTCTGTTTTTAGAATCGTGTTTCTAATTTCACAACTCGGTACCTAAGTAAAAAAAACCTATTATCATGCTTTGAAAATATTAAAAACTGGCTAAGAGGAGAAAATCATAAGTAAATAGTGGATTTGTCTCGGATTTTTAGCGTATCCTACCAGAATAGCTGACAACTCTGCACTCGTACCCACATTCTTCGCAAGAAAAAAGACGTCTTAAGTCTGAGGCAGGACTGTTGATGTTTTCAATACTACTTACGCTAACCAGCCCTTGATCGAGATGCAAAAAATAACGGACCGTTAGTAGTTTTTTTTATCTAGAAAACAGTATGCTCCTTGCTTTGTACAAAATTTATATTTAATGATAGCTACCTCCTATTCAATCACGTCTACAAATACTATATAGAATATGGAACCCTTCTACGTATGCAAGTCCATCCTAATATCGATTTTCATCATTTTTTCGGCTCCCAAAAATGGAAGTCAAGACGAAATTCACCGCTTGATTGGTACACAGGTTTTAAAATTACACAGACACAAAGGTTTTATAGATTATACAGTAAGTATATATATATGAACGAGTACATTAGTTTGTGTATATTTATTTCCAGATGCAGTCTCTGAACTAAGTCCTAAACCGATATCCATTTGAATTCAGTTCAAAGCGGAGGTTATTAAATTTCGAGCCTATTAGGCTCCTTTTTCACCTTAAAACGTAATCCTATAGATTTCCCTATTACGCATAGACCAACTCAATTTGGCAGTACATTTGATATTTTCGTCAACATCAAAATGTACAGTAATAACATTTCGGAAATATTCTTTCGGAGAACTGCCTTCAGCCTGAAATTCGATACTCCAACAAATTTTTGAGCCCACTCGTATCAACGAAAAATGTCAAACGCTTCGTCCTTCGCTCCAATGTCATCCGTACTCGAATCAACTCTCTTGTGTTCAACGAACTAAAGTATGTCCTTAAAATTTAAGAAGGGTGCTCTTGCATTTGAAACCTGTCAACATCACTTCACATCAACAATAACACACAACAGGTTTTTACGAAGGAATGATAAGAAAACAGCAAAATAACCCGCAAATGACGAGTATGTGCACATTCGGTAAATTCCTATTAAGTGAACGAATGTTTTGTTACTGTGAGTCCCGGCCGTCTTCAACCACCCTGAGCATGATCTTTGCTTTGGCATCGGCGCGATATGCGTATATGTATCGTTTTATTGATTATTTTCTTTTGCGTTCCCGTCATAATGGTAGCACACGCACAAATTCCCATACATTTAAGTATGTATCTAGCAGTTGAAAAAACCGTCCAAGTACCAGCACATGATACGATGCTTGCCTATTTTTATAAAAACCGAAAATAAATAAGAATTTATTTGATTTGCAATATGTCATAGACAGCCAAATTCAACAGTGAATGGAAAGGGGTTCAAAAAAAAACTGAACAACGAAGTGTTTATCCCACAGAAAGCAGAAGATCTTGAGTATCATCTTAAAGAAGAATAGCACTACAAAATGTAGATGAAATACAAATTTTTTGCAAGAAAAGCTTTCAGCGAATCGCACTATCTATGTTTATGACTGAAACTGACTGAATAGCTCGAGTAGCTACTACGATTGTGCTGAATTTCGGAAATCCGACTTAATATTTCTGAAGCCGTTACCCTTCTGGTTACTCTCACAAGATGGAAACATTCATCATTCACATTTAAAGACAAAATTTTGGATTGTATCTAACGAGTATACACTCATAAATAAAATCCAGCGACAATTTTTTTAACATACAAGCTAATTTTTTCCAAAAAAAATTATTTGGCTTTTGCACATAAGTATAACCCGCAGTCCATTTAAGCATAGTACTGAGTTCGATTTCACGTGAAAACAAAATTTCACGTGAAATCTGTTTCGGCGAAAATTTAGCTTGAAAATAAGCAAGAGTTGTACTCTCTTAGCATGAAAAGTTGCTTTGAAGCTGCTTTCGCTTTGAAAATGCAGATGGCACTGACACATGTCTCCAATCATTTCACGCCAATTTAGTTTGTGCAGTTCATTCTTTCGAGCTAAAAAGTGACATTTGGTGTTTCAATTTGAAAATTGAATTGTGCAAATGTCTTTCGAATAAGAGAATCGATTGAAAATTGAAATTCTTGACATTTTATCCGTCAAGAATGAGGAGTGTCTCTGCTTTTCTCCATTGCCAAAATTTTCGCTCGAAAGAATGACCAGATAATGGAGACATGTCAAAATGTAGCTTCATGGTTAGCTCAGTACCAACCTTTACATGCGAGACAACACACCTCGAAAACACACTTCGGTTGTTTTCCTCTGCAATAGACCATTAAATTAACAGAAGAAATCGTATTCGCAATTCATAAACATTGATTTAATGCTGTTGCCAAGCTAGGACAAAAAGGAGGGCGCGAATAGCCATCACCGAATAAATTTACAGAAAATGTGACAATAGAGTCCATTTTGATGGAATACTTTCAGTCACAGGCTCATCACTCATAGCAAAAATGGACCAAGGAAATTATTTACAGTTGAACCCACAGAGTATATCATGGCATCAGTCTGGTACCGCAGCAAACAAAACTGCCGGTCCATTCGAGACAGAATGACATACTTTAAAAAAAAGCTAGCTGTGTTTGGATATTTTCGGTGAGTAAGCTCACTAACCCAACCCGACACGTGTTCCAATCTAACTCTAGGGAAGCTTTTCTTTCACTGAAAAAACAATTGTATTACAATAGATAAGATAATAAATTATATCAGTTAAAAATATAAATAGATAAAACATTAAAACTTGTATTATAATATAATAATCAAACTGAACAGTTCGAACTAAATCAAGACATTGCGAGTACAAATTCGAGTATTCCAAAATTTGCAAAAACTGAAACAAGCGGCAATGGTGTCAGAAGTGAAGTTTTTACGACACTAAAAATTAAAAAAACCCTAGCGCATCAGAGCCGCTAGAAACACTAATGTTCGAAGAGCAGTAGAGGATTTGTGCAGATTTTGAGTGTGTATTCTACCACTATTTACCTTTCCTACTTGAAACTAATGCACCCTAAGTAATAATAGAATCTAAGTTTATTTTAATTTTGGTTTTTTCAGTGAGATAATCTCGGAAACGCGCCATCCGATTGAGCTGAAACTTTTAGGATTCATTGGTGTATATTAACAATAGGCCCAGGTTTCACTAAATGTCAATTATTTTAAACCCGTTGGCGCCGGCGGCCATTTTAGTGATATTTTTAATATACCTATTATTCCGTACACAAATATTTTTTGCAAAAATTAAGTTGACAAAATAAGTTTCGAACGTGTTTCAAATGTGAATCGGATAATGTTTTGGAATTTTTTAACCCCATGTGTGCTCTAGGTGCCTAAAAAGAAAACGGGAAAATTTGAAAATTTTTAAATTGCGATAACTTTTGACAGAGCTATTCAATCATTACGAAATTTTCAGAACCTATTGGTACTAGCTGTAAGTTTGTGTTGCTTTGAATGAGCGTGTTGGCAGCCCTGTAGCTAGAACAGGCACTGAAAGTGAGAGCCTCCAAATCATCGACTCTCCTGAAAAAATGCCACTTCTCCAAAAAAAAAAAAAAAAAGCAAATCATATGTAAATTTTACGCTATGTTTACATAGCCAAAGTGAAAAATTTGATATGTTATAATGGGCACGCCTGGTAACCCTTGCCCAATTTACCTATATTTTTAGCATCAAAAACTTCTGTTCACGGAAACTCATGATCCGATAAGCAGAATTAATTGAAATTTGCAGAATGTATTGGCCTCAAATAGGATCCGGTCTGGTAGAAGGGATTTTGAAATGCGGGCGATTCTGTGGCAGTGGTGCCATCTTGAAAAATCACTAAAAAAGATAACTGTTTTTAGCCCTATAAATTCTGATTCAATCGTTCGATTTTAACGAAATTCACACAGTAGCTGAACTTTACTTTAAACCACGGTTGGTAGAAATTAGGTTGAAAAATTCGGTTGGAGAAGCCAGCTATGATAATTTTTGTGCCTTAAATTGTGAAAATTCGTTGAGGAAAATAAAGCTATGTGCCCTATTGCTTCCAGTACAGTTATGGTATCATCACGAAATTCATGTGGCAAATTTAAATTATTGTAGGCAATATTCAGCAGAAATTTAGTCTGAAAAACGATGATAGGGTTGCCAGCTATGCTTGTTTTTGTATTTTTTTGACCTAGCTTTAGTAAGCGATTTTATCATAAAATTTTCAAATCGTAGTGGTCTTGTAGTGAAAATGCACACCAAATACTAAGATCTAGAAAGTTCAAAAGCTCTTGCAAATGGTAGCCCTAAATTTCTTTGCATCCCTATAACTTCCAATGCAGTGATCGGATCAATACGAAATTCGCAGAGCAGATTGACTTCAACGTGAGACAGATGTGACTTATTTTTGGCTTCGGTGCTAGCGAAGGACTGCTAGCACGAGGTGTTTTTGTTGTTTGCGTACCAATAAATGCTTGCATTAAGTACTCACTTCGCGAATATACAATATATAACAATACATATGACAATACATACAATATATAAATATAAGACAATAACAACAATATAACAACAATGTATAAGACAATATATAACAATCCACTCAAAATCTGCACAAATCCTCTACTGTTCTTCGAACATTAGTATTTCTAGCGGTTCTGATGTGCTAGGGTTTTTTTTATTCAAACAGTTCAAACAAAAGCTGTTTTTTTAAGCCGAATAGTACGTTTTCCGTTGTTTGAAAACAACAGGATTGTCCATCAATATCTATTGAAGTAAGGAGTACACTTCGGTAGAACTTTTTTTTTAAATCCACACAATTCTCCCACTTTTTTCGATAACCAGTTGTTCTAGCTGTTTCTATATTCTAAATAAATTTTATCCGCAATATCTTAGTTTAATTACAGTGCTTAAATATAGTAGTCTAACTGCAACCTTTGCTAGGTCTGGGGGCTGAAATCAGAAGAGACTTCAGTTACAGACAATATATACGACTGTGAGCATCGAAAGTGAGTGCACACCTTCCAAATTTCTTTTTGAACTTCAATAAAAAAAACATTACCGATTGAAAAATATTTCTGATTAAGGAGTATCAAACCTTTATTCGTTAATAACGATATAATAAAAAATCAGTTCCATATATTCACTAACAAAAAATTTACAGAACAACAAAACAAAAAGTCAATGAAATACGAGTCAAAAGTAAGTGCACACTTGATATAATCAAAATTCATATAATAGTTTTAAGAAAAACTATTATTTGGTTTGACCGCCCTTTGCCTTTGAAACAGCTTCCAGTCTTCTAGGCATGGATTCTACTATTTTTCTGGTAAATTCTGCTGGTATATTATACCACTCTTCCTTCAGAACATTTTTCAAACTTTCCTTGCTTGTGATTAGACGTTGCCGAATTTTCCTGTCTAAATAATCCTATAAATGCTCAAATCCTATAAATGCTGGGGGGGGGGGGGGGGATGATCCAATACCTTGGGAGTTCTATAAAGCAACCACAACCTTACCACATAGGAAGTGTGCTTAGGATTGTTATCTTGTTGGAAGATCCACGTCCTAGGCAATTCCAATTTTGCAAGACTGTCAGCTATATTTCGCTGCAAAATATTGAGATAGTCTTGATTATCTATTTTACTGTCAATAAATTCAAGGTTTCTAACTTCCGATGCTGCCATACACCCTCAAACCATAACAGATCCTCCGCCATGCTTCACTGTGCCGGAAACATTTTTTCATGGAACTCAGTATTTTTTGTTCGCCAAAGTTTTTTATTTGTATGCCCGCCAAATATTTAAAATTTACTCTCATCAGAGAATAAAACGTTTTTCCAATAATTATAAGTACAGTTTTTATATTTTTTAGCATATTTTTGCGTTTTTTTTTTTTGTTCGGTTTAGAAATAAACGGCTTCTTTCGTTGTGTTCTGCCATGTAACTCATGTTCATTTAATATTCTTCGAACGGTGGAGGCTGAAACGGAGTGATTGTGTGCCGCGGAATAATTTTCAGCTATTTTTGCTGCACTTGAACGTGGATTACTCTTAACTTCTTTCACTGTATTTCTTATCTATTTTCTATTTAATTTTCATGGCCGTCCAGATCTTTTAAAATTGTCCATTATTTTGAATTTATTGTATTTGTCAATAATTTTTTTAACTGCACTGTGTGGTCTTTTTATCATATTTCCAATTTCCCGTAAAATTTTACCTTCACAATGCAAATTCACTATAATTTTTCGTGTTTCGGCTCAGTTTCTTTCCTCATTTTCACACCTTTCTTCTAGCACGTTTTAAATCAAAATAACTCCTTCGAAAATGACTTTACCAAGAATTTTTGCAATTGCTGTTTCCTAGAAATTAAATTGAAGCTGTATTCCGTTATATTAAAAATCCATGACTTTGTTTACAGCTAGAATCTAGCAACGTTTGAACACGTGTGCACCTACTTTTGATTCTTATTTCATTGACGTTTTGTTTTTGTTCTTCTGTAAATTTTTTGTTATTTAATATATGGAATTGATTTTTTTTGTATGTAGTTTTTAACAAATAAAGGTTTAATATTACTCAATAAGAAATATTTTTCAATCGGTATTTATTTTTTATTGAAGCTCAAAAACAAATTTGAAAGGTGTGCACTCACCCGGTGCATGATCATGGCAGAATTTGAACCATTGAAGACGTCAGATAACAGATTATGCTTAGCCCACTCCGTTCAAACATAATTAATTCCAATATTTAAAAATTTACTATTTTGACAATGCAATGCGAAATTGCTACAACATATCTATCATTTGAGACTAATTCAAAAACCAGGTAGATTCTTTCGCCGTACTCCAATCATTGGCACTTGCCAGTGGATAATATGTAACAAATTAACTGACTTCAGAATCGTCCTAGAAAACAAATAATTTCGAAAAATTTGGCTCCATAAGCTGCCTCCGAAAAAACAAAAGCCCTATAGCCCATTAACATTATCGTAATTTTTCCTACCGAGCGATAAGAAATCCATGCGAATCAATGCTGGCCCGACAACATCATTAAAATCATACCCGGATAGAATGATGTATTTCAACTGCGTTGGGACATGATTTACATTTTGCAATCAACATACGAAAAATAAAACAATCCGATCCACACGAACAAACTTCCTGATAAGGATTTCATTAGCAGACACTGTTCCAGACACAAAGCTTAGATTCAGCCGTGGCTATCTTGACAGTCTTCTTTGGCCATCAAACATTTCTCCGTTCCAATTAAAATTCTCTCCGAATTCTGTTAGTTGACCAGGCGCTACGGATGTCAGACCCGTTGAGTACAACGTGTTTCTTTGGTCCTGCAGCCACACATGATGTAGAAGAACGTCAACTGAGCACATGCTGATGTCACTAAAACTATAGGCTTTGTCTAGACAAGCACGGACCAAGTTACAAATTACATGGTAAGGAATGACCAGATTATAAATGGACGATGAGAAAAGCCGATTAAATTAGTAATTCTGCCTTCGCTAACTGGCAAAACGTATTTCGCAAGGACAGCATTCACGTACACATACATATACTTGTTCTATATATTATTTGGGTTGGTAGAAAGACTAGCTTTGCCTACGCCAACAACTCGTACTTGAGGCTAGCGAAAATGTGTAATCGATTGCATGGCATACCCATGATACAATGTTCTCATTGTATCATGTGACATACCATGAAAGCAATTGAGATAGTTCAGTTAGAAAGATAGATACACATTTCAGTTGAGAACAGGGTCATCTTGCATATTCGTGAATAAGTTGATCTAGTTCACAGCTATAAATGGTTTTCGAATATATATTTTTACTGATTTTCTAAGAAAATTAGTATTAAACTCGTTTCTCCGAAATTCATCATACATATGCATATATATGTATATATATATATATATATATATATATATATATATATATATATATATATATGTATATTTTAATATATATTTATATTCATATATATATATATATATATATATATATATATATATATATATATATATATATATATATATATATATATGTATATATATATATACATATATATATATATATATATATATATATATATATATTTAAATATATATATATATATATATATATATATATATATATATATATATATATATTTAAATATATATATATATATATATATATATATATATATATATATATATATATATATATATATATATATATGTATATATATACATATATATATATATATATATATATATATATATATATATATATACATATATATATATATATATATATATATATATATATATATATATATATATATATATATCAGTGGCGGCTCGTGACATTTAGAAACGGGGAGGCAGTGAATTTAAGAATCATTAAGAAAGTTAAATAATATTATAATAATATCATATCAAATTCATATTGTGGGACTTTGTGGTGAGGTAATGAAATACGATGTAAACTACACCGTAGAAACATTTTATTTGAGAGCAATGTATATTTGGCTCTATTTTGACAAAATTTTGAACGAAATTGTCATACAGCTGTGTTAATATCTTGAAAAAATGTTTTTCAATATTTCGCAGCGATAGCTCCAATAATCGTATGGACTGACGATATTTCGAAAACTAGTCTTAATTCTTTTCAACGCATTAATAATTAAATGGCATCTCAAAAATTACTGAAGTGGCCGAAATGCTTAAATTTGACTTCATTATTTATGGTTAACTTATCTATTACAGTAATTTATAGTAGCGTACAGAACAAAGAACTTACTTTTAAGGTTTTTCGGTTGAGGAATAGGCCATAAATGAACAGTACGCACTCAAACGAGAGTTGATGAAGCATATTTTGAATAGTGCTAGACTGAGTTATATCCATGAGGCTAAAAAGTCCATTTTGCGAAATTTATCTAACCGACTTTTTGCATCTAGCCATCTACACGCCTCTGCTTCATTGTGACCTCTAAATGACAAGTTCAGACGTGGTTAAAGTAACGTTAAGTCAATAAACCATTTTTTTATATTTTATATCACATCCTTCATTCACCTGGTTTTCGATTCGTTGAGTGAGCTTAATTTCGTTTAATAGGGTGCCATTTAGATTTTATAAATCATTGAAACGTTGCTTTGACCACACATTGTTACTGGAATTCGAATCATATGAGAAGTTTCTAATCGGTCAAGCTACCAGAAAATTTTATTATACTACTCTACATTAAATAAAAGCTCAGCATTCCTATCGCTCTAATGATTTTTAACTCTGGGGCAGGCTTTTTATTTTCTTTAAATTTCCGGATAAGTTTATTGTAAGTAACTTGTTAGTCATCATAAAATTCATTTTGAGTATAATTATATATACAATTGATTTACATGACAATAATTGAAATCAATAATAAGAAAATAGTTGCAGCTTTTAAGAAAAGTTCTTCAATGCTACTTAAAATGCACGATAAAATACCTCGAACACTTTTACATGTACATACTAGTTTTACACTGGTAGTAAACTAAATTTCACAGATCAAATATATTACCAAATCTAAATTTAGCGCATACATACAAAAAAAAATACTGTTTCCTCAAAGCACAAACAAATAATTTCTTAGGGTTCTTTCGGAAATATATATGAAATAATTATTTTTTTTTTTTTTTAATTATCATTCTCTTCATACATCAATTCTTTATCGTTCTATTCGGTAGTTTGTAAATGTTTCATTAACCAAATATAAGCATTGACGAAATAAAAATACAAAGCTCCTGACTTATTAATTTCGATAGCTCTTAATTTGTCCACTACTTTTCTCCTTTGCCCTAAAATAATTACCTTTCGCTAAACAACAACAAAGCACATACATTGCTGCTTTTGAGGCTTGCCTCTTTGAATTCACTATTGCCATATTGAATACTCAAAAATTTGATCATTCATGAATGACGGGAAAATACAAACTACAACGTTTTCATTGATAAAAATGCAATAGATGAGGCAGATGTGAAACTGCCTCATTTTCATTTCTCTACCTTCGTTTTCGTTGTGCTCGAAATCGACGTGGTATATGGCGGCTAGGACTCATGGCTAGGACTGATGTATATTTTTTTTTATTTTTTACACTGAGGCAGTGCTCTGGGTGCAAAATTGATTTCGGTGTTCTTTTTTGGTGCATTTTTTTACTTTTTTGCGCTGAGGCAGTGCTCTGGTCTGGGTTAGGCAATCCGCACACGGGTCGTTGAGCTATCGTCGTAGATGCGATATTTCTACGCTTGGTCGTCACAACCTATGTAAATCAATGGGTGACCGCTAACGGAGCGTTAGCCTATCGTGAAGAGTGAGAAGCGTAGTCGGTTCACGTTGAGTGCGTCTCAAGCGTTGTGCATTGCAGGCCTCAAGTCGAATGAGTAGTCGTTTTTGCAAGCGCGATGGATGACGGCAACGTACGATTCGTGGGGGAGGTGGGAAAATGCCCCGAATTGTATGATTTTACGACGCATACTGACGTTTTCTTGACGACCCGTGTGTGGACATAATATGAGGATGACGGCACTCGTTTTCTCGCGAGCTTGACAAGTGTCAAACGCATCTCTCACGTATAGCATTACTAACGACCCGTGTGCGGAGTGCCTTAAGGATTTATTTCGCGTTTTTTTTCCGGCTGCTTGTGTACAGGCACTGGTCTCAAAAGGTTTAAATGTTTACATATGCACAAATTCAAAAATAGTGGAGACTTGGGAGCAAAATGCTGGTTTTGCTATGAATTTAAATATTTATTTATGTATTTAGAATATGTATTTTGTAAATTGGACCGAGGAGGCACTGCTTCCCTTGCCTCCTCTGAGGAGCCACTGCTTCCCTTGCCTCCTCTGAGGAGCCGCCACTGATATATATATATATATATATATATATATATATATATATATATATATATATATATATATATATATATATATATATATATATATATATATATATATATATATATATATATATATATATATATATATATATATATATATATATATATAACTGATTAAGGGAAATAATCTCTGGAGTGGCCGATTCGATTGTAATGAAACTTTCGGAGAACATAGATGCATGTATATAATAGGTAGGTCCATGATTTCTAAGAATTAAGATATCTTTAACCCTTTGGCAACAGCGAGCATTTTAGTGAATTTTCAGGTACCCTTATATTTCTATGCAGAGTACATTTTCGCTTAAAATAAATATTGGAAATGAAAACTTATTACGTTTTCTTATTCTTATTCTTATGATAAAAAAATGGAAATGTTGAAAATCATTCAAATCATCGACCCTCTTAACAAATGATTGATCTTTGAAAATAAATTCAAGTTATTGGTAAATTTGGCCTTTGCTCACCATGTCGAATTAAAATTTTCCAAATTCCGCGGTGCACAAGAACGGCAGCCCATGATCAAATTACCTCTACTTTCAGCACTCAAAATTTCTGTTCACGAGAACTGACGTGATCAATATGAGATTTACAGGACGTGTCGGTATTAGCTAGGACTAGGTTTGATAGAAGTGATTTTGAAACACGGGCAGCACTGTGACAGTTGTGCATAAATATAAGAAGAATGGATACGAAATGGGCCGAGAGAAATGAAGCAATTTTCGACCTCTGGTCGCAATGTGTTTGTGTAAAACAACAACAAATTTCATGCAGAAAAGCTGATGTATTTGGAAATTTGTGTCCATGTATTAGTTTCCCCGTTATCTCAACCACCCCGTAGATTGGATGGATTGAAATTAATGTTTACATAGAGAGTTTACAGCGCTGAGGGGTGGTGCGTGCGGCAGTGAGGGGAAAGCTGTTTTACAGAAGTAAAATTGCATGTGTAGTAAAATTGCTTCATTCACGTACGGGTTCATGCATTGTGATTGCGTGTCCATTCTTTATATGTCTATGCAGTTGTGCCATTTTGAAAAATCATCGAGAAAAAAATTAGTTTTTGGCCTATAGCTTCCGACTTAGCCAACAGATTTTAACGGCATGCACGCAGTAGGTGAATCTTTTTCTGAGACAGATTACACAGAAATTTGGTTGAAAAATTGGAATATGTAGAGTAGCAAGCTATGGCAATTTTTGTCTCCTAAATATTGTAAATTTGCTCAGGAAAATAAAGGTTTTTTTTCCCTATAACCTCCGATGCAGTAAAGAAAACGAAACGAAACTCATGTGGTGAGTGGATCTTGTTGTATTTCTAATTTTGTGGGAATTTCGTTGAAAAATGATGAAAGGGCTGCTAGCTATGATGAATTGCGTAATTTATTTAGTTTCTTTATCGAGCGATGTTGTCATTGGGATTGATCCTGCAATGACAATTTAAACCAAATATTTAGGTTTTGAAAATTTAAAACGTTTTGAATGTGGTAACCCTAAAATTATATTCACTCCTATAACTTCCGGCGCAGTCATTCAATCGAAACGAAATTCACAGGGTGGGTTTAACTCAACGTGAACCAGCTATGGTGCTAACACATGATTGCCAACACCAGACAATTTCGTTAATACTGCTCCAACATATGCTTCCATTTTGTATGCATAAGCAAAGCATTTACAATAAAATAAGCAACCTATGTTTAAATTTTCCGAGTTTTGGAAATTTTTCGGATGGCAACTCCAGGCATTGTTTAATCGCTGAAACTGTTGATGATATCATTGGAAGAAAACGAAATTCAGAAGATAGGCTGTAAAAGCACGAGCATGTCTTATTGCTGCTGTGTTGGACAAATGTTGCCAGCACTGAGCATTTTCATCATCTGTGCTATAGAAAATGCTGTCAGAAAATGATATTTGTTCTTATGAGTAAGAAATGGTTGATATGATGCTACGAAGAAGTGTATTAGGTCTTCACACATGTTTAAGTCACTCAAAGATAATTTCCTCGAAAATCAGTTTTCTAGCGGTTCTGATGCGCAAGACTTTTTTTATTATTAATTTATTTTTTGATATTATTAGGTTTTTCTTTTATATTGCTTCGTGAAACAGAGTATTTTTTTTTGCACAGAAGCAGGAGTCGAAGAATAGCTTCAATCAGGCAATAATTTTCGGAGTTAATTTGTATACAAATCTTTACCGGATATCTTATTTCTTTTCGACTGTGTTTGAAATAAGGTCTCAAATAACAATGATTTCCATATAGGCGAATATAGGTTTTACAACTAATAAAACAAAGCTACAGAGCACCAACCATGATCAAATTGGATACAAAGAAAGTCACCCAACCCTACATTTAGCGTTACATGAACTTATAGCACGTTTTAATTTTCGCCTTTTAGCTTCTGGAATAGTGTGTGGATAAGTGTGCGGATTACAGTGCCGTGTGTGCTTTTTCCACATCTAATGATGTTTTTAGATATCCGTTTACGCATCTTAGTGTTTAGCATCTACACGATTCAACTCACCTCCATTTTTTTTAAGGCGGGGTGAGGCAGAAGTGGTCGGGTACGTAGATTCATATATGTGCCTACCACAAAACTAATGACGCCATCCTTCCGCTGAATGTTATTTATGGATGATCTTTGTTTATGAACTTTTTTTTTATTTCGCTGATTTTCCAATTAAATTTAAATTTGAATAATTTTGCCCAAAAAATAATATTTCTACGTTTGTATTCATTTCTTTATACATTAAGCAATGCACACGCCCAGTTTCACTTCAAGTTTGCCTTCTAAAAACTTTTCGTCGCACATCTAAAAACGCCATTATGTTAACGATAGGCTCCTGGCGATTTCATTCAGTGAAGGGCTCATCATTTCATTTCATCAGCTTGCCGACCAGGGTTACCGGATAGTGTAATGGGAAAGAAATTCAGTATTTTAGTCCTGCAGAACCTGCAGATATTATTTTTTTCTCTTCTTCTGCCTGGCAAACTTGTCGCTGCTTTGCAGAGTTAGAGGATTGGGACTTATCTCTTCGCAAGTAAAAAAATGTCAACCACTTGCTTTGATTCCCAACTGAAGCCTTCTAATATGGCATACACATCAGGACCAAATTTCATTCAAGTATTCTTGTTCATTAAATATTTTAACAACAACTTTTAAATGTATGGATTTGTTATTTAAAAATATGTTCAAAATTTATTAGTTACCGAATTTCCCACTATGTTGCAGCTATTACTATTTACCGCACCGTGTCGTTAACGTCACTTAGTTTTGACGTTTGTGACATGTAGTGTTTATGTAGCCATAATTTGGAGTTCATAACATCAGTGCTTGCAGCACTTTACCAGCACTACAACCAACATTTTACCACAACTGACTCACGTTGGAGTCATTTCATCGCGTGAATTTAGATTTCATCCGTTGACTAACTCGACAGTTACTGCGTTACAGCCATTCGAACAATTTTTAGAGCTTGGTTACTTATTTTCAGTATAGATATTTATAATGGTAGCATTTGTTGGTACGGATTAACAAAAATGCCTCATGCTCGCAACCCTTACCACCAAAACTAAAAGTATAGCAAATCTACTTCGCATTACGGCCAATTCACCCTTGATCCGGTGACAGCGATGTAAGTAATAGGAGTACGAAAAAAATAAGGATTACCACTCGGAAAAGTCTTCAAATTTTTCATCTCTTAATGTTTGTTCTCTGTAGGGGTATTTTGATGACAATGAAGAAATTCAAAATTTTTAAATTAACTCTGCAGACAAGTCATAAAGTTTATCAAAAATTTGCATTTTTCTTTAGAAATGCAAAAAATTTCCAGCTAGTTCGTTGACTTGAATGTTTTCTGTTTAAGTGCATATCACAACTGAAAACAACGCACGCGTATTTGATATAGGCATTAATGTGTCCTGCAAATTTCGTGACGATTCGATGATTCTCGTGGAAGCTATTGCATTTTCAAATTTTACAAATTTTCCTTGCTTACGTTCAGGCACTTAGCGCCCACATAAAGCTCTAAATCTCCAAAACAACACCGTATTTAAGCTAGAAATATTTTTGAATTTCACTTTCTATGTTTTGTTTGCACAGGAATATAAGAGAACCACCGCTTACATCGATGTACAATTGCTCGTCAAGCCCTAAAAAAATTTGTGACCTGATCGCTAACTAGCATCAGGAAGTATTTTGTTCATGTACAAGCTTTTCTAACATTTTTTTCTCTCAAACATTCCCACCAAATATCTGACTAAAGAGGAGATTGAAAAAGCCATCAAAGATCTTAACATCATACACGAATGTACTCGTATGTAGTCGCTTATCAAGAAATCGCTTTCTTGAGAGGTTTTCCCTTCTTTTAGAAATCTTCCCATCTGACGCCGATTGTTAAATGTGGAGGTAGCAGGTAAATTGATTGTTACAGTGGTGCGTGTAAATGTGTGGTTTAGGGAAAAGGCGCATTGGCACCTCTAGGCACTCAGGCCAAAAGACCCATCAGACAGAGGTATAGCAATACTATCAGCATTGCACTAACTATTTGAAAAAACCTCTAGCGTATCAGAACCGCTAGAAACACTTATGTTCGAAGAACAGTAGAGGACTTGTGTAGATTTTGAGTGTGTATTCTACCACTAGCTACTTAAGACCACCCTAAGTAATAATAACCCATAAGCCAATTAAATGTCGATGACTCCATCGAAAGTTACAGCGATAGAAAGATGTTTGGGGTTGCCATTCGAAAAAAGTATACACTTTAGAAAATTTAAACATTGTTTGCCTATTTTCTTTGCAAATTTTTGCGTTATGAATACTTAATGTAAGCATTCATTGGTACGAAAATAACAAAAACGCTTCGTGCTGGCAGCTTTTTGCTAGCACCGAAGCCAAAAATATGTCACACCTACCACACGTTAAAATCAACCTACTCTGCGAATTTCGTATTGATCCGATCACTGCATTCGAAGTTATAGGGATACAAAGAAATTTAGAGCTACCATCCGTAAAAGTTTCCAAACTTTCTAGATTAAAATATTTTTTTTTTATTTTAACAAGATCACTATGATTTGAAAATTGTATGATAAAATCGATTACTAAAAATATGGAAAAAAAATACTAAACCAACCATAGCTGGCAAGCCTATCATTGTTTTTTCAGCTAGGTTTTTACTGAATATTGCCTACAATAAGTTTAATTTACCTTATGAATGTTGTTATGATTCCATGACTGCACTGGAAGCTATAGGGCGAATTTTCAAAATTTAAAACACCAAAATTACCATAGCTGGCAGCTTCTATCTAATTTTTTCACCAAATCGTTCCTTAGAGTAAGATTCAGCTACCGTGTGAATTTTGTCAAAATCTGGTGACTGAATCAGAATTTATAGGGACAAAAGCAGTTTTTTTCCTTAGTGATTTTTCAAGATGGCATCACTGGTACAGATCCGCCCAAATTTCAACATCGCTTCTATAAGACTTGGTCCTACTTAAGACCAATACATTCTGTAAATTTCAACTGTATCTAATTATTGGGTCCTGAGCTCCGTGAACAGAAGTTTTTAATGCTAAATATAAAAGTAAATTGGGGAAGGGTTACCGTTCTTGCCCGACATGAAATTTTTAATGTTTTATTTTGACTGTCTAGACAAAGAATAAGATTTGTGAAGAGCGAAAATTTTTCAGGAGATTCGATGGTTTGAAAGTTTTCACTTTCAGCGCCTGCCGTCGTTATAGGTTTCCAAGTACGTTAATACAAAACTACATTAGTATACAACTTAATAACATCAATATGTTTTGTAACTTTGGAAATTATTCAACAGCTCTGTCAAAAATTATCGCGATTAAAAAAATTTCAAATTTTCCGAATCTCATTTTATGCACCTAGCGCACACCCAGAGTTAGAAATTCCCTAAACCTTATCAAATCTTTATTATAAACGCATTCAAAATTCATTTCGCAAACTTAGTTTTTTGAGAAATATTTGCTGATAGAGTAAAAGGCATATCTAAAATATCACTAAAATGGCCGCCGGCGCTGAAGGGTTAAAGATAATTAGCATTTGGTGAGACTTGGACCTATTCTACATACACACAAATGTATCCTGAAAGTTTCAGCCGAGAAATAGTCACTGAATTTTTTTGGTGATATATATATATATCTATATATATATACATATATATATATATATATATATATATATATATATATATATATATATATATATATATATATTAGGGCGGGCCAATTTGTATGGAGCCGAAAAATTCGATTAGACCTGCCCCTTAGGATGATTCTATGGACAATTCTAAGCAACTTTGCCGAAGGAACCATAGGTCTATCTCGATTTTCGAGTCTCCCACTTTTCAAAAAAAGATTTTTTCCCTATAACATCATTTTGATTCAAAATTCGTTTTTTTATTCATCGTTATATTATCTTTTTTATGTGTATATGGGGGGTTTTTGGGGTCGAGAAATTCATTTCTGATCTTTATTTTTACCTATGACTACCGCCAGAGGGCGTTTCATGCATATTTTAACTATTTTTCGTCTATTTTCCGAGAAAAATTACAAGTTTTTCGGTAAAATTGATCTTTATTTAATTTTTTTCAATGAAAATTCAAATTAAAAAATAAGAACATGTGTAAAAAATAAAAAAAATGAATTTAGTGAGAAAAAAAGCGACAAAGTGTTGTTGCTTTCAAGTCAACAACGCATTTATTTAAAAAAAAACATCGGTAAAACATCATTACCGACATATTTTGTGAAAGAGCACAACACAATGACATTTATGAGTGTTCAGTTCATTAGTGTTTGAGCATCATTTCAGTGAAAGTGAATTATAAATTTCCTGCCAGTGAATAATTGTGAAATTCAAAAAGAATTAAAAGGTATGTGTTAAAATTTTGTAATTTAATACACATAGGCATCGATGTTGTTCTCTTGCTTGGTTACTTTTTTCTGAAATATGTAATACATTGTAATGTATTTATATGTATAGCATGTAGGAATAATGTGCGTTGGAATAATGTATTAACTGGTCCTACCAATTTGTAGGTGGAAAAAATATATTCGAACCAAATGTTTTGAAATATACTAATTTCAGTTTTTTAAAATTTTTTTAGTAAAATTATACAATGGATCCAAATGCATTGCCGTCTACATCTCAAACCGCAACAACATCAACAAGTACCGAAAGTCATTTGAAGCAATTGCCTTCGCACGATGTTGCTGTTTTTGGTGCATCTTGTGATTTGAGTGGACTCGATCTGCCAACGAAACAGGATATTTTAAGATGTTTTTTTTTCTTGGCCGAAGGTGCTAAACTCCAAAACAAAATGTTTTCGTATAAAACATTCGTACCGCACGTAACAGACAAATTGATTGAAATTTGGAGTCAACTTAATGTTGAAATTCTAACCAAACAAAGTGTTGTTAGAAAATTGGGTACATTGATTGACAAGTATCAAATCGAAACTAAACATTCAAATATCGCCTCATTCAGAACGTTCGAGCAATCTACAAAAGAATTATTTTACATCGGCAAATGTCAATGTGACTTGAAAGCAGAATTATGCTCATGTGGATTGATTCCAGATCATTTGAAAGAGTTCATGCGAGATCAAAATAATGACAGAAGATTGACGATACCGGAATTCGTGCTAGAAGTTGAAGAGCCAGCACCAACGTCAACAATAATACCAACAAGCGTTGAACAGAGCCATTCAGCATATGAACCAAGTACTGATATAGATCAGCCAAGTTCAAATCCACAAGATATTCCGCCAATGATACGAGGACCGTATACTCCCAGATACGATGCTTCGAACTTCGCTGCGATGTGTGATCGATTTGGTGTGTCTGATAGAATAGCAGCAGCACTCGCAACATCTCTTATGCAAAACATTGACGTAAAAGATGCACATGGCAATCCTATCATCATGGATAAAAATAAAGTGCGTCGAGAAAAGGCCAAATGCAGAGAAGAACTGCTTCGTAAGCAGTATGATGCATCCAATTTGATAGCATTTTCATTCGACGGCCGAAAAAATGATGCTTTAACAATGGAAAAAATCGATGAGAAGTTGCATGCAAGGATGGTGAAAGAACCACATCTAGTTGTTTTGAAGGAACCAAATTCTCAATTGATAGGCTACACAAAAGTCGAAAATGAAGATGCTGAACACAAATTGATGACATTTAATGCATTCTTCGTCGAAAAAGAAATTGCTCTCGATGCATTAATCGGCATATGCTGTGATGGTGAGCCAACAAATACTGGCGTAAGAAATGGGATTTTGCGTCGATTTGAATTGCATTTGAATAGACCGCTGCATTGGTTTGTGTGCATGCTGCACTTTAACGAGCTGCCATTTCGTCATTTGTTTGACACTTTGGAAAGATCATCGACCACTGGACCACGAACAACAACTGGAACGTTGGGCAAACAAATTGAAACTTGTGAAAATCTTCCGGTATGTATCATTTGTCATTTTTCTCATCGATTTTTTCCATTATTAAATGGTAAAATTTAATTCATCTCATTTCTTTTTTTTCAGCTTGTAGATGAATTCGAGATAATCGTGCTAGAGAACATGCCACCTGATTTAGATCCATTTGAATTATCCACCGATTCAAAGTACTTATACAAAATGGCCAATGCAATTTCGAATGGTGTTGTTCCTGCGGATTTATCTCACAATAAACCAGGACCAATAGCACATTCACGTTGGCTCACCAAGGCGAATAGATTGTTGCGGTTGTATGTGTCAACTGAAAATCTATCAAGGAATTTGAAAATTTTGGCAACATACATAATGAAAGTGTATGTGCCGATGTACTTCAACATCAAGTACTATAATTCGGTGGTCTTCGGTAGTGTATTATTTTACAAATTCATTCGTTGGACACAATATTTGGATACAAATCTACGCGGAGTTGTGAATAATGTCATTAAAAACAATTCATATTACGCACATTCCGAAAATATTTTGTTAGCGATGTTATTTGATGATAAAAAAGAGACACGAAAAATCGCAATCAAGAAAATTTTACACTACCGAAGAAATCTGTACGACCCGGCACATCTTAGAGTTTATCAAAAACCTTTGATAAACTTCAATTGTACAGATTATACGAATATGATTGATTTAAATAGAGATGATGTCTTATTCGAACCACCGTTTACGTATAGCATTCCGTATGATCATTTGGAACAATATTTAGAATGCGATGATCCACCATTGCCTGATCCAAGAATTCCGGTACACATACAAGCAACGGAAAGACATGTTCAATTGCTGGCTAGCGTTTCTAAACGTGTTTTAGAAAAGAGTCGACACAGTGTTATGGCAGTTACATCAGAAAGCCGTGCAAAATACCCCCGACTTGAAAGCAAAAAAGACTTTCAAAAATAAGTTATTTCGCTTTTCTTCCACTAAATTCATTTTTTTTTTTATTTTTTACACATGTTCTTATTTTTTAAGTTGAATTTTTGTTGAAAAAAATAAAATAAAGATCAATTTTACCGAAAAACTTGTAATTTTTCTCGGAAAATAGACGAAAAATAGTTAAAATATGCATGAAACGCCCTCTGGCGGTAGTTATAGGTAAAAATAAAGATCAGAAATGAATTTCTCGACCCCAAAAACCCCCCATATACACATAAAAAAGATAATATAACGATGAATAAAAAAAAGAATTTTGAATCAAAATGATGTTATAGGGAAAAAATCTTTTTTTGAAAAGTGGGAGACTCAAAAATCGAGATAGACCTATGGTTCCTTCGGCAAAGTTGCTTAGAATTGTCCATATAATCATCTTAGGGGGCAGGTCTAATCGACACAAAATTTGGCCCGCCCTAATATATATATATATATATATATATATATATATATATATATATATATACATCTTTATATATATATATATATATATATATATATATATATATACATATATATATACATATATATATATATATATATATATATATATATATATATATATATATATATATATATATATATATATATATATATATATATATACATATATATATACATATATATATATATATATATATATATATATATATATATATATATATATATATATATATATATATATATATACCATCTACATAAGCTTCAACAAGTTAATACCGTCTACATAAATTACTTTGATGGCGTTGACCAGAATATTCTTCGAATTAAATTACAGATAGTTGGTATCTCGGGTCACTTATTACACTGGTTAGACGGTTATGTTCGAAATAAGATGAAATGCGTTAGGTAATAGGCTATCTTACCCAAAAAATTTAAGCTCATCAGGTGTACCAAAAGGTAATATCGAGAGACGTCTTTTATTCAATATTTTCATATCGGATCTCTCTAAAGTTTTATCAGGCATTTTAGGCTTTTCTATGCAGAAGATCTAAAAATTTACGTCAAAATTAAATCAAAATCAGATTTAGTTTTTCTTAAGCCTAAACTGTTATCAGTGTGGCCAGCAAAACAAATTCGAAATTAACGCAAAACCCCGAATTTAAATTTTGATTACCGCCTCAATAATGTTTCACTAATTAATGTTGTATTAGTGTCATTAATTTTAGGGTTACTTCGGATAAAAGGCTGCTTTTTAAATTGATTTAGTTAAAAAACACTGCACTTGAATTTAATTTAAGATAAGAGTCTAGCGCAACAGAACCACTAGAAAACTGATTTTCGAAGAAATTGTCTTTGCGTAACAATAAAATGTGGAAAGACGTTCTACACTTTTTGTAGTATCATATCAACCATTCCTTATCCAAAGCAACAAAACCCAACTACAACATAGATGATGAAAATGGTCAGTGCTGGCAACATTGTTTCAAGGAAGCAGCAATAAGTTTACCATAGCAAGCTCATACTCAAATCATTTTATCCTTTGAATTGCGTTCTCATCGCAGGATTTGATTGGAAGTTTCAGCGATCAAACGTTGTTTGAGGCTACCGTCCGAAAAATTTTCAAAACTCGGAAAATTTAAAAATTGGGTCTCTTTTTTTATTGCAAATGATTTGCATATGAGTACGTAATGGAAGCATCTGTTGATGCAATATGTGTTAGCAGGAAAGCAAAAAATATACCATATCTGCTTCATGTTAAGTTAAATCTATAATAAAGATATAGAGGTGCAAAGAGTTTTAAGGTTACCATACTGAAAACTTTTCAAGTTCTCAAAATGTTAATATTCGTTGTTAATTTTCATTGCAGGATCATTCCCGTTTGCAAATCTAATGACATAATTGCTTAGAAAAGATTTTACAAAAAATTACAAAAATGGTCATAGCTGGCAGCCCCTTCATGTTTTTTTTTACAAAATTTATTTATTTATTTATTTATTCACCAAACAAGGTACAAGTTACAAATTACATAAACGATACCAAACAAAAATTGAAAAGTAAAGTAAAATAAAAAGTAAAAAACCAAACATGTTAAATAAGTAACAAAAAAAAAATTAAATAAGTAACAAATAGATTAATAAATAACAATCAGTAAAATAAAACATTCATAAATAGTATATGGCTTGAGGTTAGGGACTACGGATCGCATGCAAAAGAGAGGATTTGAAGGATAATTTTGAAATCGTAGGTGAATATAGATTGCTTATGCTATTGAATATCCTGCAGTATCTATGTATCGGCTCATTAGCTGCAGATATGGTCGAATGTGGATATTCTTTGAGGAAACGATTGGACCTGGTGTTCCTTACAAGGATATTTATCACAAATTTGCTATTCAGGAATTCAACACTAATAGCGCGTTAAATGACGCCGAATGCGAAGCAGGCCGATATCACCATTCTTGACCAAAAAGTATTTTATAGTTCTATGCCTGCCTTGAAACTCTCTTCGACTTACTTCCATGAAATGATAATCAAGAGATAGATACAACTAGCAAATAAAACATTCTTATCGGTCTTCTCCATTATGAAATCGAAATACGTGCACAGAAAGACTATGCTTCGCGTTTATAAAACTATCATAAGACCTGTGCTGTGCTTTGGTTGCGAAACATGGACACTGGCCCAAACTTCCGAAAATATGATCGACACCTTCGAACGGAAAGTTCTACGGCGGATTTTCGGGGCTATTCGCGACCGAGATGGATGGCGCAACTTTACATGAGCTGAAAGTCTCCAAAATCGCCAAATTACAACGGTTACAGTGGGCTGAGCACGTGCAACGCGTGAATGACGATCGCATGCCAAAACGTGTCATGAACGCAAGACGAGTCGACGGAGCGAGGCCAAGAGGAAGACCAAGAGCTCGTTGGGAGAGCTCAGTGTATGCGGACGCCAAGACTGAAGGATGCGGTCACGTGACCGAGACAATTGGAGGAGATCGATGCATGCGGCCAAGGCCCGACGTCGGGCTGGTTTGCCACGTTGATGATGATAATGAGTATTTCATATGACAGATACTGAAGAAGAGTGGGAAAAATCTTTGATATATCGATATCTATCAAATAATTGAAATAAATCTAGCCTTTGAAAACTTGGTCTTTAAATTTAATGTTTGGCCTTAATGAAATTTTTGGTTGAAAATCGCTAAGCCAATGGCGTCAGAAGCGATTCTACATACAAAGTTTATTTCATCTCTAGTTTTAACTGAAAGGCAAGCTGGCACAATGAAAGGTAAGTTTCGCCTAGATAGGTGAAAGTCTGTAGATCAAATATGTGTGGTGAAAATTTCATGAAAAAATTTTATTTCATTTGAAACATTTCTCCAACGATATTATTCCACGAGCAGCATTTTCGAATTTTAGAAGTCGACAATTCTCACAAAATGTGATATATCCCACGATTTCACAACATTGATGACGATCAGTTTTTGTACTTTGCAAGCAAATAACCATTTGTACCATTAACAGTTTTGTATCTGCATTTGGTTTTAGTTTGTTTCAGAGATCTATATTCACTCTCTTCATCATCATGTATTTATGTATAACAATATATATTCTACATAATACATAGTATATATTCATATATATGACATATGTATGATATATATAATAAAAATAGATTATGCTTTTTCGAAGAACGTGAATTTAGTTTTATTATTAATTTTCTTAAATCAGTTATAATAACAGAACCACAAAATCTGACTAGGTTTGGAAAAATTTACGTAAATAAAAAATATTCTTTTCTGGTAGTGCTACGATACTTGTGCAGATATATAAATAGGAAAAATGACAGATAAAACCTGATATTACGAGTTCAAAATATTACGCCGATGCCTCGTGATGTTACTGAATGAGCTTTCTGTGGACCCGGAGATATATGCAGAGTAGCATGGTAAAGTAAATCAAGAACTAAATCTTCTGGTAAACAGTCTATAAAATTTCGCACACATCAAATCAAATACACTATTCTCATATTTTAACCAATTTAACTAGGTAGGCTTTTCTCCGTCTTCTTTGACGTAGACAACAAAAGTCCATTAAATTTGCATACGGTCTGATGATTTAGGATGAAATTGAAACCCTCGAAGAAAATTCAAAAAACAAACTTCACTTTCTATTTCGTTAATATGAACAGAGTAAAAGCCCCATAATTCATGTCTGGCCATCGCATCGACCGTACTCTGCTCTCCGTATATTTTAAAATAAGTAACTTATTCAGAAAGTATGAAATACGAAATTAAATAAGAAAAGCATATCAAATGTCCAACACCCAAATTATTAAGAAAGTTAGGAGCGTTTCTAAAAATCATGACACGACAGAGTTGTTTAAGCTTACAACTTTTTCGCAGCCTGAGACTTTGACTGGAATTTTTAATGAGAGAAATAGATATGGCGGTTAAGGCATATTAAATATTTTATTTGCGTTTAATTTGAAGATTCGCTGAGCTTTGTTGTGCGATAATATCATTTTACAAATTCCGTTTTGCTACCATTGTATGTTGATTCAAACTTTTTAGACTTTCTTGAATTGACATTTTGATGATTTTCCTTGCACAAAGATGTGATATGATTTTAAATTTTGATGTGGAAATAAACTTTTCTAAGCGTTTAATGTGGAATAATCAAGTATTCGAAATTTCGTGAGGAAAAATACGCGATTTTTGGATTCAGTGCTGGTATTGTATTTCCATCTTTAACTTTCAGTTTTCGTAGAAGCAGATATGATTACGTCCAGACTCACTGAAAGGAAAGAAAAATTGTTCGTTAGATACTTGCAAGTGAATCGCAAAATAAATAGGATCATAAATGTCGATAGAATAAGAGATTATCCGGAAAAATTTGAATCCCATCACTCCGGAAAAACACATATTTCAAAACATTTGTTTTTTACTAGAAAGTAAAATTTTAAGAGATTTTTATGAATTTTACTGTATATTTTTTACAAATAACACTCTTGGCGAAAATGGTATTCTACTGCAAGACACTTGCACTTGCAGCTTCAAATCCGACTTGTTTTTTGCGGTGATATTTTTATTGACTCAAGAGAGTATTTTACCTACAAAACATGTTCCGATCAAAGACACTTTCCATTATTTTGAATAATGACTTGAACAACAGCTACTTGCTTAAAGCAGTTACCTGCTCAAAGTATCAAGGAACCTAAAAAGGAACTTGGTCAACCGTGCATTTATTTTTGATGAATGAACCATCCAGCGAAACACAGCTGACTGTATTCAAAAATATTTCCAAGTATTGGGGTTCTCAAACTATCCCCAACAAGGCACAAAAAAAGTCGCTGTATTATTCGGAACTTCTAGAATCACTTCTGGTCCTAAATTGCGCTACCTTGGAGTAGACATGCATGAATTCTTGAGATTTAACCCGTATGTCCGACGTAGAATTACGATAAAGGCTATATCAATTTGCTATACAACACTTATTCGGCCAATCCTGACATACGCATCGCCATCCTGCAACTAGGGACCAGGCTGGGACCAGAACTGCAGCGGCTTTCAGAACAGACGTTTCGGTAGCTTCATCATTAAGAGTCAGAAGACTAACTCCTCCTGATCAACGACTTGCCGCGGTAAACCAGCCTATAATAAAAGCCTACGGAGAACAGGTGATCAAACTGGAGCTAGGATTTTATCATTTCCCACGTCTCCAGACCCATTTTAGGTGCAGACTTTCTTTGCCACTGTGGAGTTTTGATCGACTTAGCAAATATTATACTAGTAGATTCTTTCGTTTCACTTATAATTAAAGCCACGTACACATCGTACATTCTTCAAAAACTTAGCGTTTCAATTGAAGCATCCATTACTAAAAAATTTAGACTTTCTCCAAAAATCCCATTCCATCAACGTTAGCACAGTATTCTCTCAAACCTACAAACAAAAGTTAGCACACCACATTCTGACGACACATCATTCAATAGAGGGGAGACTAAGCAAGATAGTACCCGTTAAGTGGTGGCTACACAAGAATGTGATTTCCTGTTAAAGCTATTGCACTCTTTGAGCTCACCCGAATGATTTTCGGGCTCTGCAATGTGCCACAATCGTTCCAGCGGTTTTTTCACAAAGTTATCGTCGTCGTAGCACTACAGCCCCTCTCGGGCCTTGGCTTAAAAAAAAAATCATACACGAAGTATATTTACATTTTGACAATGAATCTAATAACTGACAAAAATTATTAAATGTTCTGCATCGCAGAGCCCCAAAGTCATTCAGGAGAACTCAAAGAGTCCAATTGTTATGCAAATAATGGTCTTGTCAATTATTTAATTTGATTTAATAGCAAGAAAATAGTTTTCTCATGTAGTTTATGGCAGAAGTCTTGGATAAAGGAAACCGAATATATGTATGCAACGGTTATGTTGTTAAAGCTTCTGATCCAGGAAATTAAGAGAACTCAACATACATCTTCAAGAGACAGCCAATCTTTGGTGACAAATTATTCATTTTAGTTGACTATCTGGGTCACCCAGGTATTCTTACAATAAAGATCTCTGTGGTTTTCGAGCTTCACGCAACTGCATTTCAACAAAATTAATCTGGCCTTCGATGAACCTTTCTTCAAAATTAACAAAGTATTTTTGACCATGATGGTGTAATTTTGACATTATGCGTCAATAGAAAACCTAGAAGACACAATACGTTATAGTCCCAAATTACCAAATTGCTAGTAACACAATCTAGACCAACCTGAACATACCAATTAGCTATTAGTCTCATTCCCACTTTCATCTGTCTCACAAATGAGCAAATCGATGCATTCGTTGAAGATTATAATCGCACTTTTCAATGTTCTTATAATGCCCATATTCCCAAGCAGCTACTCAACTATAACTTTCTCTTACTTCTTTCACCCCACACAATCATGTAAATCGAGCACAAGAAAAACCTTGCAAGCCAGTTGTTCCGTAAAATGTTCTCCTCTTTTGTTTCTTCAATCCAGTATCTCATAAAACAAATACATGTTATGATCTGGAACCAGATCTAAATGCTCTTTGGCAGCGCATCAAATTAAAACTTTCGAACATCTTTCTTGATCACCTTCCACAAATTACAAAATACCAGAACTAACCTTACCAAGACTTTCTGCTCTAAGGCTCATTTTTTCACAATTACTTTCTCTTAAATTGAATCACTTTCTCCATACAATTCCCAATCTCACACCAAATTCAACAACAGAGCAAGCTGTATCCAACACTATCCTCATTATCAGTCAAATTCCTTTGAGCTCCACTCTTTACAAGAACCTTTTTAGTAGACAAATTCCATCTAGTTCACATACAAGCAATGAATGCGGAAGCCTTCTTTTCACTATTTCAAAACATAGTCTCTATCATTACCCATTCGTGCAGTAATAAAAAGTCCAACGTTCCCGATAAGATCCTAAGCGTTGTGCTGAAGAGATGTAAACATCCCATTTTCCGATTCCTATCTATACTGGTAAATAATTGCTTTATCAATGGATATTTTCTCAGCTGTTTTAAGATTACCAATGTTGCTGAATGCCGTGCATCTCTTAGGGAGATATCGAGACATTCGGTTGTTCAATTGATTTGGGTACCTGGACATAGGGGGTTTCAGGGCAACTGTGAGGCCGATGAGCTAGCAAGGCTTGGAACCTTGTTACCGGAGGTCTCTTGCTCCACAATAGGAATACCGATGGCATCGGTGAAATTGGCCATCAGGCAAAAATATCTTGAGAACGCTAGGAAGTCCTGGACAGAGGAATCATCCTGTGCGATAGCAAGGCAGTCCTGGTTATCCATGGATGCGCATCGCACCAGGCAGCTTTTAGGCTTAACTCGAAGCGCTCTGCGTTGCACTGTCGGTGTGTTAACTGGCCACTGCCTCATAGGGCGGCACGCGCAACGACTGGGCGTAGAGTTTAACGATTTTTGTTGGAGTTGTGGCTCTGACAATGAGGAGGAATCCGTCCTCCATCTCATGTGCCAGTGCCCGGCTTTGGCAAGGAGAAGGTTGGCGGCACTTGGTGCACCCTTTCTCTCAAATCTGACGGAACTGTCCCCGGTTAATTTAAAGGCGATAGTCCGTTTTATCAAAGGAAGCAGATGGTTTCCTGATTTTAGTGAGTAGGAGAGAGTCACTAATTTAGTATGGTATCACAACGGGCCTCTCTTGTGCTTATGTGTGCCGGTCGTCAGGTCTCTGGGGATCGGCAGCCATTTCAACCTAACCTAACCTAAGATTACCAACATTATTCCCAGACCTAAGAGAATAAGAGATTAACTTTACCCGGAAGCTATCGACCCATTTCCCTTCTATCCACTACCAGTAATATATTTGAATGTGTCATCAAGAAACAGGCAAAGTTCCCATTGTGACACATTCAAAGTCATCCACCCATTCCAATTTTCACCTTCAACACCTTCATTTCAGACCTTCAATACCGTTTGTCAATGTTTTCCCCCGTCCCTTCCTTAGCTTTCATTCGCACTTGTATAAAATTATTTACAGTCTCCTCTCTAATAGATCCTCGGTAGTGAAAATAAACAATATCCTATCAACTCCCTATCCTAACATAGCCAGCATCCCTCAAATCCCTGTATTTTTTGAGTTCGTTTTGAGTTTGCCTAGGTCTGAACAGGTACCTGAGTTAATCAGAAGTAAAGTAAGACGTGGAACTAATCACTCCACACTCAAATTGATATTGATTGTAACTTTGTGATGAAGGTCTCTACCTGGTCCAACCACTATAATTCTTTAACCTGAAATTATCTGACCATTCCAACAGCCTAGTGAGAAAAGTACGAAGCCACCCATAATGCCACAATCCTTTCACTCACAAGCACCCTACTTACAAAGCAAGGTAAGATGTTGCTTTATAATAGGCCATACCCAGAAAGACACACGACAGGGACGATTTACTCGATGGACCAATATATTCTGACGGGCTTTTAAATTTTTTTTTTTATTTTAGCATATTAGGCAAAAGTCAAATTTATGTTTTTATTTAAGCCTAACAAAATGTTTATTTGTAATATGCATTTTTGCTTTTCGATTAGCAATGGGATCGCAGCTTTGGCTTGAGAATCTTTATCTTATCAAAAACGTAAGACAACCAGACATGCGTGCAATCCTGTATTGAAAATAGATGCCATATATTTTCAGGTCATTCACATTGACATAGATGGTTTCTTAGTACACTTATAGGGATGCACCTTCTGTCTCACAACCATTGACCGTTATGACCGTTATACTCGTTAGCCTGCAGCAATTCTTCCGACCAGCATGACTGTCAGTGACTGTGCTTCTATTTTACTGAGCACCTGAATTACAGGATTCGGAGGCCCCTATTTATTATTACCGACCACGGCAGACAATTTAAATCAGCACCCCAATTTGAGCTTGGTCGACTCTTGGGCTTCAAACGCAATCGTACATTAGCGTATCACTCACCGGCTAACAGTTCTTTAGAAAGATGAAATTTAAGAAGTACACATGTACTCTCAAACTGGCTATCATAGCTTTCATAGATCCACCCTAGACTAGAACACTGCTCTTTATTATTCTTGGATTCAGATAGTTTATTCACCTGCTCGCAGCCAGGTGAATAAACGATGCAAGAAAAATTCACATGGGTACCACTGACTTATGCCTCGCAGTGACTCGCATTACTCTACATTAATATTGTGGATACTTTCAAATGAATTTAGGCCAAGATTCAATCAACGCGAATGCGAATGCGAACAGTTTGAGCACAGGCAAATCATATGCAAGACGCAGCGAATAGAACCATTCACGACGAATGCGAATTCGCACGAACTTGCGAATGCGACTAGTTTGAGCAAAGAGCAAAATAGTCGCACGAATTGTCGGAATGGCCAATTGCACGAAAAGATAATGTACATCATGTATGTCATATATAGGGATTCCAATCCCGAACCATTTTTTGAATCCCGGGATTACGGGATTAAAAAATCTCAAATCCCGGGATCCCGGATTAATAAACAGATTATATTATGTGCCATCATTTCAAAACTACATCAATAAGTAAGCTGAATACTAATTTATTTAATTGATGCAAATAAAAACAATAATTTTAATTATCCGAGACGTTGATAGTATGAAAGCAAATATTTAAAATTACAACTATTACAAATTAGAACAACAAATCACGACAAAAAATCATAACAATAAATCACAACTCTTAACATATAAAATATTCAACACATAAAAATTTTGCCAAAGTTCATTGGTTTTTTCGGAAGTAACATTGAAGCAATAGCAAAGTATCCAAAGTATCGTCTCCAAGCCTGCTTCTTAATTTATTCCCGACGTTGGACGCCGCGGAAACGGTCGATAAATATTGGTAAGCCTGCTCCAAACTATGCGAGTGAAACCACTTTCGAAAAGTTTTATTTCTTTTGCAATAGTTTTATTTAGATTAGTTTCTTGCGGCATTTCATGATTGATTATTTTCATACTTTTGGAGCTCTTCTTGTAGCATCAATTGACGACTACCTTGTTCTGATTCAATATGGGTATCTACTGGGTTCTTCTCATTTCTTTGGTTAGCAAGCAAAGGGTTCAGCATCTAGATCACTGAAGTATTTTTTTTAAATATTTGCGTTGCTTGGTTTCCAAAATAGAGATTCTATTTCACTTGGTAAATTTTTGCTGGCACAATGTAGATTCCGGAGATAGCTTAGCTAACCAGATAGCTCAGTACATGGACACTTTTTTATTCGGTCCAATATTGCAATTTTCATAGCATTCACAAGAATGGACCGTTTTTCTCCTAGCAGCCTAAATAAAAATCTTGATGAAGTATTAGCAGTGCATAAATTTGCATCTTTGCGATTTAAAGCCTCCACAGTCAATTTTACAAGGAGTAAAACTTCAATAAGTTTCTGAATCGAATCAAACTCAGTTCCTTTTAATCGCTCTGGATATTGCAGGCCTATTAATGTATACTATTTTTCAAAATAGAGAACCGTTTAAACATTGTCAAGAGATTATTTCATCTTGTTTTACAATCCAGTAAGTGAGACAATTAAATGCCTTGCTCGGATTTGACATAGTTTTGAAGATCGTTATTATTTTTCGTTAGAGCTTTTTTAAAATATAAAACTACCTTATGAACTTTCTTTATGCATGCGCTGATGTCCTTCGTCAGATCTAGCGTGTCTTGCAGGCGACCGGGTTCAACGTAGTAAGCTGATTCAGGAGCGTCCAAATCTTCGTGGTCTTCGTCCAGATTATCAGCTGCTTCATCCACTCTTTGATTTAGAATGGACCTCCTATTATAGAGAACATCGCAAACTGCCAAACGGATGCTATGCACCAAACAAATATGTTGCTCTGCATTAACTAGTCTGCCTACTTTTCGCATTTCATTTGACCCATCAGTTATGATGGTAACAATGTCTTTTCCTAGAGAAACATCAAACTCAGCGAAACGCTCTTTTAATATATCTAGGTAGTTTGCAACTGTCATTGATATCTTTACTCGTACCAATCTCCAGTAAGAATTCACTAAGTAGATGTTAATATTTGTGTAGCGCCTATTTGTTGTCGAGGTCCACTCATCAAACGTCAAACTGAACCGTTCACCTGAGATACTAGCCTGTCTTATCTCATTTTTTATTATTTTTTTTATCCTGCTTGCATAGCCCACAGCCTTTTTTTGATTGTTGTTGAGGATTTTGGTAAATCTGTGTATGCATTCGCTAGTATTCATTTCCTCAAATCATTCGAAGTAACGAATGCACTAAATGCGAAACAGTCCATACTTATTTATTTACAAACCCCTTTGTGTTCTCTTGTTAACTGTTACTTCGGTTTGTTTTGCTCTATTCTTTACACATTTTGATGTGAACCTGCATGCTAATTGCTTTCTCATAAATATGGATTCTATTTGCTCTTTTCGAGTCTTGCCGTAATTTGATTGCCGATTATGCTTGACTCCCGGCCCCGGAATCCAGGCCAATTTCTGATTCCGAAAATCCCGGGATTAGAACTCATCAATCCCGGGATTTTCGGGACCAGAAATTAGCCGGGATCCCGGGATGCGGGATCCCGGGATTGGATTCACTAGTCATATAATAGTAAGTTGGGTCTTGGGTAAAAAAAATTATAGTGGCGGTTGGTTTGAAAGAAAATAGGGATTATTGGTTTTCATGTGAAAATAAGTAGATTTCACGATTGGATATTTTTCGCAATAGGTTTTGTAGCGCAGTAACTTAGTTAAGAAATGCCATTTAATGTCGCAGAAAGATTTGAATAAAAAACTGTTTCAGCTGGCAGGAGATGGTTTCATTTTGTTCGTAAAAAGTAATGGGTGGGAAAAATTGTTGATGACTATGTTTGTTTTAGGTAGTTGTCAAAATAGTAGGGGAGCCCAAGCGGGGATTTCGCGCGTTACTCGAGCGCGTCAGAAAATCATATGTGGAGAAGCCTTGCACCCCTGTAATGTACCTTACCATATATGAACCCTTAATATAGTGGGGTGCGTTGAGGGCACCCCGTCAGATTAGTAAAAAAAAATTGATCCTCAGAAAAACTCGAGCGCGTCAGATTAAGATAAGGTAAGTTAAGTACATCCAGAAAAGAGTATATTTCAATAATCTGACAATTTGAGCGTGGCATAAGGAAATGGGCAAGTCACAAAGTTGTAAAAAAAAACCTCACCTCGAAAAACTGGAGCGCGATTGAATTTTTTTTTATTTTGAAGGAAATCCTATCAGGATTACGAAAAACATATAATCTGACGGTTTTCATGAGGCGATGTAGCTAAAACCACCAATAAATGATAAAGCGTATATATGCTGAGAACTGTGTATTCTCCACTCCGCGCCAATCTTCCTTCTCACTCTTTCTCTATCTCTCAATCCTCGCACTGTCCTCACACTACCGTCTGCTGCCATGATGACATCTTAGCCGATCACAATGACTTGTTAGTTTTTGTTGATGTACGACGCTTTGGTTTGTTTGTTGTGTTTTAAAATAATTAAGTGAATTTAATGCAATAAGTTTCATATGACGAGGAAGCTGAACAATTGGAAACCAGCTTCGAAGACGAATCCAGTGAGGATGAAGATTAAAATACTTGTTTTATATATTTTTTTTTTCTACTTTCATATCAATAAATGATTGAATTTTCTAGATATATATATATATATATATATATATATATATATATATATATATATATATATATATATATATATATATATATATATATATATATATATATATATATATATATGTACATATTGTTTTTCTTTCATCCAGCAATAAAAAGAAGAAACGAAAAAAACTTTTGTTTTTAAATTGTCAGATTAACAATATCCCTCCATATAATTGTCAGATTATCATTTAGGACAACTAAGACATCAAGTTGAACCCTCTATATAAAAATCTGACGCGCTCGAGTATTTCATGGTCACATTATTTTTTTACATTTTAAAAAATCAGTCATGACTTTCGGTCACGTCCAAATCGTCAGTCATTTAAATAGGACAATTTTTTGGGTTCACTTAACATTCCCTCTGAATATCTGACACGCTCGAATAACTTTTTTTTTTGTTTTTTTTTACCCCTTTTTACGGCCACCCCCCTCTAGTTAATCGTCAGATTAATATCTATCGGTTATCAGAAAGACAAAGCGCGTATACACTATGAATGTCTGACGCGCTCGAGTATTTCCATGTGACTGGTTTTTTTTACATTTTTGAAAATTTTTACACGCTCTCCCCCCCACTAAAATGGAAAACTTGACATACATTTTTTTTCATTTTAGAACCTAATCTTCTCAATCCAATAGGTCCCCATGACGCTTTAGTAACTGCAAATTTAGCATCCCGGGCTCCCCTACTAAAATATATTTATGAAAATATGTCTATAATCTCAAATTTACGGTTTTGAATTTTTGGTGACACATTCATTAAGGAAGAGAAGAAAATTAGTTTGTTGTCTGATAGTTCATACCCACGTCAATCAACATGGAAACATTACAGTACATATAGTTTTTGCAGTATGCTTTACAGATCAGGGAGTTTGAATAATTTTATGTTATGTAATAATTTTAATATTTTGTGACTTTGTTTACCGAATACTATTCAATTACTTTTTGATTTATTAATAAGTAATTTGGAAAGCTTCCCTCAGAGTTCGGTAGTGTTGCATCTGCTAATAGCAACAATACGCCAGTCAACATTTTGGTCATGTATTTTTCTTGGATGTCATGTATTTTTCTCGTAACAATGTCAATTCGCAACAAACAGAGTATTTTCAGGTTTAAAACAAAGTAAGTTCAATTAATTGCACAATATTCGGAAATGGCACCGTATCCTACAACCACTAACGAATTCAAATACCTCACTCACTTTACATATTTTCCAGTTGGCAGCTTTGACGCGAATGCGAATCGCACCGATTGGTTCTTCAAATGCGATTCGTTTGCGTGCTCCTGTCAAAAAATGCGATTCGCATTCAGTGCTGCCATTTTAGCATTTTGAATGCTAGATCTAGCATTATTTTTTCCAAAACGGCATTCGAAATTCAGAGTTAGCATCTAGCATTATTTTTAGCATTTAAATTTAGATTTCAGAATAATCTGGCACTAATCTATTTACAATCTCGCCTATCAAATTTTAATTTCAAAGTCCAAAATATAAAGATTATAAAGTCATCTATATTGCTTTGAAATGGTAACGTTCAATTTAATCGTGATGATGCTAAAAATCAGTGATGGGTCCCATTCACTTCAGACTCCCAGGAGCCTCGGGCATCTACAAGTTCAAGTTTACGAAAGTATATGCATTCTAGTTAGATATTTTTCCCTGAATAATGTGAATTAATTGTTTTGTTAGGGCTTCAAATGCAAGCAATCGCACGGATAACGCTGGAGAAAAATCTTCGTTATCTGACGTTAACACTTTTTCTTCACTTAAAAATAATTGCTGCTGTTTTGATTGAGGGATTCCAAACGATGTTTTGAAAAATATTAGTACAAAGGAGCTTTACATAAGAGAAGAAGATTTAGATATAACTCATATGTCTGTAATAGATATAGAATCATTTTGAGATGTAAATTTAAAACTTCTAATTTGTTTTTGTTATACATACGAGGGTTGATCAATAAGTAATGATAATGAATATATTAAACTTAAACTTAAAAGATATATTTATTTTTCAACATAGTCTTCTAATAAGTTAATACATTTAGTCCATCTTTTTTCCAAACCCAGGATACCCTTAGAAAAAAATTATTTATCTGGACTCTCCCAAAATGCCTCAACAGCGGCCATCACTTCCCTATCATTTTCAAATTTCTTACTCCGAAGGTGTTGTATGAACCGAGGAAAGAGGTAAAAGCCACTGAGAGCTAGATCTGGCGAATAGGGTGGGTGTTCAAGCAGTTCGAATCCTGTTTCTTTAATTGTATCCATCACAACTGCAGCCTTGTGAGCCGATGCGTTATTTTGAAGAAACAGAACTCCAGCTCGCAGTTTGCCGTGTGTTTTCTCCTTCATTGCCTCTCGCAGTCTTCTTATTTGGTCAGCTTAGTAAGAGCCTGATATAGTGGCTCCCTTTTCCAAATATTCCATCACAATAATTTCTTCAGCGTCCCAAAAAAAACTGATGCCATAACCTTTCCTGTCGAACTTGACACTTTGAATTGCTTCGGTATCGCTGAAGAGGGTCGCTTTCAGGTCATCGATTGCATTTTGGTTTTTGGATCAAAATGGTGGATCCAGATCTCGTTCATGGTCACGAAATGTGACAAAAAGTTCTCGTGATCTGCCTGGAACTTTTTGAGATTCATCCTTGAATTGTCGATTCGTTTCTTCTTATGCTCGTCCGTTAACGTTCTCGGGCAGAGACCTTCTTCATATGTATTTTGTTGGCAAAGATTTTTCGAACACTTCCATATGACCTCAGCTACATGCCTCATGACCTCAGCTACTCTTTGATCTGCCAACACGACATCTTCGGCTTTTTTTACGTTGTCTTCAGTGAGGGACGTGGATGGACGTCCTTCGCGGTGTTCATCTTCAGTGTATGTTCTTCCCAGCTTAAACTCCTTGGCCTAGCGTGCAACGGTGAAATATGGAGGAGAAGAGTCCGCTAATGTTTCCACCATGTCGCCGTGTATGACAATTTTTCAACCGACAATTTTTTCAAACAGAGGTACTTAATGACAGCTCTAATTTCATTTTTCTTCATTTTGATGTTCTCTCTTCGACTGTTCGTATTCAAATGAATGTAGCCCCTCTTAGAACTGTGTTATACTGGAGTTAGTGCTTTCGGCACTTTGAATCCCTGGAATCGTGGCCTATTTATATGTTTCTTTCATGCTGACTTTGTGAGTATATGTAGTAGTAAACAATTTTTTTTTAATTGTATGCGAACTGGAAGTAACCTAATCGGTTACTTATTGATCAACCCTCATATACATATACATACTGTTTTCATATTGAACCATGTTTATTTCAATTAAATAAAAAAGCATTATTTAGCATTATAATTTTACAAGATCTAGCATTATTTAGCATTAAATAAAATTGAATCTAGCATTATTCCAAAAAAATAAATGGCAGCACTGTTCGCATTTCGCATTCGCGTTGATTGAAACTTGGCCTTATGTCACTGCACATACAATCCACAACTCTCCACAAACATTACACCTTCTACACACATTTGAGTAATATCTAATCCAAGTTTTGAATTGGAATCAAAAATGAAATGGCAATATTTTGTGAGTTAAAATAATGTATAAAAAAAATCAAAATTAAATGATTCATTCCCTATCATTAAGACCACCAAACGCGCTATTTTAATGGTGCGCTGTTAGGGTAATTCAAAAGAACGCAGTTAATTTTTATGTGAAAAATGTCATTCGTTCATTTAACTTCCTAGCGATTACGTTTTTATTTCGGTTTCAAATGGAAGCAAAAATAAAAGGTGTTGATTTCATACCATACTTCTTCAAAATTCACTAACCTGCATTTTCACCCAAACATATGATACGAAATTTTTCCGAATGGGTTGAAGTTTAACTGGATTTTTTCTTTAAATTGTTTGTTAATAATTGGCTTCAATTTTTTATGAAGCATCTGAAAGATTCAAGCTGAATAGATCTGCTCATCAAGAAGAATTGACCTTGAAATTTATAAATTCATCAAATGTTTCTTAGCTGTCAAGATTTTCAACAAATTACCCGAATACATGAGACAATTTTTCCACCCCCATATAATATATTATTATAATTCATTCTCTTTGTGTCTTAAATAAGTTGTCTAAATGTATACATGTAGTGTAAAATTCCATTATTATCATAGCCTTTATTATCTTCGTGGGCTTATTTAAACAAACCAACTGGGCATTGTCCTGTCAAGGAGCTTTATTATTCATTGTTACTAGTATTAAACTCACTTCGCCGAAAATTCATATTTCTTTATATATATATATACCTATATATATATATATATATATATATATATATATATATGTATATATATATATATATATATATATATATATATATAAATATATATATATATATATATTTGTATATATATATATATGTATATCAGCAAAATGAGATATATATATATATATATATATATATATATATATATATATATATATATATATATATATATGTATGTATATCAGCAAAATGATTAAGATGTATTTGATGATTTAGATGTATATAGTAGGTAGGTCTATGACATACTAAAATTCAGATATCTTAAACCTTTTGGCGGCGGCGAGCGTTTTAGTGAATTTTGAGGTAATCCTATATTTTCAAGCAGTGTAAATTTTTGCTAAAACAAATGTTTGGGAATGAAAACTTGTTATGTTTTAAGCTTGTTTATGATAAAGAATTGGACATTTTGAGCCGTGTGTGGGTGCAGCGTGCCTAAAAGTAGGCAGGCATTTTTTTTTCAAATTTTGATTTGTCATTACTTCTGACATAATATTGGACCATCGTGAAATTTGCAGAGCGTATTGGTCTTGACTAAGATTTAACACACATGGATTTCCAAGGTAGTGCGGGTAACCATGTAGCTGTGACGGGCTCCTGAACAAAAATCCTTCAAATCTTTAACACTCCTGGAACATTTTTGGTTTTTGACAAAAAACTCAAATCATTGATAAATTCTAACTTTTGTGCATAATGTCAAATCAAAACTTTGAAAATTCCGATTTGTACAAGAACGGCAACCCATCATCAAATTACCTCTATTTTCAGCACTCGAAAGTTCTGTTCACGAGATCTGACGACCGGATTATCCGATCATAATGAAATTTACAGGACATGTTGGTATTAACTAGGACCAGGTCTGATAGAAGTGATTATGAAATGCGGGCAACCCTGTGCCAGTGGTGCCATCTTGAAAAATCCCTGAGAAAAAAAAACAGCTTTTTGGCCTATAACTTCCGATTTAGCCATCACATTTAAACGAAATTCACACAATATTTGGATCTTACTGTAGATAACATTTGATGAAAAATTGGAATAGAGTTTCCAGCTATGGTGATTTTTGACTCCTAAATCTTGCAAATTTGCTCAGCAAAATAAAGCTTTTTTCCCTATAACTTCCGTTCCAGTCATGAAATCAAAATGAAATTCATGCAGTAAGTAAACTTTGATGTTAGCCAAATGCCGTAAGAATTTCGTACAAAAATCATGAAAGGGCTGCCAGCTATGACCATTTTTGTAATTTTTTGGAATTTATTTACTGAGCGATTATGTCATTAGATTTGCAAATGGGAATGATCCTGCAATGAAAATTAACAATAAATATTGACGCTCTAAAAATTTGAAAAGTATTGAGGGTGGTAGCCCTAAAATTTTTTTCGCCCGTATAACTTCCAGCGCAGTGATTCAATCGAAACGAAATTTAATGGTTGGGTTTAACTTAACGTGAAGCAGATTTGCTATATATTTTACTTTGCTGCTGACACTGGGTAATCAGCTTTAGTTGGTACAAACAACGTTTAACCGCTAACACTTTTGATGAAATCATCCGATGAGAACGAAATTCAAAGGATAAGTTGATTTAAGTATGAGCTTGTTAAGGTAAACTTATTGCTGCTTCGTTGGGAAAGTGTTGATAGCACTGGACATTTTCATCATTTGTGTTATAGTTGAGTTTTGTTGCTTTGGATAAGGAATTGTTGATATGATTCTACAAGAAAGTGAATTACGTCTTTCCATAATGTCACTCAAAGAAAACTTTTTCGAAAATTACTTTTTTTCTAGGGGCTCTGATGCGCTAGACTTTTTTAAATAATTTCATAGACAAACAATTTTTATGTTCTCTATCATCCAAACACTTTATGATGATGAGTTTAAAAGAGTGTCCGCAGGGATTCATTGCCCTGCCTCGTGATTTCTTTGCAAGGAAATTGAGCCGCAAAACGATTACCGTACGCCTCTTTTTCTTGCTTGCTAGCCTAATTCAAATTGTCACAACAACATGTATGTAAATATGTATGCTGCTCTAAGTGAAATTATGTGATCAGTATGAACAGAGAAAAAACGGTATCCACAAACTGCGAAATTAGCTTGAAGTACTCGATCCTCTTGGGTCCACGCTTATTCATAGACTAACACGTACATGCACACATGTAGGTTGAACTACTGTAATTTCAAATATTCTCTAAGGATATGAAATAATTCTTATTAAAGTAGATTCAGCATCAGTCAACAGAAATCAGTGTACTTAAGAGCACTGTGCTTGAATACATAAACGTTAGTCAAATTTCTAGCTCATGGCTTGTAACGCATTAGATTATTATGTTTTCTTGTGAATGAAATATTTAATTTGAGCATCAATTCCGTAACTTCTAAGAAACAAACGGTTGATAGATACTATAAGCGTTCAAGCTTCGAATATGCTGTAAATATTGTCAGATTGATATTGTGCAAAATTTTCCTAAGGTTTGGAAACGGAAAAAATTAGCCAGAATACTGAAAACAAAGTAGTATGAGTGACAAAAGACATGAGCTCATAAATTTCTTTTGATGATTTTTTTAAATCATGTTCACAAGAAAATTTTATATATGTATCTGAACATTGATGCATCCAAACTGCCCATGTTCAATTGCAACGGTTCAATTACATCCAAACTGTCCATGCAATTGTCCATGTTCAATTAATTTTTTGTACAAAAGAAAGGTTGGAGACTTGGGGTGCTGCAATGTTGTTCTGAACAAACTTTACACTTTCAAGTATAGAATTGTTAAAAAATTATCGTTTTTGGGCCACTTCTTAGTGGTTCTCAAACAATGTTCGCGTGAGAAAGTATTTCTATGGACTCTTGCGTTTTGCTATGGCAACAATTCCTAGAGCAGATGCTCCCCAGCTTCTTGATTTGGTTAAATTTTGATTTGGCTCTTGCAAACACTAAGTGGACTGAAGAAGTGGACTGATTTGGCAATATTGGGATCTGATACGGGAAGTTTATGAACAGTCCGAGTGAACTAAGCCTTAGATGTTTCTTTTGAGCAGACAATTTGAAGGTGACAAAAGCAAATCGCGCGATGTTATAATCTGGCCCTGGCTCCACAACCTCTCTTCAAAGCATGTTTCAAAGCATAACTCAGTGCCCATCGGCTAGTTTGCCATTGTTTTTGGGCACTTATCTCAATGATGAAGACTCAGCTTTTGTTTTATTTGCAGGGTCTTGCGTTGTTTTCAGCTGAGACTTTCTGCAGGTTTATACGAAACAGAGACACAACACTCTTTTTTCTTACATTTCCTGTAAACGTTTCGATTGCACTAGCCGGGATCGTCTCCTTCAGTGCTGTTATTCTTCATTTTTGTGAGGGTTTGTAGGAATAATCTGTAGTTAGTGTATACTTCCAGTTATGAATTAATTTGATTTGACAATATTGACCGAGAAAGTAGTGGTATTTGCTAGTTCGCTAGGGAAAAAACACTTTTATTTTTCATTTAACTTTCAAATACACTAATTAATGACAAATACATTTATTTATTCGTGACTTTTTAGTGACTTTTTATATTAATGACATGTAATTCGTCCGTTAGATGAAACATTGAATGACAGCAAGTTCCAAATTTCACAATGTCCTATTTAGCAATTAACAATAGAAAAATTTCAAATCGGCCACATTTAAGTTTATTTTTGGTGTCGCTGCCGGTCTCATCTAAATGACTTTAAAGGTGCAAATTGCAATGATTCGCACATATTTTCAGATTTGAACAAGTGTTAAATTAATGAAAGTTTACTGATCCAGCCATTAACTTTACGAGAATAAGGGTAAATTTTCAGAATAGTATTCAAACTGTTATCACATATACAAATACGTAGATCTAGTCAAATATTTGCTCGTGTCTTAAAAACATAGAAAGCATATTAGGTTTTGTATCCCGAAAAAAAAAACACAAACAAAAGTCCAAAATGGATACGTGAGTGATATAACCAAAAATATTCTGTATTCATATGCATCTTATTATTAAGTACCCACACTGGGCGCTTAAAATATTCGAGAAAAATGTTATGCAAACGAGTAAAAACTCTCTCGTATGCTGCAAAATCAATAAAGAAATGGCCAGACAGCCAGTTAGAAAAATTATATCAGAACCGTTCTTATGAAAATTTTTAATGTAAGTCCACAGCTTTTGCTTGTGGTCATATTTCAAAAATTAAATACTACGACCTTAACACTATAGATAAAAACTTTCCAAACACTTTCACTAAGAAGCTCTGTACTCCATACTCACTGTTAATACCTTTATAATAATTTTAGGGATGGCTTTTTTCCTGTCATTTATAGCCACACAAACAGGCCACTGTGGACATTTTATTTATGAACAGCGGCAAACTGTACTTGTATTCTCAGTTTTACTGCCGGCATATGAACGGTTTCCTGTAGTGTCTGAAGTTTCCATCAGCTAAATACTCGTTTACGTACAGGATTCGTGAACATACGAAAGTTTATATGAATTCCACCAGCCCTCGAGTATTTTATCTCTAATGAGCTAAATTTGAATTGTTTAGCTAGAGAGAAACATAGTGTTCGTTTAAGAGTAGAACGTCTTTAAAAGCTACACCCACATGTTGACAACCACAAGAGATATCGCCCACGCAGCCGGACATTTTTTCTGTTCGTGCTATGCACCCGGATTTCGGATTTAGAGGCAATCTTTTATTCTGTTGTTGGTCGATAGTCATTGCTTGAAATGATTGTAGTATGGCTCATTATTAATGCAATCTGAAAGTTTAACTTGTTTTGACTGATAATACTGTCAACACGTAGATGAAGTGGGTAAATATGAATTAGCGTGAGACTTGTCGTGAATGACAAATAGTGTCTTTGCGTCTCTTTTTTCCAGAAAATTATATATACTAAGATTCAATGATGTTATTATGCTTATGACTTTTAAATTGAGTACTTCAAAAGTATACTTTTGTCTAAAATTTACTCAAAATGGTGGTTTTTGCTGATTTTCGAAGAACATGTTAATGATTTGCGAAGAAAATTTTGTATTAAACTCGTTATTAGCTCTTTGGCGGCGGCGGGCATTTTAGCGAATTTTCAGGTACTCCTGTATTTCCAAGCAGTGTAAATTGTTGTTAAAAAAGTATTGAAAATGAAAACTTATTATATTCTTAGCTTGCCTATGCTCAGTGTTCCCAATCCTAAAATTTCCGCCGTATCAAATTTCATCAAAAAGAGTATCAATATTGGTAAAAATGTATCAAAACCTTCCCAAAAGTGTATTTGGGTCGAAGTACTGAAACTATAAGCAATAAATAATATAAAAAATTTTTGTAGCTACTATATTTATTGAATAATATAGAGCATGAAAAAAAAAAAATATCACAAACTGTTTCCTCTCTTTTTTTCATCTGTATATTGCCATTAATATTGAAGCCACATAAAATAAAATTACTACAAAATGAGGTTCCTTTGCGAGTGCACTCAAAATTTTTACGAAATTAATACGGAGCGCAGATTATTTTTACGGAAAGTTACTGATTTAAATTTCCAAAAAAAAAAAATAATTCTTCGGCTTAAGAAGGAACTATATAGCTATCGAAATACTTGATGAATATGATGAATAAAAGGATATATTTTGGGTAAGTATGTCATACGGTGGCGCCCAAACATTGTTTGGTTTCTTGCTTCCCAAAACTCTTCTAATTTATTTTCAACTCTAATCAGTTCTTCTTTCCATTGCTATCCAAGTTTAATGCAGGAAAACCTCGTTCTCAGGTAAACGATAAGGTATTTACATTCGGCGGAAAGGATTCACCTAAATTGTTTCCAACCAAACTCGGTTTATCCTAAAACGCTTCAACGTTCATTTACTTGTTTTTCTTGTGTTAAAAATGTTTCGTAGTTTAGAGTGTTAAATAGATTGAAGTTGCCAGTTATTACTGCTAGAGAGAGGAGATTTGGTTGGCACATAGCAGCAAAATTAAAAAAATTTAATTTATTTACTAAATGAAAAAATGTATCATTTTGCCCTAATTCAGTGAGTTGCTGTATCATTGTATCAAAAATATAAGTTTCAAATAAAAATATATCAAAATGATACAAATGTATCAAAAGTGGGAGCCCTACCTATGATAAAGAATTGGAAATTTTGAGCCGTGTGTGTGCCTAAAAGTAGGCAAGTATTTTTTTTCAAATTTTGATTTGTCATAACTTATTGATGTTGACTAAGATTAAACACACATGAGTGTTCAAGACAGTGCTGGTAGGTTCGGTATGCTCCTGAAAAAAAATCTTTCAAATCATCGACCCTCCGGAAAACTTTCGCTTTTTGACCAAAACTTCAAATCATTGATAAATTTTAACCTGTGTCCATCATGTCAAATTGAAATTTTCAAAATTGCGATTTGCACAAGAACGGCAACCCATCACCAAATAACCTCTATTTTCAGCACTCGAAACTTCTGTGCACGAGAGCTGACGACCGGATAATCCGATTATCATGAAAGTGGCACTTACTAGGACCAGGTGTGATAGAAGTGACTTTGAAATGCGGGTGACCCTGTTGAAGTAGTACCATCTTGAAAAATCAGTGACAAAAAAAAACTGCTTTTTGGCCTATAACTTCCGGTTCAACAATTACATTTTAACAAAATTCACACAATATTTGGACCTTACTCCAGACAATATTTAAAAAAAAATAGAATAGAGTTGCCCGCTATGGTGTTTTTTTTCTCCTAAATCTTACAAATTTGCTCAGCAAAATAAAGCTTTTTTCCCAATAACTTCCGGTCCAGTCATGAAATCAAAACGAAGTTCATGCAGTAAATGGACCTTATTATAAAACAAATGTCGTTGGAATTTTTTAAAAAATCATGAAAGGGCTATTTTAGTAATTTTTTTGGAATTTCTTTACTAAGCAATTATTTCATTAGATTTGCATGGGAATGATCCTGAAATGAGAACTAACAACAAATATTAACGCTTTGAAAACTTGAAAAGTTTTGAGAGTGACAACTTTTAAATTCTTTTCACCCGTTTAACTTCCAGCGCAGTGATTCAATCTGAACGAAACAGGGTGAGTTTAACTCAACGTGAAGCAAATTTGGTATATATTTTACTTTGCTGCTCACACAGGGTAACCGATAGGAGACATTTTCGTAAATATTGCACCAACAGATGCTCCAAATTACATACTCATAAGCAAATCACATGCAATAAAAATAAGGAACTAATTTTTAAATTTTCCGAGTTTTAAAAATTTTTCGGATGGCAGCCTCAAACAACGTTTAACCGCTGAAACTTTCGATGAAATCCTACAATAAGAACGAAATTCAAAGGATAAGTTAATTTTACTATGAACTTGTTATGGTAAACTTATTGCTACTTCGTTGGAAAAGTGTTGCCAGCACTGAACATTTTCATCATCTATGTTATAGTTGGGTTTTGTTGCTTTGGATAAGGAATGGTTGATAGGATACTACAAAAAAGTGTAGAACGTATTTCCAAATTTTTTTTGTCACTCAAAGACAATTTCTTCGAAAGTCAGTTTTCTAGTGGTTCTGATGCGCTAGACTTTTTTATTATTTATTTAGTCCATAATATTAGCAGTGCATTTTGTAGGAAGATATTTATAAACAATTATGAAAAATTATAATTCCAACAATGGTGAAGAGCATTTCAATCTACAATCAAAATACGACGAATGGAGAAAGCGACAGACGGCAAAAGTAAACAGCTTGAGTCGTTTTTAGTTTCCGTTTCAACATGGTCTATCCAGGTCTCAGTTCATCAAGCTGTGACTAGAAACCTGAGTCAAATAAGAATTTAAGTGGAGGTTGTAGGAAACACTCCAAACTCACAAAGATTAATAAGAATACGTTGGAGCTCGTCACGGGCAAGCAGGTCAAAAGAAAAATTAATGCCATATATAGCACAGCAACTCCCTACACATGAAATTTCACCTCCCATATTTAAAATCACCAAAAGCGCACATTTTCACTACACTGTATGCAGCAGAATATATAAAAAGAAACGCATGATCGATAGCAGAGCAGAATTAGAGCAAGAATTGAGGCGGCCACTTTAGGCGGCCACTCCCTTATTATACCATTTAAATTCCATTTCTTTTATCTTTCATCAATAAAGTAATATTTGTAACTAACTTGTGTTATAAATTGACACTCAACAAGAGACTATCACCACAAAAAATTATATCGCCCACCACAAGAAGACAGTTGCAGTCCAACATGACTCTGCAGAAGACAAATGGGCAGTTATAGCAGCTGATAGCAGTACTAACGACCGGTTATCCACAATCAACATTCACAGTAATTTTGAGAGTTATCCAGCACATTTTAAAGGCGAACGCGATCTACCTCTAAGACCTACCTAGAAACAACAGCACGTTATTGGGGTGGACTTCATCAAAACTGCAAACATAGTCCTCAACATTCCACAGCAAGTATCGTACTCGAGAATAACCCAAAAGTGAAATTCGACATACTACAGAAAGAAGACCCGAAATCGTACATTGTGCAATCAGCAGTCGCATTGACTAGCAGTCAGCAACTAAACAGTCCCAAACGAGCGAAAATATTAGGTAGTCCAATCCCAGACTATTTAACACTACTTAGTTTCCCGCAGAAAACTATGCCACGCTCTATCAGTCCAATTTCAGATACACCAAAACGACCATCTAACGTAATGACGATGGCCCGAGTTTTTGAGGATTTCGAAATCGCAGAGCTCACTCCCACCTCAACAGAAGCAACTCAGCTCAATAAACACCAGCACAAAAAGCTTAATAAACTTTTAGTCGCCAACCGAGATCAGTTCGAACCAAATGGTTCCCCAGCAAAGCTTGAGGTGGATCGCATTGATTCCATCGCATTGAACGAGACCATCTCCAGGTGGAAGTCAACAAAATGCTAGACGAAGGTATAATTGAAGAATGCGAGTCTGCATGGGTATGGTGTTATGATTGAAGGATAGCCCCATACGGTTATGTATGAACCATCGATGGCTTAATGTCGTTACCGTTCCAGACAATGATCTTATGACTGGGATCGATTATCTACTTCATGTGACAAGAAGTACGAAGTATATAACGCCTGTCGACCTTCAAGCAGGATACTGGCTTGTATTTGTACGCGAAGAAAATGAGGACAAATAGCATTAATCACGCCTTTTGGTATACATCGATTTAAATGGACGCCGTTTGAAGTTCGAAACACTGCGGCTACCTTTCAACGCATGATAGAAATGGTACAAACAAAGTGTAGCAGTGTCAAGACGTATCCCTAATTAGAGGGCTTTTTCATACTCTCTTCAAGTTTTGAGGAACATCTTGCCAATTTGCAAACATTAATCCAAAGCTTGCATCATTATCAACTGTAAACCAATCAAAAAAAATGTCAATTTCATTCCAGTACTTTTTTTTAGGTCATCTATTGACGAAGAATGGCATCAACCAAAGGCAACCGCAATCACAGCCCCACGAAATCTCAGGGAATTAGTCACTTTCTTGCATAATTGTTCATGATATCGGCGTTTTACAGTAAATTTTGTCGCAATAGCGCGCCCACTTTCACAACTCACGAAGAAAAATGCCAATTGGATATGGACTGACAAGCAGTAATCCAGGTTCAACGATATAAAAGAGCTTCTCGCATCCGCGCCGATCTTACGCCAGGCAGATGGTACGTAGCCATATACCTTATGCACGGATGCCAGCAGTTTATGTTGGGAGCAGCTTAACTACAAGAGGAGAGAGACCAATCCAATATGCAAGCCACTTACTTACACCAGCCGAAGTAAATTACACCATAATTAAGTATGACGGTCCTGCCGTGATGTAAACCAAAGCCAAATTCCGAGGATATATCGAAGGCTGCAAGCTTAAATGGCTCATGTCTTAAAAATCATCAAACGGTCGGTTGGTAAGATGGCCACTTACCCTACAGACGTAGACATTGAAATAAAATACGGTCCAGGAAAATCAAATGTACTCGTAGATACCTTATCTTATGCTATACATTTTAAATGGTTTTTGTTTGAATTTTTTAGAAGCGATAACTAGTAATAAAAATATTCTGTTACTTACGTAAACTAAGCTAAAAGTTACAATGACAGCCACGATCGAGTTGAAATAAGGAATCCAGTTGATAGATTTGGTAAAACTAGGTATAAATTTAATGGCGGTAGTTTTGGTGTTAAGCACTGAAACAGGTTGCTGGGTCAATTCATCAAATCACTATTTGGTTACGCTTTGAGTATATTTTAATTTACTTATCGAATAATAAAAATGTAACTAAATCGCCTCCTCACTGTGCATCCTGAATCTCTTCATCACCGCTCTTCATGCACTTGGGCTGGTGGCCGTACCATTCCGGACCTAGTCGTCTTCAGGGGCGGTAGCGACGAAGTGAAATCCACTTTGTGAACGTCTCCAAGTTAACACGATCATCTTCGTCCCATTAGAACCTTAGCAGGCCTCAAAGTACGTTCTCAGTCTCGTCATCATTAAGTTGGTGTTGTAGGTTCCGTTGAAGTGGACTCCTGATTAGCAATAGTCCGGCTCTGACTACTTGTTCCCATAAGGGCCTGTAGCAACTATCGCATGGTTTCCCTGCTTTGCATTAGATTACCATGGGATCATTGAGGTGACTACACATTCGGGCTTGAGATAGCGGCTTTGAGTGGAGACCCATATTGCTTGAAAAAATTCTTCTTCCAAACCTAAGCTCGTCAGGCACAAGTCTGTCAACATATCAAATCTACCCTCTAATATGGAGGAGTGGGGGGGGGGGGCTAAGATAGCTGTGCCATCGGTTGCAGCTAAAGCCCCAGGAAGAGGAGATATGGCGAATGAGCCAGTTTCGCGGACTGAGGTTATGGCTGCTGGTGTTCGTGGAGACATGGCATTTGCATCAACTCCACTGGTTAATCTTGCAAAAAGTTGTAGAGATATGACAAATAGACCAGCTCCACTGACTTACAGTTCTTTTTCAACCCCTGTTTGAAAGCCAAGAAGCCCATTTGTGGCCAGCATGATGGAAAGGTTATGACGAATGTGCCAGCCCTTCCGTCCATAAGTGCTACCTTCAGTGCCACCTCCTCTTTAGGCACACAATGCTCTTCATCCAAATCTTCTCAGGCTTACGGAACTAGAAGGGCATCCTTCAAAGTCCTGAAGAAGTTTAAAAACGTATGCCCTGACACAATGTCCGACAAGGACAAAAGGTCCCTTTAATGGGCAAGAAAACATACTGTGGAGCCCCCGCTCCCTCTAAACCTTGCAAATTCAGTGGAAAAACGACAGATGTCAGCTGAGTAGGTGAATCAGGGCCAAAAAATCTGTTTCGGGGGATCCGATACCCATGAAGCCTAACCCGAAACAGGTTGCTCAAACGGCTAGAGAACCACTTGAAAAGGGGTCTTTTGCTTGTCTGAGGGCAATATCTGATGAGGAATCGGATGTTGAATCCGATTCCTCATCAGATGTCACCTTCATCGATGATTGATAATTGTCTGAGGAGAAGGACCTCGACCTAACTTTTATTCATTAATGAGTGATGGTGCAGGTACTGCAGGTTAACCTACACCATTCTAAAGCAGCATCAGCTGCCCTGCTGCTCCACTTGTCCAGGACAGAAGAAGAACTAATCCTAATCCAAGAACCATGGCTGCCAAAAACCGAGTATGCAGGTTACGCACCAATGGATACAGACTGATAGCAACTGATGTTTTACACACACCCCGTGTCTGTTTACTCGTCAACAAAATTATTGCCGTACTTGTACTGCACAATTTCTGCGACACGGAAAACATGACTGTCTCAGTGGAAATCGATCAGAGAGCATGCTGGTTTGTTTTTTGCTATATGGCACACGATCATAGCACTAGCCCTCCCTGCGACATTGTCAAGGGACTTGTGGCTGAAGCCACGAAAATCTGTGTGCTTCTTATTCTGGGAGCTGATTTTAATGCTCATAATGAAGTATGGGGTAGCTCCGACACAAATGGCCGAGGTGAGAAACCTTTTGACTTCATCCTTGCCCAAAACTTTTTCATCGTCAATGTTCGCAGTGAACCAACCCTCACCTCAAATAGTAAGAAGGGTTTTGACGTAACCTTGGTCAGTGGTCGGCACTCGCGTTTTTTCTGTGATTGGAGGGTTCTACATAAGTATTATTTCTCTGACCATAGGTACATATCGTTCAATGTGACTGGTTACCGCTCTGCTGAGCACTTAGCCCTTATTAACAGAAATTTAAGTGGACTGAAAGTGGTCCGATCCTTACTGGAAACTGCTAGTCCGATCCTTGCTGGAAACTGCTTCTACGAGCCTTGACTGATACCATGAATTGGATCGAGCTGCTGACACTCTTCCTAGTTATCTCAACTCCGCGTCTAGGAACGCTTGTAATCCACCCACAGCCAGGGGAATCCTAAGCTCCCTGGTGAAATATGGAGATCAGCACCCTGCGAAGAAAGTGTAAGAGGAAGTTCAATAGCTCGAAAAGGTCTAATGACTGGTCGATGTATAAAATGAAGCTGAGAGCTTTTAAGTATGCCGTAAGCAAGGCAAAGAGATACTCATGGAGATCTTTCTGTAAAAACGTAGAAATTCTCAGCGAGGCTAATCACCTTCGTAAGGTCTTAAGCACTATACCGAAGGCTTTGGGGTGCATCATGAACCCTGAGGACATTTGGACTAGTTCAAGCACAGATACTCTAAACGTTCTTATGTACGCACATTTTCCGGGTAATTATTATATTAACCAAATATTAAGCGGTGCACCAAAAAAAGCAAGCTAACAGTTCAACGCCACCGTTCAAAATTCTCAACTAAGGGTGGCTATCAACTCTTTTCAGCCGTTTAAATCCCCGCACCCTGATGATGTTTTTGCTGCTGATATCCAGCAATCCATGGAAGTATCGCTACCAATGCTCAAAGAGATTTATAGCACTTGCCTACGTTTCTCGTATGTTCCCACCGGCTGGCGGAAAACTTGAGTTGTGTTTGTCCCAAAAACAGGAAAAGTTTCGCATGTTAAACCGAAGGACTATCGTGTAATAGGTCCTCATCATTGATTACCATATTAAAAGATCAATCGATCCTAGGTTGATCTCGCAGTCACAGCATGGTTAAACCAAAGGTAAGTCTGTTGAAACTGCTGTTCACGTTCTCATTGAGTAAGTCGAAAAATCTTTTGCTCTTAAGGAATATACGCTTGCCGCCTTCTTGGATATCGACAGAGCTTTCAACAACGTTAAGTCCAGCGCAATTTTTCAGGCACTCTCGGTACTTCATGTGGATGAGCGGCTGATTGCCTTTATCGTGCAGTTTCTCAAGAATAGAGTGGTAATCTCTTCCTTGGAGAATGCTTGCGTAAGAAGAGGAGTCAGTACGGGCACACCTAAGGGTGGAGTCTTCTCTTCCCTGCTGTGGAACATCACGATGAATACTCTTCAAATGAGGCTGGACCAAGTCGGCTGCAAAGTGATTGCTTATGCGGACGACATAGTTGTAGTAGTGTCAGGAAAGTATTGATCTACGCTATTGGAGAGGTTTAACCACTCTTTTGATATACAATTACGTTGGAGTCGTGAGTATGGCTTAAATGTGAACCCTAGCAAAACGGAGCTAGTACTGTTTACAAGGAAGCACAAAGTTCCTTGTTTTGAATTACCCACATTGTCGGGGTCTCCATTGACTTGAGTCAGAGGGTCAAGTACTTAGGGCTCGTCCTCGACTCAAAGTTGCTCTGAACCTAAAATATAGCAGACAGAGCGCGAAAGGCTTTTAACTTACTTTGCTGCAGTAAAATAACCGTAGGGACAAATTGGGGATTGCAGCTTTGTACCGTTGCCTGGGTTTATACCGCTGTGGTTGAGCCAATTCTATTGTTTGGGGTGGCGTTCTGGTGGCAGCTTGAAAAAGTGCCTATGATGGCTGCACTACTCCGGTCCACCTCTATTAAGGAACTTCTCATGTTACTTCATTGGCTGCCAACCAATCTATTGATCTTACAGCAAGCTAATCTTGCTTCTGTGCGACTGAATTGTATCTCAGTATGGAATTGTACAGAGTTCGGCCATGCGAGGATTTAGGCAGAGGGAGTTCCTGCTCCTGCGCAATGCTTACTGGATTTGGAGTTTACAACTCGCGTTCCTGGTAGAGGTGAGTGGCGTGATGGTGTCACCCTCAACAGTGGACTTATCGAGGTGTACACTGACGGCTCAAAGCTAAACAATAGAGTCGGGAGTAGTGCATAATCAGATGAGCTGAATTTCAAGCTTCCTCTTCGTTTACCAGACCACTGTAGTGTCTTTCAGGTGAAGGCTGCGGCTATTTTTCAGCCAATTGACTGGTTTCTGTGCAATTGAATATTCGGGGTCAATATTGGTATTTTTACAGATAGCCAAGCGGCTATTAAATTCCTTGCTGGTCCTTGTGCAGTGTCCATGATTGTTGCTGAATGCCGTGCATCTCTTAGGGAGATAATGATTTGGGTTGAAGTAATTAAGCTGTTCAATGATTTGGGTGTCTGGATATAGGGGTTTTCAGGGCAACTGTGAGGCCGATGAAGTAGCAACGCTTGATACCTTACTACTGGAGGTCTCTTGCTCTTTCTCAGTAGGTATACCGATGACATCGGTCAAATTGGCCATCAGGCAAAAGTATCTTGACGACGTTAGGAATCACTGGTCAGATTTTTTTAGTAAAACAAAACCTTCATCCTGTGCAATAACAAGGCATGGACGCGCATCGCACCAGACAGCTTTTAGGCTTAACTCAAAGCACTCTGCGTTACACTAAGCCATTCTTACGGGTCACTGTCTCATAGGGCGGCATACGCAACGATTAGGCGCAGGGTTTAACGATTTCTGTCGGAGTTGTGGCTCTGAGGACGAGGAAGAATTCGTTCTCCATCTCATGTGCTGGCAAGGAGAAGGGTGGCGGCACTTGGTGTCCTCTCTCTCAAAACGGACCGAACTATCCCTGGTCAGTTTAAAAGGGATAGTGCGGTTCGTCAAAGGACGCAAATGGTTTCCTGAGTTCAGTAAGTGGGAAAGAGTCAAAAAAAATTGTGGCATCACAACGGGCCTCTCTCGTGCCTATATTAGTCGGTCGGCAGGCCTCTGAAGATTAGCAGCCATTTCAACCTACCTACGTACCTATCAAATAATGCAAAATTCGTTCAAGTTAATTATTCAAGGTTTTCATTCGTAGACCCCGTTTCGAAGACCCGCCGCTCTACCACAACTGGAATATAACCAGCACGCAAATTTATTTTTAGTTTTGGAGATTTCAAAGTGTTGAAGCAATTCGAAATTATTTTTAATTTCATTATCATCATCTACATTGAATGAGAAAAACTTATCTTTCAAACAAAGAGAAAATAATTTCATCAATTTCACATTACTTTCTCGATTTCAGTTTCGAAATCAACAGAGGCAAAACACGATATTAACTTGGAGTCGACGGTAGAATTTCAGCTGATTCGCTATAGCTATGCAATTTCACTCTATGGAAATACAAAATGCAATTGAAAAAACTTGAAAGCCATCACGGCATAAGTAAGAGGTCATAGAATTGCTTCAAACCAGGGAAAATGTCTTTCTTCTACGCTCGGACTTGAGCTTCCATTTAATGCAATTTTACGTTAGGAGCCTCTTGACATCGCATCGGGACGTATAGTGAAATCATTGAACCGAAAGAAATTCTTAGTACAGAGCAAAAATGGTCTTTCATTCCGCATGAAATCTGTGAAAATGTTTTCCCTTTATCGCAAAATTGGCAATATTCCATATTCTCGATATCATCGCATTCGGAATATTGTAGTGGTCTGATGGCGGATAAGGCCCTCTAGCACAAGCATACACACAATACAATATGTATCGTCATATTTATGAACCCTATCAACGTGTTCACCGAACTATATGCATAGACACTTGGATACGTAACACGGTGATTCGAGCCAAGCTGTCAAATATGCGAGCCAATTCGGTCAACATTTTGGGAACTGGGTAAATCATGTAGGTACTGCAACGGCTCACATTTCTGTCAGAATTTTTAATAGCGGTTCATTACAAAGCAGCGCCAAAGCTCTGTTGTAAATATGAATCGGAGGCAAAACGGTGCGAAAGATACCCATTATTTGGTGCATGTGGTTTCGCAGATTTAAACGGATGATGGTGGTGCGAAGTGTCTGAAAAGCTCATCAGTACAATTTCGGTAACCATAAATTTCAACAAATAATGCAATGGCACCTCATTATGCACCCACATACACGCGAATGACGTGCTGGAGCATACCGTTTGCCTGCCTTCAATGCGTACAATGGTGCTGGCCTCAATTTGTCTACGCGGCATGATTTCACAGCTATTATATTGAAAGGGTGTAAATTACAAGCTTGTTATGTTCTTATTGGTTTCAAAATATTTTAATTCATTCAGCTCGAAAATGGAACATACGAGGCAAATTTTAATTTCGGCATTGTGCTGGCAACCGTGATGTATTGCATACGTTAATGATACTGATGTGCGCTGACTGAGATTGAATTTACGGGTACTTTTGCACAGCAGACTAGTAGTACCAATTAGTAGGATAGTTCTCTCTCTAATGAAGTGTAAACAATAATTTTTCGATTCGAATTCGATTATTTTAAATATTCCTTGACTAAGGGCAAAATCAAACTAAAGTTCTGAATACATTGACTTCGCAAATTATATCTCCTAGTTTTAAAGTTCACTATCACTGCTATTATTCTCACCATATCTACTTAGCATTGTCGAATAGAATAGCATTGGCGGAAGCATGAAATTTATGGTCCATCTATAAAAGTTATATTTCCTGGTTGGTGCGGTTTTTTTATTGAAACAAAACCTTCCGTTTAGAAGAAATAATGGAAAACCACGACAAATAATCGTTTAGAATGTCTCTAACAGTTTGTAAAACAACTGTGTAGTTCTTAAGGTTATAATGGCCCGTTATTTGGATCGCATATGAATTCGTGCATTATGCAGTTTATTAGATATTGTTGGGGGTACAGAGCATCGCAACTATAAATACCCACTAATTGGCATTTGGGGCTGATCTATCGCATACACAAGGAATGAGACACTACTCAATGCAGCACTGAAGGAGCATCACGTTGCTGAGCACCCTCAATAAGTTTCATATACCTGCTCGCCAGCTGTGCCTTTTTCTGAAACTTGTTACTTTATGCTCAAAATCTACTGAGCCAATCGTTGTGAAGTTTTGCATAATCCTTTTCCACATAATTCCCCAAGTCTCACTGGGTATTTTTTTTGTTTTTTTTGTTTTTTTTTGATAATTATGAATTTTACAATGCAAAATTATCCGGTTTTTTTTGAAAAAAATCGGTTTTGAGGCTTCCAAGTGCTGCGGAAAATTGGAAAATCGAAAAAAAAAACAAAATCCTCCCACGTTTTACCTAGAGATACGTTTCCTTTAACAAATGCATTTTGACATTTTTGTTTCAGATGATTCTCTTGTGACTTATGATGAACACCGCAAAACAACTTTTTTCGAGGTTCTTCTGGAGATTCACTGTCACCCGCTAAATTTTCAATATTTCAAAATGAAAATTAAGGCAAATATTGTATACATGTTGCATTATTATATATTGATTGCATAAACTAACACTCTCCGTATCGCCAAAAAATATTCTTAAAAAAAATACCTTTTTTCACTGAATTCACCTTAACCGCCTCTACTGCACGGATCAGTAATTTCGTGGTCAACCATCGTCAAGGATATAAATCAGAAGACAAAAAAGTAGGTACTTATATTAACGGCTTGAACTCCGTTCTAACCAAACTGGAGCACTCTTGGTGCTGCGTTAATGTCTTTCTATCATACGAAAGCTCCCTATTGCGAAGTGCTCAGCGGTAAGACTTCGTTGTTATCACCTGTGGGGGAAAACTAGCCTGGGTCATGCTAAAATCTTGGTAGAGAACATGCCGGTTCCAGCAGCTCAACTATTTTTAGCGTAAAATTTCATGCTTTCTTTCTGCTTGCCGGACCACTTTAGAATATTTAAAGTGCGAGTAGGAGCGATTCTTGAAACCATCAATTGGCTATACCATATTTCGGGGTATATTGAAAATATTTCGGGGTATATTTCGGAGTAATATTTGTTTTTTACTGGCAGCCAAGCGACTCTACAGTCTCTTGCTGCACCTTATACCTCTTTGAAGCTAGCCCTCAAACTACGAACGGGTCTTAACGAGATGCTAAGACATCCCACGGCAGAGCTATTTTGGTAACTACGAAGCGGAGGGTTTTGCAAAGTCTAGTACACTTTTGATGGAAATTGCCTACAGTTTCCTGATTTTCACTCCGATGGTTTCAATGAAACTGATCATCAGGCAACAATAATTAAAGAACAACATGTCATTCTAGATACATTAATTTAACTGTGTGATCGCATGTCAGTTGTGGAAAACTTTTGATATTGGCCACACTAGGGAACTGGTTGAACAAAAAAGGGGCCGCTCCTCATAGTTTTGGCTATATTTGACTCGACATTGCTTCTTTGGCTAGCGTGGATTGCGAATGCGTACCCCTTACAACGATTCCCGCTGGAGCTGATGTCCTTCAGCTCATACTTTTTCGCAAGCCTAGCCAAAATAGCTTCTGTGGACTATAGAAGGACCAAAAGATTATGACAACTCTTGGTAGCGCTCAATATGGTTGTGAAAAAGCCATTTACAATAAACTGCACTCATTATTCCAGCCCTTGCTAGGTTATTAAGTACATGAATTCATTTAAAGTAAGTCAATGATACTGATTTCATTGTCATTTACGGTTGATTTATACGGTTGCTTTTGATATTAGTCAACAAAATCAAAAGAATGTCTTACAAATTGGATTTGACAAAGTTTTCAGAGTGCCATTCTATCTTGGTTCTCCTTCGACGTTTATGATTCCACGTAAGAAGCTCTGCAAGAATCCATTCTTCGTCCTTTATTGTTCCGTTCTTACTGACAATCATTCATTTCTTCATAGCTCATTCTCGTTTTAGCACGCTAATGACCCCAAATTTTTCAAAGTGTTGGAATCCGGTAGTGACTGCTCCCTTTTACCAAAAGAATTGGATGTTTTAACCAAATGGTGCACTGTGAGTGTTCTGACTCTGAATGTAACAAGGTTTTTCCAAACAACCCCTACTAGTTTCCTACCATGTTTTTCTGTAAATGTTGTTGATAGTTTCAAAACTTTGGAGTCCTCTTTGACAATAAGCTGAAATTCGACCAGGTTTTTTGAGTTTCTATGTTATACTTTCCAAACTTTTCCTATTCCCTGTTTTTTTTTTAGATATTCACTTGCACACTATTCTTTAAATTTTATATTTTCTCTTCATCCTAGAAATCACGAGAGGTGTTAAGCTTACATTTATTTATTTATTTCTAGAAGTAATATTTATGCTTCTAAAAACCAATGCCGTCTAGATGTACGAGCCTCATACAGAATGATGACGTCATGTAGCAAAAAATATTGGCCAAAGCCAGGTTGTGAGCCAACATGTGGGCGGCATTTGCTGGGTCGTCACGAAATCTTTTTGACTTTTCGATGCGCCCAAAACCCACTCCGAGCGGAAGTCGCACAAGCGCTGGTGAGTCCTGTCAAGCGTCCACACGCTGGCAATTGTCTGCTTTGGCCTTTATTACATCACAGTAAGTGGTCAAAATGTCGCGAAAAGTACGTGCAGTGTAATGGGACCTCCGCGGGAAAACGCAAATTGTACGGATTGTGTTAAGGGGGCAGGTACACTTAGAATTTTGAGAAAATCGATTTTATTTTCTTTGCATTTTCTAAAAGTAGCATATTTCAAAAACATTCTCTGCAAATTTCAGACGAATCGGACAATTCTTTATGGAGATAAATAACTTTGAATGAAGTCGTCTCTAATGTATAAAGCGTATTTTGCATGCTTTAAAAGCATTTATCTCCAAACTTTGTTTTCGAAGTCGGTGATCACTGTAACTTGAAAACGGCTTTATCGATCAGCATGAAATTTTCCTTACTTATTTTATATGTAATTATCCGCCGGATGAAAGAAGGATTTTTTGATTGGACGATATTTTTTTTTTCAATAGCCGAAAATGCGAGTGAAATTTTGGTCGAAAATACAATTCCGAGTTTCAACAACCACCATTTTTTCGAAAATCAAAATCTACCAAAGCTCTTTGTTCATCCGGAGCACTATGTCATTAACTAATAATCCCGGATTTTTTACTAATGTTCGAAGAAGAACATTAGTATTAAAATCACTTTGGCCAAAAATTCATATTTCTATATATATATATATATATCATCAAAAAATTTCAGTGAAAAAATCTCAGGAACGCGCCATCCGATTGAGCTGAAATTTTCAGGACACATTGGTGTATATGCAGAATAGTGCCAGGTCTCACAAAAAGTTAATAATCTTTAACCCTTTGGCGCCGGCGGCCATTTTAGTGATATTTTTAATATACCTATTATTCCGTACACAAATAAGTTTTGCAAAAATAAATTTTCAACGTGTTTTACATGTGAATCGGATATTGTTTTGGAATTTTTTAACCCCATGTGTGCGCTGGGTGCCTAAAAACAGAACGGGAAAACTTGAAAATTTTTAAATTGCGATAACTTTTGACAAGACTATTCAATCATTACGAAATTTTCAGAACATATTGGTATTATTTAGTTGTAGATTTGTGTAGCTTTTGATGAGCGTGCTGGCAACCCTGTACCTAGGGCAGGCACTGAAAGTGAAAACCTTCAAACCATCGTTTTTCTTGAAAAACTGCCGCTTCTTCAAAAAAAAGCCACTCATATGTAAATTTTGTGCTTTGTTTACATAACCAAAAAAAAAAATTTGATATGGTATAACGGGCACGCCTGGTAACCCTTGCCCAATTTACCTATATTTTTAGCATCAAAAATTTCTGTTCACGGAAACTCACGATCCAATGAGCAGAATTGATTGAAATTTGCTGAATGTATTGGTCCTATATAGGACCAGGTCTGATAGAAGTGATTTTGAAATGCGGGTGATTCTGTGCTAGTGGTGCCATCTTGAAAAATCACGAAAAAAGATAACTGCTTTTAGCCCTATAAATTCTGATTGAATCGTTCGATTTCGACGAAATTCACACAATAGCTGAATCTTATTTAATACTACGTTTGGTAGAAATTTGGTTAAAAAATTCGGTTGGAGCTGCCAGCTATGATAATTTTGGTGTCTTAAATTTGAAAAAATAAAAATTTGGAAGTGCAAACATTAATCCATCGAATTTCCAAAAACTGTCCGTTTCTTACAATAAAACCAATACGTATACAAATCTTATGCTTTATCTACACGTTCAAAGTAAAACTTTTGAAATTTCATGTCGGACAAGAACGGTAACCCTTTCCCAGTCAACCTATATTTTTAGCATCAAAAACTGCTGTTCACGGGAACTCACGAATCAATAATCAGATACCATTGAAATTTACAGAATGCATTGGACTTAAGTAGGACCAGGTCTGATAGAAGCGATTTTGAATTGTGGACAACTCTGTGCCAGTGGTGCCATCTTGAAAAATTACAAAGAAAAAAAATTGCTTTTTGCCCTATGAAATTTGAATAAATTACCAGATTTTCATGAAATTGACACAGTAGCTGAACCTTACTCTAAACTCTGTTTGGTAGAAATTTGGTTGAAAAATTCGATTGGTGCTGCCAGCTATGGTAATTTTTTTGTCTTTGGATTTGAAAATTCGCTCAGGAAAATAAAACTTTTTGCCCTATAACTTCCAGTGCAGTCATGAAATCAATACGAATTTCATACAATTAATGGAACCTACTATAAACATTATTCAGGGCAAATTTGGTTGAAAAGCCATGATAGGGTTGCCAGCTATTGTTGGTTTTGTGTTTGTTTGCAATATCTTTACTAAGCGGTTTTATCGTAGAATTTTCAATTGGTAATGATATTGTAGTGACAATAAATAGCAAATATTAAGCTTTCCATTATTTGAAAAAACTCGCTGCAGGTAATCCTAAATTTCTTTATACTCCTATAACTTCGACTGTAATATAACAACGTTAAGCAGATGTGATATATTTTTGGCTTTGATACTGGCAAAAGGTTGTCAGCACGAGTCGGTTGTGCTACTTTTGTATCAATAAATGCTTACAGTTAGTATTCATACCGGAAACATTTACAATGAAAATAAATAACCGATGTTTCAATTCCCAAAGTTCTGCAAATTTTTCGGATCGCAGCCCCAAACACCAACGTCAGTTACTGTGCTGCAGGCACTGAGCATTTTCTTCATTGATGTTATATGAGATGCTGCTTTCAAAATTTTGTGAAATAAGCAACTGATAACAAATATAATTAACCCGTGTTTTGCTCTCATATACGTTGAAATTCATGCCAGTGGTAATATCTGAAACCTTCTACCATTTGAGTTATAATGCATTCTTGAGACCAAAATAAAACGGGGCATTTGAAACAGTTTGGCCGTAATAAGCAGCTCATGTGGTGGAATATGCACTCAAAACCTGCACGATTCTTCTACTGTTCTTCGAACATTAGTATTTCTAGCGGTTCAGGTGCGCTAGAGTTTTTTTTTATTTCGGATGATCCAGTGACAAGCTACAGTGATCACGGCAACCCTTTTTTTTGGACCCCTCGAAAATTTACTCTATTTCGACAAATTTTCAACCTTTTGCCTTAAAAAAATTACAATAGATTCTTCAAATATATTTCTTTCAAGTAAAAGGCATTTGTTATTAATTATTGTAATGTGTGTCCAAAAAAAAATCCTACTAATGAGCTTTTTTTGGGCGTCCCAAGTGTACCTGACCCCTTAAAGTGAGTAAAGTGAGTAGTCATGATAGTGCTAGTGATCGGTAAAAGGCAAAATTAATGCGGCATGTGAACTGTGAAAAAATCGTTACGAAATGTGCATCAACTGTTATTAGGTTAGATTTACTGTCGCATTAAATTGACTGAGAATTAGCCACATATGTTTGACTGGATCTTTGATATGTTGCACCCAAGCATAGCTTTCTAAACTGTCAGAAAAGTAGCATGCACATTAGGCAACTTTTTGCTCAATTGTTGCTATAAACTGTCCGTATGTAAAGTGGTGATGAGATACGACTTGGCATATGTTCGCCCATGCACTGTATGGGCACTAATGTTCACACGTGTTTACGGATGTAAACAAGTTCCCTTTTTGCTTATCAGCCGATCGGTTTTGACATTTCCTTTTGTTCGCAGACTTATGTTTGGTTAGGACTATTCATGTGGCTGTTCCATGGTCTTCGCCAACTATAGTAAAACGAGCAATTTGTGGATGTTTATTGTACGTATTGTGTATATGAAGTTTGCTTACATATTATGCAACACCACAGTATGAGAGAAAACATTATTCAAAATGAAAGGTATGACTAATTATTATTTTTACAATACATCCAGGTGCAAAAAACTAACGTTTTAGGTTTGCTTTAGTTAAAAATCCACACATGAAATCTTCATGTATGTCGGCATTGCCTGCTAGAAATTTCAAAATGACCACACATGATGACATCAAATCTGTGATCATTACGTATCACGACGGCCCGTACATCTAGAAGGAGTTGTATTAGCCCTCGGTATACAACGTGAAAATAATGTATACTTTTTTGATAAAAAAAATATACACAAAAACAAATTGCTCAGTACTTTTTCAACACTGTCAATTGACGGACCAATATTCAACCGCTAGCAACTGTGAAATTCAACTTATTATGTTTTCTTATAAATAATATTTAATGAATTTTGAAAGTCATGGGGTTAAATAGCCTCACGTTGTATGCCGAAGGTTAAGGAAAAAATTCATGCTTTAAATATATAAACACTGCTGAACTTTTACTGTTCTACATTAAAAAGTAAATTAAAGATCTTTAAGTGGTTTTCTCCTATCTTACAAATATGTATGTATGTACCTATATACTTGTATTTAAATACAACAATGCGTAATCGAATGTACTGCTCATATGTATTCAAGATACTTATAAATCTTAAGATAAATGAGACATACGGCCAGATGACAATATTGGGTTACAACTCGAAGTATTCTTGTCTCATTTTCATGTACTTCACATTCTTGCCACTATCATCTCCGATGCCAAAGTATTTTGTTTTAAAAAACCTTTTTGCAAATGCTTTTCATGCTGACACTTCTTCACCCACTACTTTTATTCCTCTCAAAATGTGATGTCAGTTCTTGTGTGCTGGACAACAGCTAAATTGAAGTAGAGGACAGAGGATGAACGAAATTGCTATTCAGCTTACGTCGAGTACGTCACTTACTTATAATCAACTGAAAAACAATGCACAAGGACATTAATATTGCATCTCGCATATCTGGACATAAGAGCGGCTGTCGCGATAAGTAAAAGACAAGTCAAGAGGAGTAAATGATAAAAGCTCTAGTGTTGAAGCAGGAGCACTAGATCGTTGGAACAGTTCGTGCGCATTCATATTTCATGATAATGTCATATCGATTACACTTCTTGTTGGAGTGGATGGAGATCATAGAGGTATACAAAGGAAATGGCACAAGCTCCATGAGTTGAAGCCGGCAATTCGATTGATTGCATAAGGGTGATATTTCAGGGTCTCACAAACTTCGAAAATGGGGGCTTGTGCGAAGCTTAAAATTTTGTTGCATAAAATTGGGCCGTATACGTGTATAGACAGATAAGCTTCCATGTATATTAATATGTGTACACATAAATATAAAAATTATTATATGTATACATATATATATATATATATATATATATATATATATATATATATATATACATATATATATAGATATATATGTATATATATATATATATATATATATATATATATATATATATATATATATATATATATATATATATATATATATATATATATATATATAGGGTGTTTGGTACTCGGTGGACACTATTGTAAGGAGGCATTCCTTGATATATTTTGTTCTACAGGATGGTCCGATTTTCAAAATCTACGGAGGTACAGGGTGGTCAATAAAACTGTTTCGGACCTGTACCCTGACTCACTTAAATCATTATATCTTGAAAACTATTAATCATAACGCCTAGTTTTATAGCTTGTTTTTTATGGAACCAAATTACCTTCACTTTGATGTAACATCCTAAATTGTAACTGCACCTTATTTTGAGATATTTACTTGAAAACACAAAATTTTGGCACTTCTACCATGCAAATTTTGTGTTGGTATGAAAAAGTTTGAAATGAACCACTATTCAACACAGTGCTTTAAAACATCGATTGTTGAGCGCTAAAACTCTAAAAGGTATAATGTGGAAAGAGAACTCTAAAAGGTATAATGTGGAAAGAATTTAGCGTGAATAGAAACTGCCACTGGATCAGCCTGGTATTGAAACTAGTTGATCAGTAGAATAGAACTAAACACCGTGTTATTAAGATGCATCCTATTAACGTTACAGAAAAGTTAAGGTTACGTCAAAACCAGAACTCAAAATAGGTGATTTTATACGTACAAGTAAACATTAGCTCATCTTTGAAAAAGGCTTCACACCAAACTGGTCCACTGAAATTTTTTCAATAAAAGGTGCAAGAAAAACAGCCACGAACATACACACTGGAATACTATAAAATTTGATACGGGGAGAGTTTTACGAACCTGAGTTAGCTACAGTGAAACATCTCGACAAATAATTTGCTGAGAAAATTATAAGAAGAAGGAGAAATCGTATTTTCATTAAATGGTTTTGCTTGGCATCATAATTCCTCGATAAATATAAAAGATATGTTTTAAAAGTGAACAAGAATATGATCGCGTCAGGACGTTTGTCAATCTAAAAATTAATGAAAGAAAAATACTTAAGCTTGCTCGTAGTGGATTATTTTACACAAACATAAAAGACCAGGTCAGATTTTACTTCTGTTCGGTCATCATGAATGCATTCAATGCACCTACCGACAGCGAGAGTAAACACTTGCGATTGTCACCGGAATGTTTTACGCCAACGGTAAAGACGTCTGCGGACCTAACGATGCACCTCTTAGATCAAAAAAATGTTCCAGAATAGAGCACCGCCTCTGCAACCTATTAAAATGTGTTGGCGTCTGATTTTTTCTTGGTGAAATTATATGTAAAGCTGTTTCAATATACAATTATTTCTGCATGTAAAATATAAAAAAACAATTTTATTTCAGTATAAATTTGAAAAAAAAAACCAATTAACATGATTGTTACTCTTACAAACATTTTTTTTATTTATTTAGAATTTCTAGCCCCACACATTATCTAACTATCACAAAGAAAATACAACATGTACTTAATGTTGAATAACAAAACCTACCTCCTGGACATTTACCTACTTCACTGTAACCAACATGTTTTTGCTGAATCATCTATCTAGCTATATTATAATCACTTTGTGTTCGCATAACTTCATCTTCACTTGAAAAAAATTCCACGCAAGCCCATTCATCAACACCCGGCATAGATCAATTATGGCACATTCTCTACAGGCTCACAAGACAAAACATTTTCATTCACTGCACATGCTACAAGTGTATCCCAAATTCAAGATTGTATCAACCAAATGCAAATCATCACGATCGTGCAGAATATACATTTTGCATCTTAGTGAAGACCCACAAGTGCTTTCTATCTGTGGGAACAGGTATCACGAACGTAAACAACGTGCAACATTTTTTGCTGCAGGTTTACACGACAAAACATTTTCATTCATCGCACATGCATATGTTTATGCAGTATATATCCTTATGCAGTACTTGGACTCCTCACCTCAACCAGATCAGCTCATAGCAACACCCGCTCCAACCCTCAATCCTATATGCACACGCACCACACACTAGCAAACACGCCGCCATAGAACACCACCCAATCAGCACTCCACCTACCCTCCCCACTCTTATGAATTTTTCCATATCTGAAGAACGGTGGGCGGTTCAATTAAAATCATCACCCTTTTGATCTCCTGTCCCTTACTCGCGTAATGCTAAAAGTATACAAAAGTGTCATCCTTACTACTCAAATCTGCTGGTCTATTATAATTGTGATAAGTTGATTTTTGGAATAATCAAAGATATACAAATACTCTGGCCAAAAGTGTACCCCTACGATTACACTACGAAACTGTCAAGGAGCCCTTTATAAAGCGTAAAGCTTCGTGAACAACTAGTGGGAGTTTCAGCGCGAACAAATCAAATGTAGTAGCTTTGTGTTGAAAATGAAATGCGTACCTTTTATTTGTGTGTCATCATTTCATTACCATACCAGGCGCAGTGCCCATAAAACAACAATTTATTGGGAAATTTTTTGTTCTCGACGTGGATTTCGAACCATGAATTTATGATAATGATCCAAAAAAAAAACAAAACAGAAGGCTATAGAATTCAAAGAAGAACCCGCCGAGCCCAAATCCTTCTTGGTCAAATTAAATGCATGGCCACCACATTTTTCGATATCTAAGGCATTGTGCATCAAAAAGTAAAAAGTATTGTCTACGTTACAACTTTGACGCGTTTACGTTACCGTTTATAATAATTTAGGTTTGAATGAAAAACAAATTGTGGATTCTCCACAAAGAAAATGCACCCACAAACTCTTTCGTCGTTGCACGCAAATTTTTGTCCTACGCAGCATCACTGTAATAAACTATCCTGCCTACAAGCCTGATTTGGCTCCAAAGGGTTTTTTTTATTGTATATCCGTGGCTAAAAAACCTTTCTTTAGTTGATTTTCCAGACATTGTCATCGCTACAAATAAACTTTTGCTACGCTGCAACACTGAGCAATGACGTAGAAATTAGAAATGTATTCACTTGCTATACTAAAAACTCCAAATTCCAAACTATGATAAAATGAAGAAAAAAGGCTGTTTAAAGGCAAAAAAACCCTAGCGCATCAGAACCGCTAGAGACACTAATGTTCGAAGAACAGTAGAGGATTTGTGCAGATTTTGAGTGTGTATTCTACCACTACTTACTTTTCCTACTTCAAACTAATACACCCTAAGTAATAAAAGAATCTAAGCTTATTTTAATTTCGGTGACTTCATCGAAATTTACAGCGATAGAAAGGTTTTTGGGGTTGTCATTCGAAAAATGTGCAGATCTTAGAAAATTTAAACATTGTTTACTTATTTTCATTGCAAATGTTTGCGATGAAAATACTTAATGCAAGCATTTTTTGGAACGAAAATAACAAAATGGCCTAGTGCTGGCAGCCCTTTGTTAGCAACGTAGCGAAAAGTATGTCGCATCTGCCTTACGTTAAAGTCAACCTACTGTGCGAATTTCGTATTGGCCCAATAACTGCATTGGAAGTTATAGGGATGCAAAGAAATTTTGAGTAACCATTCGCAAAAGTTTTCAAATTTTCTAGATCTTAATATTTGATGATTATTTTCACTATAAGATTACTACGATTTGAAAATTCTATGCTAAAATCGCTTACTAAAGGTATGCCAAAAAATACAAAAACCACCATGTCTGGCTGGTAACTCTATCATTATTTTGAAATTAAATTTCTACTGAATATTGTCTATAACAAGTTTTATTTGCAATTTGAATTTCGTTATGATTCAATGACTGTACTGCAAGCTTTAGGGCAAAGAGCTTTATTTTCCTCAGGAATTTTTCAAATTTAAGACACCAAAATTACCATAGGTGGAAGCTCCAACCAAATTTTGCAACCAAATTTCTACCAAACATGGTTTAAGGTTCAGCTACTGTGTGAATTTTATTAAAATCAAATTACTAAATCAGAGTTTATAGGGCCAAAAGCAGTTATTTTTCTTAGTGATTTTTCAAGATGGAACCACTGGCATAAAATTGCCCGCATTTCAAAATCGCTTCTATCAGACCTGGTCCTACTTAAGACCAATATATTCTGTATATTTCAATTAATTCTGATTATTGGATCGTGAGTTTCCGTGAACAGAAGTTTTTGATGCCAAAAGTATAGGTTAATTGGGAAAGGGTTAATAGGCGTGCCCGTTATACATTTTTTTACTTCGGCTGTATAGACAAAGCATAAGATTTATATATGACTGGCTTTTTTTCACGAAACGAAATTTTTTCCGGAGAGTCGATGATTTAAAGGTTTTCACTTTCAGCGCCTGCCATAGCTACAGGGTGCCCAACATCATCAAAAGCTACACAAATTTACAACTTAATAATACCAATATGTTCTAAAAGTTTCATAATGATTTAATAGCTCTGTTAAAAGTTATCGCAATTGAAAAGTTTTCAAATTTTCCCGTTCTCTTTTTAGGCACCTAGCGCACATATAGGTTTAAAAAATCTCAAAATACTATCCGATTCACATTTGAAACACGTTCGAAATTCATTATGCTACCTTAATTTTTGCAAATATTATTTGTGTACGGAATAATAGGTATATTCAAAATATCACTAAAATAGCCGCCGGTGCCAAAGGGTTAAAGATAATTGACATTTAGTGAGACTTGGACCTATTTTGCATATACACCAATATATCCTGAAAGCTTCAGCTCAATCGGATGGCGCGTTCCCGAGAAATAGTCACTGAATTTTTTTGATGATATTTATATGTATATATATTTATATGTATATATATATATATATATATATATATATATATATATATATATTTATATATAAATATATATATATATATATATATATATATATATATATACATATGTATATATATATATATATATATATATATATATATATATATATATATAGGTATAGATATAGATATATTTATATATATATATATATATATATATATATATATATATATATATATATATATATAAATATATATATATATATATATATATATACATATATATATATATATATGTATATATATATATATATATATATATATATATGTATATATATATATATATATATATATATATATATATATATATATATATATATATATATATATATATATATATATATATATATATAAATGGAAATATGAATTGTTGGCCGAATCGATTTTAATACTAATGTTCCTCGAACATTAGTAAAAACAAGTCGTTATTGCAACGAAAATCCAAAGTTCAATGGTCGCTCAAAGCAACATGTACATAGCATAGTATTGATTATGTTCACACACAGCCTAAGAGCAGCGAATACCCTTATCAAATTATTTAGATGTTCACTTTGACATGTGAGACGATTTCATATTATTTCGCATATCATATTCCTCACACAAAAGTAGTCATAAGTGAATATTTGTCTGAAGTTAGACTACTGAACGAAATTCAAGTCGAGTCACAAAATGACAAGCTTTGAAGTTCGGAAATAATAACAGAAATAGATTCCAGGTAGTTCTGCTGATGATATAACTCAGAACCTAACTATGCATATATCTTTAGGACGTGTGGTACCTGGATATGAAGGCAGAGGCATGTTGTTTTGCCGAAACAACTAAGGGGAATAAATTCGGATTGAAACTTTTGAGCCAAATTAATCAAAGCTTGAGCGAACTCTAATAACACAGTTTGTGCATTAACACTTTTTTTTGCATCATCACCTTTCGAATCACAATATATGTAAAACGAAAAAGCATATGTGAAGAGCATCCAAGTTGATTCATTTTACTCCTTGAGAGAAAAGTCTTAAAGCAAATATCGTTTCAAATGTGAAACTGGTTTGGCGGTCAGATAGCCATTTTAATTCTTTGGTGAAACCTAGATTAAGAATATTACCATTCGCTCTTTAGCCCAAACTGGATCTGCCATTGCTGAAATCTGAAAATCTGATGTGTTGGGGGACGAACAATTCAATGTAGTTGCATGACAAAAGAGAAAAGGCACTGAGCAATAAGGAAAACAGGTAATATTTTCCAGTTCATGTTATAACAATACAATTGATATTGTTCACTCTTTCTTACCTTAAAGAAAACCTTAAAATTGGTTCAGAATCGCCCAGAAACCAAATATTTCAAAGTTAACTAAAGAAGGTTTTTGCGTTTTCGCTGAAACACAGTCTGTGAGCACGTGATTAATAAGTTATTGCTCTTCGCTAGGTTCTCTAGTATAAACTAAACTACCTCAGCTTTTAGAGAGTACCCGTCGAAGGTTCCGAATATTCTAGAAAATGTTCCAACATACATGCCTGGTGTCTTGCTCACTAGGGTTTTCATGTCAATTTTTGCTTGATTGCTCGGATAAATAGCTTTGCAGCTAATACAAATGTGTATTCGTTGCATAAATGCATACAATAATATGAAAGTTCAAACCAAGGTGCTTATGAATATGAAGACTGAAATTGAAAATCAATTGAAAATCATTCCAGCAAAAAAATCTTAGCTCTTAAGTCGGAAGCCTGGCAAAAACTTCATCATACTATAAGCTGGACTGTGTGAGCTTTACTTGGGCTATGATTGATGCCGGAAAAGGAAATGGAATCATTTCTTTAGCCACATGACCTAAGGCTAGCTTTGTTTGAAGTTTGCTGCAAACTGCAGTTGCCAGCTCGTGTCATCCACCAACGGTGAATGACGCAAGTTGATACAAAGAAGCCGGGCTGGTAGCTTGTAAAGATCAACGGTACAAACAGATGGAATGGGCAACTTTGACCAGGGACAAAACTGATGGTGGTGCTCAAGAGTGGAATGCCCCGTCGGCACAGATGCAAGGCATGGATTTCTTATTTACACTCTGAAGGAAGTCCCGGAGATCGTTAGACTTTTGAACCCTGATTTTCTGTCGGAGCATTGGAAGGGTACCAGCATTGGGGAGCCAGTTGAACATTAATGGGAATCTTTCTTAACTTTAAATGAAGATGACGAATCACTTTATAGGAATTATAGGATAGGAATGTTGTGGACCTGTGAATATTTCTCACCTAATATTTTGTCTTGTATATTGCCTGAAATGATTTTAGTAAAACGGCGGCTTTGAACAAATGAATATTTTATTGTGTCTAGAATACACGACTGCTTAGTGTGACGCTCTACAATGTGATAACTCGATTTCATCATTCATGAATCACACCACATGCCTCGTGGTGAACTTGAAAGTTCCCCACAGCACTCCCCTCTAAGTGAAGGAACCTCGCGGTAAATCGATGTCTGGTTGGTGCTAGTCGATAAGTCTTGGTGATGCATGCTGGTGGCTTAACAATGGGTGTCCACACTATTCTGCTACTAATTTGTTTAACTTACTGGAAAGGCATCAAGTTTTCTCCCTGGAAGTCTACCAACAGCAGCAACAATATTAGCAATATAAGTAAAAATACTAATGTAACCAATAATTGTACAGTCCGCAAATTACGAATAATGCAGAAAACTCCTAGGAATCGTCAGAAGAATAATATACCCATATCTGTAGTTCCCACCACTGAATCTTTAAATATTCCAGTCCAGAATATCCATAGCGTTAAGTCAGACGTTCGCCTACGGACATATCTCCTCAAAGTTTAACGTATAGCTGCAGGGCGTCTTCTATCAATAATCCTCCGAATTCCACTCTCTCAAATACAACTTCGGATGAAATTCATCCGACTTCAAATTCTTTGCAAAAACCCCGGTATAACGTTAGGTATCGCTTCTAACAAGGTGTGCTCTCGCAAGTGCCTCAGAATTTTTTACCACAATTGCAGTGGTATGAGAGGCAAATTGAATAAACTCTACCTTGACGCCAAATCATGCCATTTCAACGTACTTGCCTTGACTGAAACCTGGTTAAATGAATCCCATATTAATGAAGAGATCCTCGATAGTAGCTGGACAATATTCAGAAATGACCGTGATTGTGTCGCCACTGGCCAGACAAGAGGAGGTGGTGTTTTACTTGCTGTTAACAGTACTTTCTCATGCGAAATTGTCAACATAACCCCTCAAAAATTGTTTCAGCATAAAGTTATTCGAATATCATTTGACAGGACATCGGTATATATCGGTTTGTTTTATGTCCCGCCTAGGTCTGACGACTCTGTTTACAATTATATATGCGAATTTATATCTACTTTCATGGCAACTCGTAGCGCTGAGGATCAAATTATTCTACTTGGAGATTTTAATCGCCCTAATTTACGTTTCGTTCTTGATGAAACTGATAATTACCTAATTCCTATTAACCATCTTGATAATTCTGATTTTAACCTTGTGAGTACTTTGTATGGTAAAGATTTGCAGCAAGTTGCTCCGACTCCCAATAGTTATGGTAATTGGTTAGACCTTATATTTACAAACGCTTATGACAAAGTAGTGGTTAGCCCTACTATCGACGTGGAGAATCTTTTCTCTAATAGCCTTCACCATTCTGCTCTTACTATTGATTTATCCACTACTGATTCTAATATCTTTCAAACGTACAATAATACCATTGTATACGATTTCCGTAATGCTGATTATTATAGCATTCACCATTCTCTTGACAATGTCGATTGGACAGATACGCTTGCATCCCAATCTATTGACGACAATGTAAATTCATTCTACAATATTCTGTTTGACGCGGTCGAAAGATATGTCCCTAAAATTAGGAGAAAGGATAAACTTTCTGAGCCTTGGCTCGATAAGACTCTTAGACGTATGAGAAATCATAGAAATAAGCTTTACAAATCAATAAAAAATAATGTCGACTCTAGCCATCGTATTAAAGAAGAATACAATGCAGTGGCCAAAGAACTCCATAACAAGTCTCATGAAGCATATGACAGATTCATTAAAACTACCGGCGAGAATATAATCCACAACCCCAAAAAGTTTTTTGACTTTGTGAATATGAAACGGAAAACAACTGGCTATCCCTCTTCTATGTGTTATAACACCTCAATGTCTTCTTCTCCTCAAGAAATTTGCAACTTTTTCGCAGATAACTTCCAAGACGTTTTTAATCCAGCAAGTACTTCATCATCCTGTCATTCCCCAAGAGTAACTAGACCAATTTTCGCTGAGGCTATAACCATTTCCAGAGATGATATTTCTAAAGCTATCTTGGAGCTTGATAGTAAAAAAGGCCCTGGATCTGATCTTCTTCCTCCAATGTTTCTTATTAAATGTGCCACACAGTTAATCACTCCTCTTCACATTATATTTAATACATCTCTTTCCTCTGGGTACTTTCCGTTGTATTGGAAATCCTCCTACGTGACACCAATATTCAAAAATGGCGATAGAAGATCAATTCATAATTATAGAGGTATTGCCATTTTATCAAATATTCCTAATCTCTTCGAAAAAATCATATGTGCTAAACTATCCCCTCTGGTCGATTCTCGACTTAACGAACAGCAGCATGGTTTTCGGAAAGGACGTTCTACCACTACCAACCTAATGGTGCTGGTTTCCCATGTTCTTTGTAAAATGGAGAAAGGTGATCAAATTGACGCAGTCTACACTGACTTTAGCAAAGCATTTGACCGTGTTGACCACTCCATTTTGATTTCCAAGCTACAGCAATTCGGAATTGCCGGTTCTCTACTAAAATGGCTTAGCTCTTACCTCCACAACCGCTCACAACATGTGAAATTCCAAGGGCTTATTTCTAAAAAAATTCATGTCAATTCAGGTGTACCTCAAGGTAGTCATCTTGGCCCTTTACTTTTTAATATTTTTATATCAGACTTGTCAGAGGTTTTATCTGATGTGCCTCATCTACTCTATGCGGACGACCTGAAAATTTATTATACTATAAAGTCGTCTTCAGATGCCAGCTTTTTTCAATCAAAACTAAATTCCCTCGAACATTGGTGCAGCGTGAATAACCTACCTCTCAACATCGCAAAGTGTCATGTAATTAGCTTTTCTAGAAAAAGTTCGCGCGTACATTATACGTACCTTTTATGCAATACCGCACTTAGTAGAGTGGACAATATTTTAGACCTCGGTGTGGTGCTCGATGAAAAGCTCCGCTTTAATTTTCATTACGACAAAATGATTTCTCAAGCAAGTAAACGACTTGGCTTCATTAAGCGACGGGCCAGGGAGTCTCAGAACCTTTGGGTTACAAAATCACTTTACACCGCGCTCGTTCGCCCTCTTCTTGAGTATGCTTGCATTATCTGGAACCCAGTTTTCGAAATTCACAGCCAGAGATTTGAATCTATTCAGAAGCAATTCTTGCTATTCGCTCTTAGAGGTCTTTACTATCCAAGTGATTTTAGCAATTTACCGTCGTATGAATTTCGCCTTAGACTTCTAAACTTATTACCTCTTGCATCCAGAAGATTAATGTTATCTGCCTGCTTCAGTTTCGATGTCATTAGAGACGCTGTTAATGTCGACTATATACAGAAAAGATTTGTGCTTAATCAGCCCTTGAGAGTCACTAGATCCCGACGAATGCTAGTTGAATATAAGCATAGCACCGCATATGCTGATAATGAGCCAATTAACAGATGCTGCAAAATATTCAACAGTATGAGCCAACACTTTTCCCCCACGATATCCAAAGTGTCCTTTAAAAATAGAGTTACCAAGGCTCTTATCCTACCCTCCCTAGTCTACCGGCCTAGTATCTTCTTTTGACTTAGGACTATTTTCATAATTGTTTAATTAGATAATTAACTAAATTCGTTTTTGCGTTTTGCGTATTTAATATTGTGACCTACATGTAAATTAGCTTTGTGTATTTATTTATCGAATGTTTATTTATTTATATTATATTTGTTTGTATTTTATACCTATTTTAAACCTGTTTTTTTTCTTTAAATTTGTCTGGTTTGTTTTTATGTTTTATATTTATTTCATTTATATGTATTATTATTATACCTTGTTTGGTAAATAAATAAATAAATAAATAAATAAACTTTCGAAGAATCTTGCTGACTTTTCTCTCTTGCAGCTTGTGGATTGGTTGCTGGTTTGTTATGTACCCATTCTAATGGTGAGTTCGTTACAATTGTTGCTGGTCGTTTTGGCCTTTCATCGGTCGCAAGTGTAGAATTCGTTTCGAGAGAAGCTGGTTTCAGTCGGTCTGTGGAGACGTTGATTGGTTTTCCATTGGCGTCTATGGTATACAGAGCGTCCGAAATTCGTTTCAGTATTTTGTGTGGACCAGTGAATGGTCTAGTCAAAGATTTTCGGAATGAGTCCACCCGTAGAAATACGTACGTACATGTGTCGAGATGCTTGTTTTTGACAATTTTTCGGTCGGTGCGATGCGTTGTTTGAATGGGTCGTAATGCTTGGATGGTTGCCCTTAAATTGTCGAGGAAACAGTGTGTTCCGATAATTGCATTTGATGCTGATAAAGCATTTCTGCGCTCGATCCACTGATGTCTTCCTTATAGCTCACGTGCAGCCCCAGCAGAACCGTAAGCAGAATATCAACCCTTGCAGTGTCTTGCAGTGTCCTTGCAGTCGCCTTTAAGGACCTGTGCCAGCGTTCTATTAGGCCGTTTGAGGCTGGATGGTACGCCGAGGCTCGGTTTCTATCATAGTCAATGAGGGCTGTCAATGAGCGGAACATAGCTGACTCAAATTGAGCCCCTTGATCGGTCGTGATGGTCCGCGGTGCGCCATAACGTGACACCCAGTGAATGAAAAATGCCTTTGAGACCGATTCCGCTGTTTGATCATACAGGGGAATCGTTTCTGGCCATCACGAGAGGCGATCAATCACAGTGAGGCAGTATTTATATCCTGAAGATGGTATTAAAGGTCTCACGATGTCCTAATGTACAAGCTGGAATCTGTTGTCTGGCATAGAGATTTGCTGGATAGGGTTATGATGATGGCGTTCCAAATTTGCCCGCTGGCAAGGAACACACGTTCGTGCCCATTCTTGACGTCGCTTTGCATATTCATCCATACAAATCTTTTTGCTAGGGTTTTTCCAGTGGCGCGCCTTCTAGGGTGAGGCAGCCCGTGAAATCTATCAAACATTTTTCTTCGTAGCGCCTTTGGTACAATAGGACAAATATTGCTTGTAGATGTATCGCAATACAGTTTTCCTTGATTTTCGACTGTGATTGGTTGCAGCTTGAGCGATGTTTCTTTGTGTTCCAATAGTTGCTAGAGCTCGGTATCTGCCTGCTGAAAATCGATGAGTTTTTTTGTCGAGATACATGCATTCATCGAAATTCGCCCGATTCGTGACAAAGCGTCGGCGACATTATTTGACTCGTATAGTGCGATACGTAACTGAGGTGACGGACTTGTCGAGGCGACGTTCTATCAGATTTCTGATTGAACGCGAATATGAGCGGCTTGTGATCCGTTTGAATAAAAAAGTCGGATGCCTCAAGCAAGTGTCGGAAATGACGTATACTGCTGTAAATAGCTAGCAGTTTCCGGTCGTATACGCTGTACTTCAGCACAGGACAATTTTCGCTGGTAAAACGCCAATAGTACCCATTGTTTTCCTTGCTGCTGCTGTAAAGCGTTAGTGATTAATTCAGCTCGTAGTGCGCTAGGAGTGTATCGGCCGCTAGACTGCTCTTGCATTTAATAAACGCTTCTTCAGCCTCCGGATTCCATAGAACGGGAGTTTTGCCTCCTTTTTTGACTCCCCGAGTAAAGAATGCAGCGGGGCTTGACAAAGAGCAGCGTTTTTTAAGAAAACGTCGGTAAAAATTTACTAAACATTTATTTATAATCGTCGACGGTTTTTTGTATTAATTGATTGCCTCTTCCCGGGATTCTGGTATCCTCGCTCCATTTCTGTTGATTATATGACCTAGAAACTCGATCTTATTCACGCTCATGTTGATTAACATGCCGTATTGGCTTAGTCAATTTAAGACGGCTCTGAGATGATTTTTGTGTTCTGACGGTTTGCTGGATGCAATTACTATATCATCTATTTAGCACCAACAGTAATCTAATCCTTTTAGAACCTCGTCCGTGAAGCGTTGGAATGACTGGACGGCATTCCGTTGACCAAACGTCATGGCCGTAAACTCGTAGAGTCCGAACGGAGTGGTGACCGCCGTCTTTTCAATATCCTCCTCCACTACCGGAATGTGGTGGAAAGCCCTGACTAGTGTTTGGGTGAATATCGGTCGAATATCGGTATCGCATGGCGGCGTTTAAACGACGGTCAACTATCTTTCTTTGGCGCAAGGTGCAATGGGCTAGCCCACGGGCTTGAAGAGGATCGACATATCCCTCGCTCCAACATATAGGCGAGCTCGCGTCGCGCTATTTTCAGTTTCTCTGGCAATAAACGACGCGACTTCTCGGCCACTGGCGGGCCATCTGTCACTTTATGCTGACACACATAATGTTTCGGACTCAGAAAAACAAATTTTGCAGGATTTGTTAGGGTGGAATATTCTTCTAATATTTTATGGAACGAGGATGATTTGGATACAGTTGAAACACTCGGCGTGTTTGAGCGAAAAATTTTACCCGTCACCGTACGCAGAGTATTTGCAAACCGAGATCTTATTGTTGCAGCTTAATTCCATATGTATTTATTGGGGTACCGTTTGCTGCAAATAGCTTTATCTCTGACGTTTTATTTCTGCAATTTTTCGGGCGAAAAACCACAGATACATCTGCCCTTGTATCTACTAGAAATTACATTTTCGTGACACTGTCATAAACAAAAAGGCGTTTCGGTGTGCTGAAACGAGCATGATGGCGTTCAACGCCTGGCGGCTGCACCATACTTGTGGTGGTTCAAACATATTGAAAATTGCTTGACTGGGTATCTGCGTTTAGCATTTGAGCAGGAGCTGCTGAGTGAAACGATGTACGGCATGTATAGCGTGTTGCACAAGGGGTTTGTTGCGCATTCGTTTTTGCACGCAGTATTCCAGATTTTAGTCCTGCGATCTCTTGCACGAGGTTGTCATATCGCGTGTCGTTTACCACGGACTCGACGTTATTCCGATATGAGACCGATGCGATCCGATCCGCTGACTTTGCTAGGTTGTCAAGGTCAGTAATGTTCAACCCGAGTATGATTTGTTGCACGTTATTCGGCAGCCGTTCAAGCCACAGGGATTTCAAAAACGACTCTGTGACGTTAGCGCCAGCCGGTCACCGCAATTGCGGAGGACGTTGTTGCGATACTTTGTACGCGTACAGTAGTCGATTTTTTATTGCACTATATTTGTTATGCGCTGGATGATTATCCAAAATGTCTGTTACCTGGTCTAATGCCGCGGCGTCCAGTTCTCCTATCACTCTTTCAAACTGCGCTGCGTCCGTGTTGATATGATGCAATCGAAATTTCGCTTCAACCCTGTTGAACCAACTGCGAACGTTGGTTGGCCAATTTTTTCCCCCTAGTGTAGATGGCAAAAAAAAATCTGCTCGGAATATGTGAGGTAGGAATCACAAAAAAAGGACCATCTACAAGCCTACAAAGTTCCGAGCCGGGACCCGCCTAAACACTGCTTCGACCCGACCGTGCTGACTGACCCATCGGTAACCACGGACTTCAGGAACTACCACAGTTCATGGGTCGGTAAGGCAACCCTCCTCCCGCTTTATGTGCAGCACTTTCTCAACATATGTTGAGACTGCGCGCCGGTTCTCCTCGTTTCGCAGCATTGCATCCATGATCGTCTCAGGCGTTGTCCGGCCAATCGTCGACTCAATGGTGCACCTCAAACTTAGGAAGTGACTGCAAATAAAGAATGTATGCTGAACATCATGTCACCGTTATCAGCAAACGCGCACTAAAACCACTTTATCCCGACTGGGATGCAAGGGCGGCAGTTTCAGGCGGCTTTTGCTCGCAAGAAAAAGGTCATGGGTGGGCACCACTTGCTTCTGTTCCGAATAATTGCCTCGCTACCGTCGCCCTGAAGCGAGAAGAGGATGACGGATTAATATGGTCAACACCCGTATCGATATTAACAATTATACCCCGGCGCAATTTACAACTTCAAGCTTTATTGCACTTCTATACATAACCATCACCATTCTTCAATGGTAATCTCACTAATATTACTCGTATCCAAATTTATTCTAAACTGCACCACAAATAGTAAACTATATGCTATCTAACCTGGTCAAACTGGATCTGATGACTTTGGATCGCCGAGATGAATTTTCCTCCTTCAAGGGGCCCTTTTCCGCTGATCGATGCTCGCACAAAGAGAAATTAAATCTTGATCCGTCCTCCGATTTCATCCTCCTCGTCCAACTTGCACATCGCAGCTCCGCTTTATTCTCCCCGAGACCAAGTATCTTCATCAAGGATATTAGTTTTCTCTGATTTTTTTATTATAACAAGGATAAAGCAAAATTCCACGAACCGTGAGACACTCCAACGTTGTTGCCAAAGTTGGAGGGTAAACGTACGCGCGTGTGTCAATGGCGGTAGCGTGAGTGAAATCGCTCTGATTTCTGCCACATCCCGAGATTGCTCGGGCTCCGCTTCGTGGTCGCTATTCGTTGCGTCAACGAATTCTCCATTCTCCGTCATGTTCAGGTTTCAAGGTCACCAATGTGGATTTTTCTCACCTAATATTTTGTCTTGTATATTGCCTGAAATGATATTAGTAAAACAGCGGCTTTGAACAAATGAATATTTTATTGTGTCTAGAGTATACGACTGCTTAGTGTGACGTTCTACAATGTGATGACTCGATTTCATCATTCAACGATCACACCACATACCTTGTGGTGAACTTGAGAGTTCCTCACAGATTAAAGGATCCTGAGCTAGCCAAACGAACACTTTCATTGGCCAAACAAACACCTTCTTTGGCGAAATAGCTACGTCGCACAGTGGTCTATTTCGCGAAAAAGGTGAACTTTATTCATGAGAACCACTAGAAGTATGAAATTGAGTGTTTCTTGGGTTTTCAAACATGGGAAATCCATTTCTGGGGCTGTATTGGCTCCAACTTTTAACAAAAAATTTCCAAAAAAGGTCAAAATTTGGAAAATTTAACTTTGAGGAAAAACATTTTTCTTGTTAATAAACGAGTGTAACTTATCATTTTCATAGTATTTTTACTGGCTGAACACGAAACCGCTGTCCAAATCCGCCTATCGTGCCTCAATGTTGAGGAAAATATCATTTTTGGAATTGTTTCCTGCTGACGCAATTTTTACCAATATTGTGACGTGATAGCCAAATTTTGGATCACATTCGTGGCAGCAGGCAAAAATGCTGTGAAAATGATTATTCAAATTCGTTTGACACAAATGATGTCGGACAGTATTATTAATTTGATTTGCACCCCTACCCACAAAGTTTAATCGAAACAATTGTAATTATTTTGAATTAATTTTTTTATAATGATAAATCAACTAAACAAAAATGACATGCGGAATCCTATATATATATTTGAAGTAGTGAAAAAGGCCTATCTACAGCATATAGCAAAACACATATCAAATTTACAAATATTATCATTCACCCATGCATGGATATTTACAATTTTAGCAATTGCATAAACATAAACATAAAATGCTGGCACGAAATTGTTTTGTACAGGTAAAAATATATTTTCGATAATGTTACTTTGCATATAATTTCAATACTAAGCATATACATGAATTATCATATGAACATATTTCATTGAACTGAATTCAGAAGCAAGTTGGGAAATTTGATGATACTAAAGTACAGGTGAATGGGTAAATAAATGTATGAACAGCCAAATACTTGAAACTTTGCCAATAACATAAGAAGTAAGTGTAGGGTTTAGAAACTATTGTTTTATCTATGAAATTCAACGTTGTGTTTATCTCAATCTCACAAGCTTCAACCTGGTACAAATGCTTGCTATTGTGTGCTAGTGCAAATGATAAGAAAATACTGCAGAGCACGTGAGCTGGCGCAATAAGCGCGCAAAATGTTGTATTTTATGCAAGGTCGCTGAACTTTGAAAGGAGTTTACGAGCGTAGCCGCAGCTAGCCGCAGACAAACTAAGTTTGGATAGTTACTTTGGACTTTAATGAATACAACTAGACCTATTTCGTAACAACTTGTTGTGACCCTCTAAACTTAAAAGGGACTAGAAGTTTTAAACACCGAATTCCTATACTATCTGCAGTATGAACACGATGAAAGGGGGGAGGCTAAATCATCAATGTCTTTCATAGCTTAATAACGCTGTATTACTCAAAGGTATTTTTATCTTCATATTCTTAATTTAAAAAATAGGTTAAAAGACAGATGCAATTTTTGGCTGTTTTCAGCACCTGTGCTCTTACCCTTAAACTTATGAAACCCAATTACTACCTCAAATGATGGAGGCCATATGGGACAATATTACCCCCAAGTTTCAACTTCATACTTAAAAGTCCATAATTTGAATAAAGTTCACCTTTTTCGCGAAATAGACCACTGTGCGTCGGCAACTTCTCTGGGGATGTATCTGAGCGAGAATCAAATCCGTAGTCGGGGGCTAGTTCTGTAATATCGGCGCTAGTCTCTATAGGTGGCTGTCTAGACCTCCTGAATCAGAAAAAAGGGGAAGAAAGTGAAGCAGTCCTTGCATCTAAAAATGATGTGTACTCCATCCTGATTGGTTGTTGTGTGGGTACCTCAAATCAACCTCCACCATTCCACAGTACCACAAACTGCTTTGCATCCGCACCTGTCTTACACAAGCAAGCGATTATCGCTCTCATAAAATGCTTTGTGAAGCGGTTATCCCGAAACCATTAGCAAATCTCGGAACCAGATTGATACCACAACGACGACCAAGCAAACGAAAACGGCTGAACAACGTAAAAATATTCTCATGGAACTTTAAATCGCTGTACAGAGCGCAGGCTGCTCAGTAGCTAGCCGATGCCTTGTTTCAATATAAGGCTGGTATAATAGCAATACAAGAGATCAGATGGACAAATGGTGTTTTACAAAAGAGAGAATTTTACTTATTCTACAGCTTTCATCCACAACACCATGTGCTCGGGGTAAGCTTCCTCCTTACACAAAAACCGAAATCTACCGTCTTCGGCTTTAACGCTAGCAGTGAGAGGCTTTGAAATTGAGGTAAATTTGCAATCAGCCTAATAAGCGTTCTCACACTTACGGAGGAATCTGCTGACGATGAAAAAGAATCCTATTATGAGCAGACCCAATGCCTGCTCAAGACATGATGTCAAAATCATCCTTGGCAGTTTTACCGCCAAAGAAGGTCGGGAGCCGGTAATCATGCACTACGCAGGCACCAATAGTTTCCATGAGAACACTAATGACAACATCCAAAAACTTGTTTAACGAGTAGCAATATCCATGAGGCCACCTGGAAATCACCTGATGGAGCCACTCGTTATCAGATAGACCACGTGTTGATAGATCGCCGCCACTACTCGAGCCTGATGACGGTACGAGCGTATCGAGCTGCCAACTTAAGCTCGGACCACTATCTTGTTGGTAAGGTTCTCCGCGCGAATTACTTTGCATAGAAAAATTGCATCCGCGATCCAGGCTCGAATCAACACGGCTACTTTACACAATGAAAATTCCAGTAAGACACTTGATCTTGCGTTAGGACTCGCCCTCAATGAGCTCGGTGGAGAGAGATTAAGTCCTGACGCCACGATTCCGAACGTAGCTGAGAAGAAGACATGCCTTAAGAATATTATCATTAGTTCTGCTGACGCCATCTGAGGCACTAGTCGCAAAGATCGGAGCGACTGTATGGATGATGAATGCAAATAAACGACAAAACGTAAGAATGTTGCACACCGGGCAATGCAGCAATCTCATAGAACGCAGGCACGTGAGGAGGAATATAAAGAGCTCAAAAGAACAGAGAAGAGGCTTCACAGACAGAAAAAAGTAGCCTGGGAAAAAGACATGATCTGTGAAATAAAAAGAACTAGAGAGTCAGGTCCGCACCAAGCACGGAAGTTCCACCAAACAGTATGAAATATGACGCAGTATACACCAAACTCCACGTACTGTAAGGAGAAAGAGGTTAATCTGATCACTGATTCTGAAGACATTCTGAAGCGTTGGAAAGTGCACTTTAGTGAATTGCTAAACGGTCAGCTCAATGAAGAATTGGAGGCTCTATTAATGCAAAACGATGACCTTATGCTGCCGCCACCCAGCATAGAAGAGGTACGAAGAGTCATATATCGGTTGAAATTTAACACAGCTCTGAAGCCGACGACATACCAGCTGAGCTGATTAAATATGGAAGGCAAACATATCACCAAGCAGTTCATGACATTACATTGCACATATAGGAGCATGAAGATATACCAGAAGACTGGCGCAAAGGTATAAAAAAGGAGATGTAACTATGTGCAACAGCTCTAAGGGTGTAACATTGTTGAGTGCTTCCTGGGCTCTAGCTTAGCCAAACTGATAAATATTCAGAATAATTATTGGTATTTTCACAGATTTCAATTCAGCTATGAGTTCCATAGGAAGTCCTTGTACAGTATCCAGAATTAATAATGTGTCGTTTATCCGCTTAGGGAGATATCCAGTCATTCGAAAGTGCAACTAATTTTGATAACTGGACATAGGGGTGCTCGGGGTAACTGTGTAACCGATGAATTTCCATTGCTTGGTACCTTGTTGCCAGAAATCTTATGCCTTTTTGCCATAGGATGCATCAGGGCTGCAAAATGTTGTCAAGTTCTTTTTGGTGTCTAGTGGCCGTTTTCACGGGCCATTGAATCGTAGGAGATCATGCGCAACGAGTGGACACTAAGTTCAATGATTTGAGTTGAAACTATGGCACAGAAGACGCTTTCCATATCATGTATCAGTATCCGCCTCTGACAAGTTGGAGACTGGCAGCACTCAGTGCAATCTTTCTTTCCAGCCGGATCGACTAGTTTTCAATTAATTGAACAGTTTATCAAAGAAACCAGATGAATTTAAGGTGGACAGCTAGAGGAGATATACTTGTTGTGGCATCACAATGGGTCTATTTTGTGCCTAGGTGTTTTTTTAGCAGTTCTCTGTCGATTGACAAAAACTTCTGCCTACCTGCTTATCTATAAGACAGTTGTCACCGTGTTTGTAGTGCTTGGGTAAAAAGATATAAACCGAAATTTTTAAGCTTATCAAGCTAAGCTGAACAGAATCGTATGATTCGATAAATTGGAGAAAATTGGAAATATTGGTAATCAACGTTTTTTACCGCTCATCTACACATAGCAAATGTAAACGTGTTAAGCTAGGCTCTGCAGCTGCCTCCTTCAAACAGACTCCGTAGATGGTACACTTAGGGTACGGACAAGACGGAGCGACGAGAGCGTCGAGTCGAGCATAGCGTCGAGTCAAGCATGGAACAGCTCATTGAATTGTGTTCATGTAGACGCGACGAGGCGCAAAATTGTAAACGAAATGTTACAGTAGCAGTCGAAATAATGAGTTCTTCAGTGTCGGATGAAGAGTTTTTCTCACCACAATACACCAAATTGAAATCAATAGACTGCTGATATATATAAATTAATAGATTTTCCTAATCACTGGTAGAAATCTAATTGACTGTGTGCAATTCTGCACCATTCATTCATAAAAAATGTACCCAAAATTTCGAATTACCCACAAAAAAACCCATTAACGCAATTCGTCTACTTGCTGTATGCTATCAAAACACATTTTGCAACAACAACATACATTACCGCTGCGAGCAGTCGAGCAACGAAATCGGTTCGAATCGATGTCGTCACTACTATCAAATTTTCATTCTTTGGTCGCTGCTTCGACATGGCCACTTCCATTTGAAAGCATAGGACCGATTTCGGCGCGCTGCTTGACTCGACGCTCACGACGCTCTTCACCCTATACTTTGCTGAATGTCTCGTCGAATGGTTTATCGAATGTCTTCCCGAAACACTCGCTCTATGTTTGTTGCGGCCTTTAAAGATTAACGGTGTTCAGAAATTGATGCAAGCGATGCCAAAATACGTCCTGTGTTCCCCGCATTTTAGGCACACAAGGGCTTGTTGTGATAAAGGCAAAAAATGGCATAAATGTAATGATTTCGTAATGTGCCAAATAGATATTGGCCGAGCCCAGGCGAGTTGCGAGCCCTAGTGTGTGGACGGTCCAGACGAGCGACTTTGACAGGGCTCGCCGGCGCTCGTGCCACATCCGATCGGAATGGATGTTGAGCACGAGTCAAAGCGATTTCGGACGAGCTGTCAAATGCCGTCCACATGTTTGCGATCTCGTCTGACTTCGGCTCGCCTGGCCTCGGCCAATATGTATTTCCCACATAAGAGTGGACTGGAATCGAACACCCGTGCTGCTCTTGGCTCGATCTTTTATGGGCCATTCAGACAAGCGTCCATGCGTACACGGTTCCATGCGTTTTTAGATTAAACGAGTCAAGTCAACTCAAATCCAGTTTTTTTAAGGTGAAGCTAAGGCGAAAGTGGTCGGATACGGTGATTGATATACCATTGACTTAATTGTTTCACTTTCGCTCTTTGTCATTTCGAGATGATAAGTGGGTGGATGAATTGATAAGAGGATGGATATTACACGATTGCAACGATGGTTTTTTTTATTTTCATATTATTTGAATTATAATAATTATAATAATTAATATTTGAAAACATTGTCGTGATAAATTTTAAAGCATTACTATTTCCCATTCCTCAATTATTCCCCATTTTTTTCTTACTTCCAAACAAATAAATTGGTAGCAGACAATTGTATATATTTATCCATATGGCTATATATACCTTCATATAAAATTGTTTATGTCTAGATATTCGTATGCATTCTAGTTTTTACTAATGTTCGAAGAACATTAGTATTAAAATCGATTCGGCCAAAAATTCATATTTCCATATATATATATATATATATATATATATATATATATATATATATATATATATATATATATATATATATATATATATATATATATATATATATATATATATATATATATATATATATATATATATATATATATATATATATATCATCAAAAAATTTCAGTGAGATAATCTCGGGAACGCGCCATCCGATTGAGCTGAAACTTTCAGGATACATTGGTGTATATGCAGAATAGGTCCAGGTCTCTTTAAATGTCAGTTATTGTTAACCTTTTGGCGCCGGCGGCCATTTAAGTGATATTTTTAATATACCTATTATTTCGTACACAAATAATTTTCGCAAAAATAAAGTTAACGAAATAAATTTCGAACGTGTTTTACATATGAATCTGATAATGCTTTGGAATTTTTTAAACCTATGTGTGCGCTGGGTGCCTAAAAAGAGGACGGGAAAATTTGAAAATTTTTAAATTGCGATAACTTTTGACAGAGCTATTCAATCATTACGAAATTTTCAGGACATATTGATATTATTTAGTTGCAGATTTGTGTAGCTTTTAATGAGCGTGCTGGCAACTCTGTAGCTAGGGCAGGCACTGAAAATGAAAACCTCTAAATCATCGTCTCTCTTGAAAAAATGCCGTTTCTTCAAAAAAAAGCCACTCATATGTAAATCTTGTGCTTTGTTTACATAACCAAAAAAGAAAAAAGATATGGTATAACGAGCACGCCTGGTAACCCTTGCCCAATTTACCTATATTTTAAGCATCAAAAACTTCTGTTCACGGAAACTCACGATCCGATGAGCAGAATTAATTGAAATTTGCAGAATGGATTGGTCTTAAATAGGACCAGGTCTGATAGAAGTGATTTTGAAATGCGGGCGATTCTGTGCCAGTGGTGCCATCTTGAAAAACCACTAAAAAAGATAACTGTTTTTAGCCCTATAAATTCTGATTGAATCGTTCGATTTTGACGAAACTCACACAACTGCTGGACCTTACCTTAACCCACGTTTGGTTGAAATTTGGTTGAAAAATTCGGTTGGAGTTGCCAGCTATGATAATTTTGGTGTCTTCATTTTGAAAAAAAAAATTTGGAAGTGAAAACATTCAAACCATCGAATATTCAAAAAAATGTCCGTTTCTTACAATAAAACCAATCTGTGTATAAATCTTATGTTTTATCTACACGTTCAAAATAAAACTTTGGAAATTTCATGTCGGACAAGAACGGTAACCCTCTCCCAGTTAACCTATATTTTTAGCATCAAAAACTTCTGTTCACGGAAACTCACGAGCCAATAATCAGATATAGCTAAAATTAACAGAATGCATTGGACTTAAGTAAGACCAGATTTAATAGAAGCGATTTTGAATTGTGGGCAAGTCTGTGTCAGTGGTGCCATCTTGAAAAATTACAAAGAAAAAAAACTGCTTTTTGCCCTATGAAATGTGAATAAATTACCAGATTTTCATGAAATTGGCACAGTACACAAACCTAACTCTAATCTCTGTTTGGTGGAAATTTGGTTGAAAAATTTGATTGGTGCTACCAGCTATGGTAATTTTTGTGTCTTTGGTTTTGAAAATTCGCTCAGGAAAATAAAACTTTTTGCACTATAACTTCCAGTGCAGTCATGAAATCAATACGAATTTCATACAATTAATGAAACCTGTCATAAACATTATTCAGGCCAAATTTGGTTGAAAAGCCACGATAGGGTTGCCAGCTATTGTTGGTTTTGTGTTTAATTGCAATATCTTTATTAAGCAGTTTTATCGTAGAATTTTCAAATGGTAATGATATTGTAGTGACAATAAACAGCAAATATTAAGCTTTCGATTATTTGAAAAAACTCGCTGCAGGTAACTCTAAATTTCTTTATACTCCTTTAACTTCGAATGTTATATAACAACGTGGCTTTGATACTGGCAGAAGGTTGCCAGCACGAGTCGGTTGTGCTACTTTTGTATCAATAAACGCTTACAGTTAGTATTCATACCGGAAACATTTACAATTAAAATAAATAATCAATGTTGCAATTCGCAAAGTTCTGCAAATCTTTCGGATCGCAGCCCCAAACACCAACTTCAGTTACAGTGCTACAGGCACTGAGCATTTTCTTCATTGATGTTATATGAGATGCTGCTTTCAAAATTATGTGAAATAAGCAACTGATAACGAATATAATTAACCCGTGTTTTGCTCTCATAAACGTTGAAATTCATGCCAGTGGTAATATCTGAAACCTTCCACCATATGAGTTATAATGCATTCTTGAGACCAAAGTAAAACGTGGCATTTGAAACAGTTTGGTCGTAATAAGCAGCACATGTGGTGGAATATGCACTCAAAACCTGCACGATTCTTCTACTGTTCTTCGAACATTAGTGTTTCTAGCGGTTCAGGTGCGCTAGAGTTTTTTCGTAATAGTCCTGCACGTAAGGATGCAAAAAAAATATTATCCACATCATCGTATAAGAAAATAATCATCCACAATACATATATTTAAATGATCATCAACGAATCATCCACACATGCCACTGAGCGAATGAAATCATTACAAAATCTATTGTACACGAATCAGTATACTCCACCTCCTTCGCTTTAGACCCGCCTATATAAACTAAATCAAATTGACTCGTGCAAGCAAAACACGCTAGATCGCATGGAACCGTGGACGCTTGGACTCTTGTCTGAATGGCTCATTATGTGGCCTCTAGATTGTGGGCTATCATGAAGCCCATTGTGTAAGCAGGCGATGGCTTGTAGTGATCGATAGCGGCAAAGCATGGAATAAACGATGGCCAAGGATGACTTTCGGAGAGGTTTTTCGCACATATCAAATGCGGGTCGCCAATGCGTGACCGCAAGATCAGAACTGGCCCAACTAGTGGACTAGTATGTAAAGTCAACTTTTGGATGGTCGCTATCAGTGCAACCATTGTAGTGGCCGATGATAGCTCAAAATGTGGAAGCGACATTAGATAAACGCAACAAAATGATGTTCTTGTTTTCAGCTCTTTCAGTAGAATGTTAAAGCAGTGAAGGAGATGATAATATTATCTGATGTGAAGCCTAGACTCTTGCCGAAACACGACAAACATCGGCAAGTACGAGAGTGTGGATCGTGTTCTCGGAGTTGCTCGAATTTTTATAGGGTTTAGATATGGAGTTGAAAGGATTTGGAAAATGATATTTTCCAATATTATTTGCGAGACGATTTGGTTGGCACTCAAAATTTGCAAAAAATTTTTGAAACAAACTTCCGAACAGAGTCAATGCTACCTGTTTTCGCCATATGCATATCTGCGCACTATCTCCGCCACATGCATATCTGCGCACCTATACTTCACAACCTTAAAATATTCGCAACGCGGACAGGATGAGTTTTATGGCGTACTGAGATAAAAAACGATTAATGATTTAAATAAATGATTTTTGAGTTAATACTTTGAATACTGTTCGAATTTTTTGCTTGATGTCTCGACGATTTTCTTGATGAAACGTTCGGGAAAAGAGTAGAATCGGCATAACAGTTGCGTAATGGACATGGAAAATTTATGTTTGTTGCCTTTTTTAACGCAAATCAAACACTTTGATGTTTATATTAGTAAAATTTATTTTGAACATAAACTAAATATACTTCAGTAACAGTGATTATTTATTGACAAGGATGAATGTTGATATTTTGAAAAGATGGAATAACTGTGGAAGAGCGTAAAACTGAGTTGGTTGTACTTAAAATTTGGCTGGTTTTTTTTAAAAAAACAACCAGAAAAATTGTGTATTTTATGGATAAATTATTTTTTTAAATATCTCTAAGAATTGAGGAACAATTTGGACGTTTAGTGAAAGACTTCATCTTCAACCACAAACAAATAATTCTTCATAATAACGTCCTGCTTCCTTTATATGTATGTGCATTAGGAAAGAAAATACATCATTCCTTTGTATAATTTTCAAATTAGCTGAATGTGTGACTGTTTATTATTAGTGAAGCCAATGGCATATACATCCATCAATCTACTGATTCTCCATCTTGATAAGGCCTACAAGTTTCTATTATTTAGTTTAACCTACGGAAACATCTTCCCTTTGTGACCGGTAATCCACCGCACCACTGCAACCGGGAACATTTGATTCAATCATATCAAAATTGAATTACAGAACAATGTAAACGTTGATGGATGGGGTTGTGTCAATATCGTTCGGCTCAGATATGAGTCAGAATGATTGAGAGCGTTCTTGCTTTCCGACTTTGACTCGAAAACAGCATGTTATTATAATCTTTATGACAGTGACGATTACGATTTTTCCATGGTATCTCTGCAACGCGCCATAAAAATTAATTCACTCTCCTAGCAATGAAATCCCAACAGAATTCATTCACCTTAAGCTTTTTTTGTATTATTCGCGCAAGAGAATAGCCCAGCGTCCTTTTGTGAATTCTTTGGTGTTATTTAAGGAGATTTGCATTCAAATCAGAAATTATCATTCTTGCAAATAGCCGAATAATTTGGGCACCCGGCAGGAAGCTCGGTCGATGCTGCTCTCATTCGAAAATAAATGGTCGTCATTTTGTCCTTCTGCCCCGAACAGTTTCCACGAAGTTTATCGAAACCAGTAACAAAAACCATGGAGGGAACAAGCGAACAGACTATTATGAGAAAGTCCATTAAAGCTGATCAAACAAGTAATCCACTCCCGATAAAAAACGACTCGGCCCGGCTTTTTCGTATTCTGGCTTTCGGAGAATAGCCAGCAAAAAAAGTCACAGGAAATATTAGCCCAGAGAGAATTGAAAGTAGTAAAATATCGTCGAAACTACTTCGAGCGGTGAACAAACCCACTATCATTATTTATTTAGCACGCAACCTAGGGAACGCACTAAAACCATAAAGACTTAGGTGTTACCAATGTAACTGAGTATAATTGTGATGCATAACTACCTATTGATACTCTCAAATCACTTATCATGTACCTAATTAGAAAATAATAATAGCTACCGGTGTTTTTATATGTACACTGAGAAAAATTTCCTTGGTTAATATTCCTATGGTTCTATAACACTGAGTTTGAGGAAAAAATGCATTTTCGCCGTAAAAGTTCGCATATTTATGTTCAACCGCACTATACTCAAATTTATTTTTCATATCAACATACTAAAAGCAACATTAAGAATATCTTACTATGTGTAATGGCTTCCAACTACATATTAAAAGGTTCTGTTTACAAAAATATGTTTGGTCGCTTCCCTCATAAATAACAATAAACTTTACTTTTCTTTATATGCATTGTTCAAATTATAAAAATAATTTCAACCATACAATATGGTATCCATTGCAAAAGGTATCGTAATGATTCTGATCTAATGTTGTATCTACGTTCTAAGTGTTGTCTTCTATTCTATAATAGAAGTTTGATATGCCACATAGCAAAATTTTATTGATTTGAATAGCTTTTTTTACATCGTATATTGTAGTGTAGTGTAGTGATCAACATAAATTGGTGTTTTTGGTGTTCGGTTTGCTGTTCGATATAACTAATATTCATGTTATGCTGTGAAGTCTTTATATTACGTTGTACGTTGTTTGTAAATAAATGAAACGTGAAGCGCATTGAAAGAGGTCGTGTTTTTTCTAATCATTTTTTTTGTTCTCTTTTGTCATGTAAAAATGATTTTTCTCGCACTTGCTCAAGCATTTTTCGTTCATTTTCACTTTGATAATACGAACCAAATTATCGCCCAAATTTAAATTGCTATTGCCCGGTAAGCTACTGTTAAACAAATGCCATCTGATGCACTGTGCAGTGTTTTTAGAAATGAGTCTAATGCCTCGTTTACACACATGGCGAACGTTTCGTCGACGAACTTGTGAAATTATTTCCCTCCATGTCTTCGCATATAAACAGTAATTTAGTTTTATGTTTGGTTTAATCCTCTGATCTAAGGGCTGTAAATAAGAAGTGCAAATAGGTGGGAAAAATTGTAGCTTGATGTCTTCCAGATTATCAATGCTATCACATTTAGTTTTATCAAAGAAGATGGTGATGTTTCGGTTTTGTGTTTGCATTTCAATATCAAGTGTGCATCCATTCTTTAAGAATAGCACCCGTCATCGATTTTGTGTTAGCTCGCCAAGTTGTACCAATACTTCGCTTAATGTCAATTCTTTCCAACAATCTTGATCTTTCGGTTTTTCCTATGCAGCTTCAATTGCAACTGCCACGCGTTTTTTTCAAGGTTTTCCATATGTACAAATTTTCTATTTAAGATGTAGTGGTTTTTGAGGTGTTGGTTTAAAAAATACACCTGTCTCATCAAGATTATAGATATTTGAAGCATCATAGCCATCACATAATATTCTTAGGTGTGACTGAAATGCCTGAACTATGTCTAAATCAACATCAGCTTCTTCACCACAAAGCGTGCCGTAGTGAATTTTTGTAGTCCTTTTTAACGGATTTTAGCTTTCTGTTTGATGCCTTGAAATCTCAAAAGTTTTAATTTTGTAGTGACTTGACGGGCTTTACTGTGAAGTATCTGGCCGGATATTGGCAAATTTTTGGAGCGTGTCTTAGGTGACCATTAATACAACAATTTATCTTCAACCACTTTCTCCCAGTGTCTTCAAAATTTTCCAACGTCATTTAATTTCCGTTTTAGTTGGTTTTTGTTTTTTTTTTTAAATACGATGCACCTGACTTAATAATTTTGAAGCTATCAGCAGTTTTTCTTTTGATGAGCAATTTTTTGTCGGATGACTGTATTACTTCTAACTTATTGCGAATACTAAGAGCATTGTATTTTGCACGCATAGTAGATTTTTTCAGTTGTTATGACGTTGCCTGAACAAAAATTCAAATATTTACTTCATAATTATCAAATGAGTTACATTCATACTTGCTTAAAGGGAAAACATACATACACTAATGCTCAAATAAATCAATATTTTATTATTATCAGAATACCAACAAAATTCAAGCTATCTATAACGTATCGAATTCTACACATAAAAGAATTTTTCAGGAGAAAGTTATGCAGAAATTATACGAAAAATTTTCTGGACCTTGAACAGATTTTTTTCTGGAAAACTCGTTTTTGCACAATTTTTCATGCTGGTCTTAAGCCCGTTTTTGGCCCGATTAGCAAGTACTAACAATCAAATTTTTGTGTAGCTAATCTGGTTCACGGTCCAATTCTAGAGGTTGCCCGATTACAGAGTGAGTTTTCTTCAAGAAATAGTATGTGCGGTGATGTTATAGTTTAATTGTTCAGGTGGTTCCAATTATAGTGTCCCAACTAGTAGGTTTTACTGTATAGCCCAAATATAGTTTTTTTATAAAAACAGATAGCCCAAAAACCGCCAACCCGCGAAATGAAAAATCGTCCAGCATAATTCAAATTTTAGATAGCCCAATTGGCGGGAAACAGCCCAATCTGGCCACAGTGGTTTCGAGTGACATTTGCAATCTAGAAGCCTTGGTGCAAGGGTGTTTTTGTTCTTAGTATTGAGCTCCTTTCAGATATTAAGCCATTTTTGCTTTGGTTAATAAGTGCGTTCAAGTTGTACGGTGTAAACGCTACTACTATAGCAGCGCCAGTTTGGCAACGCTGTTTTAGCTACGGCATAAACAAGGCTTTTGAGTGACCAACAAATTTGGAAAGACGATATACACTTTTTTGTAGTATCACATCAACCATTCATTATCCAAAGCAACAAAACCCAACTATAACATAGATGATGAAAATATTCACTGCTGGCAACACTTTTCCAACGAAGCAGCAATAAGTTTACCATACCAAGTTCATACTTAAATTAACTTATCCTTTGAACTTTGTTCTCATCGCAGGATTTCATCGAAAATTTCAGCGGTTAAACGTTGTTTAAGGCTGCCATCCGAAAAATTTTCAAAACTCGGAAAATTTAGAAATTGATTTCTTATTTTCATTCCAAATGCTTTGCATTTGAGTATGTAACTTGAAGCATCTGTTGGTGCGATATTTACGAAAATATCCGATGCTGGTTACCCTGTGTTAGCAGCAAAGCAAAATACTTGTCTATACCAAATCTGCTTCACGTTAAGTTAAACGCACAGGATCATTCCCATTTGCAAATCTAATGGCATAATCGCTTGGTAAAGATATTCCAAAAAATTACAAAAATTTTCATAGCTGGCAGTCCTTTCATGATTTTCTTACGAAATTCCTACGACATTTGGTTCACATTAAGGTTCATTTACTGCATGAACTTCGTTTTGATTTCATGACTGGACCGGAAGTTATATGGAAAAAAGCTTTATTTTGCTGAGCAAATTGGCAAGATTTAGGAGACAAAAATCACCATAGCTGGCAACTCTATATTAATTTCTCAACCAAATTTTCATCAAATGCTGTCTAGAGTAAGGTCCAAATATTGTGGGAATCTTGTTGAAGTCTGACAGCTGAATCGAAAGTTGTAGGCCAAAAAGCAGTTTTTTTTTTCTCAGTGATTTGTCAAGATGGTACCACTGCCACAGTGTTGCCTGCATTTCAAAATCACTTATATCAAACCTGGTCCTAGTTAATACCAACATGTCCTGTAAATTTCATCATAATCGAATAATCCGGTCGTTAGTTCTCGTGAACAGAAGTTTCGAGTGCTGAAAATAGAGGTATGATAATTTGATGATGGTTTGCCGTTTTTGTGCAAACCGGAATTTTAAAAATTTCAATTTGATATGATGGACAAAGGTTAAAATTTATCAATAATTTGAAGTTTTTGCCAAAAAGCAAAAATCTTTCAGGAGGATCGTTGATTTGAAGGATTTTTTTTCAGCACTGTTTTGAAAATCCACATGTGTTAAGTCTTAGTTAACTTTAACACGCTCTGCAATTTTCACGATGATCTTATGTTTTCGTCAGAAGTTATGACAAATCAAAATTTAAAAAAAAAGCCTTGCCTACTTTTAGGAACTCAGCACTAACATACGGCTCAAAATAGACAAGCTACGAACATAATAAGTTTTCATTCCCAATACTTTTTTTTAACAAAAAATTACACTGCTTGGAAATATAAGAGCACTTGAAAATTCACTAAAATGCCCGCCACCTCTAAAGGGTTAAAGATATCTGAATTCTAGCAAATCATGGACCTAGCCATTGCACACATCTATGTCCTCAGAAAATTTCAGCTCAATCGGATCGGCCACTCCAGAGATTATCTCCCTTAATCATTTTGCTGATATGTATGTGTATATATATATATATATATATATATATATATATATATATATATATATATATATATACATATATATATATATATATATATATATATATATATATATATATATATATATATATATATATATAAAGAAATATTAATATATATATATATATATATATATAAAGAAATATTAATTTTTGGCGAAGCGAGTTTAATATAATAAAATGCTAATGTCAATGCACTCAATTCATGTACGATATTCTGAAACTGGTGGCAGAATCATATATGTAATACATTTCAGAATGATTTCCCAGGACGTTTAAAACATTTCAGTTGAGTAGTTTATGTCCTGGATGATTTTCATATTCCATTCTAAGTGCATCGTTTAACCCAGTCATCGTTTGCTTCCATGCTTCTTGTTTGAGCATCATATGTGACAACTTCGAGGTACTAAAACCTATAGAAAATATTAATTTTCAAGTAAGTAAATAAAAATGATACGAGCATTGTTGTGATTTACGCAAAATGTTTCCATTGGGGGTGAAACACTTTATTAAAATATTTTAAATTTTTGGTAATCCTTCAATTAACCTCACCAAACAGATACTGATGATGCATGTTGGTTGTCCGCGTTAATGACTTTTATCTGTTCAAAACTATTGGAAGATTTCGATGTAAGGCACACGAAGCTACTATTTTTACTAATATTCGAAGAACATTAGTATTCAAATCGATTTGGCCGAAAATTCATGTTTCGATGTATATAAATATATATATATATATATATATATATATATATATATATATATATATATATATATATATATATATATATATATATATATATGTATATATATATATATATATATATATATTACATATATATACATATACATATATATATATATATATATATATATATATATATATATATATATATATATATATATATATATATATACATATACATATATATATATATATATATATATATATATATATATATATATATATATATATATATATATATATATATGTATATATATATGTATATGTATATATATATATTCAATATATATATATATATATATATATATATATATATATATATATATATATATATATATATATATATATATATATATATATGTATATGTATATATATATATATATATATATATATATATATATATATATATATATATATAAATATATATATATATATATATATATATGTATATGTATATATATGTAATATATATATATATATATATATATATATATATATACATATATATATATATATATATATATATATATATATATATATATATCATCATCATCATCAAACGAATTCAGCGACTATTTCTCGGGAACGCGCCATTTGATTGAGCTGAAACTTCCAGGATACATTTGTGCATGTGCGAAATAGGTCCAAATCTCACCAACCAAATGTAAATTATCTCTTACCCTTTGGCGCCGGCAGCCATTTTAACGATATATTTAATATACCTATTATTCTGTCCACAAATAATTTTTTCAACTATTAAGTTAATGAAATGAATTTTGAACGGGTTTAAAATCTGAATCGGATAATCGTTTGGAATTTTTAACCCTATGTGTGCGCTAGGTGCTTTAAAGAATATAGGGAAAATTTGAAAAGTTTGAAATTGCAGTAACTTTTGACAGAGCTATTGAATCATTATGAAGCTTTCAGAACATATTAACATTATTCATTTGTAAATTTATGTTGCTTTTGATTAGCGTGTTGGCAACCCTGTAGCTAGGGCAGGCGCTGAAAGTGAAAAACTTTCAAATCGTCGACTCTCCTGAAAAATTGTCGCTTTGTGGCAAAAGAGAAACTCATATATAAATATTTTGCTTTGTCCACACAGTCACAGTAAAATATTCGAAATTTTACAACGGACAAGAACGGTAGCCCTTCCCCAATTTACCTATATTTTAAGCATCAAAAACTTATGTTCACGGAAACTCACGACCCGGTTCTCAGATACAGTTGAAGTTGACAGAAGCTATTGGTATTAAGTAGGACCAGATCTGATAGAAGATATTTTGAAATTTGGGCAAAACTGTGCCAGTGGTGCCATCTTGAAAAATTACTAAAAAAAAATAACTGCTTGTGGTCCGATAAATTTTTATTCAGTGACCAAATTTTGACGCAATTCACACAATAGCTGAATCTTACTTTGAGCCACGTTTGATTTAAATAAGGTTGAAAAATAAGGTTGGAGCTGCCAGCTATGGTGGTTTTAGTGTCCTAAATTTTGAATATTCGCTCAGGAAAGTAAAGCTCTTTGCCCTATAGCTTCCAGTGCGGTCATGGAATCATAACGAAATTCATATGGCAAATTGAACTTATTGTCGACAATATCCAGCAAAAATCAAGTTGGAAAAACAATGATAGGGTTGCCAGCTATGGTTGGTTTTGTTTTTTTTTTTGGCATACCTTTAATAAGCAATTTTATCATAAAATTTTCAAATCGTATTGATCTTGTAATGAAAATATACAACAAATATTACGATCTAGAAAATTTGAAAACTTTTACGGGTGGTAAACCTAACTGCTTTGTATCCCTATAACTTCCAATTCAGGGATCGGATAAATACAAAACTCGCAGAGTTAGTTGACTTTAACGTGAGGTAAATGTGACGTATTTTTGGCTTGGGTGCTAGCAGAGGGTTGCCAGCACGGGGCGTTTTTGATATTTTCGTACCAATAAATGCTTTCATAAACATTTCCAAATAAGTAAAAAAAATAAGCACAGCAGTACTTAATTATTATATATAATAAAGTCCACCTAAATTATTTCGTCCCGCTGCTGTAAACACTCAGTACCTGACCCAAGCGATAGATCAGTACACGATTTCAAGCGACCAGTTTTTCTTCTCAGTGATTTTCAAGATAGCACCACTGCCACAGGGTTACCCGCATTTCAAAATCACTTCTATCAGACCTGGTCCTAAATATTATCAATACGTCTTGTATATTTCATGATTTTATTTCAGTCAAATGGTAGCATAGGCCACGGGGGTGTAATTGGGTGCTGGTTACCGACGAAGCAATAGAAATTCCGAGAAATGCCTGCTGGAAACAACATCTACAGCTCTGCTACTGAATCCTACCTTCGACCTCCCCGAAGGTGTGATTTTACAATTTCACATCGGGTGGCTGCCAGGAGCCTTCATGACATTTCAGATCATGAATGTTGCCAACGAAGGAGGGTGAGGGCGAGTTTCCTGCGCCTTAAATCGGGAACATTAGCCAGACTGGCCCTCCAGGCTGGGGGTTGGGCAATGGGCCAATAACCCGTTCCCGTAAAACTTGACTTATTCAGGAACCTGATACTTCGCCTCGGATACTTGGATTGGATTAACGGAAACGACCACGCAAACGAAATATGGATTACTCTATTGGAACCTGGAACGTGCAAACCCTGCACAGACCAGGGGCGATCAAAGCCCTCCTGGAACAGGTCACTCACCACAAAATAAACATTCTCGCTGTCCAGGAAACGAAACTGTTTTGTGCTGAGATTATGGACATGACACCGTATACAATCTTCAAAAGCGGAAAGCCATCGGGAAGTCACGAATTTGGAGTGGCCTTCATTGTGGACAAAAAAATGAAACCGCAAATAATTAACTTCAAGCCTGTCAATAAAATATTGTGTGCGATCCACATTCGTGCAAAGTTTTTTAACGTTTGGCTCATTAACGCTCACGCCCCTACTGAAGATAAGGATGAGGCAGTGAAAGATAATTTTTACCACCTTCTGGAAAGGCTATATGATTCACTGCCATCAAATGATGTGAAAATCCTGCTGGGAAACTTCAACGCAAAGGTTTGAAAGGAGGAAACACATCGCGGAACCGCCGGCCAATTTAGTCTCCACGACCTATGCAACGACAATGGACAATGACTTGTCGACTTTGCGAGTAGCAGAAACCTCATCGTAAGCTCCACGTGTTTCCCGCATCGCAATATTCACAAAAGGACATGGGCATCCCCGGACGGCCGCACCTTTAATCAGATTGATCATATTCTGATTCAGAAAAGGTGGGCCTCCAGTATTTTAGATGTGCGAACCTTCCATGGGGCCAACTGCGACTCCGACCACTACTTCGATGTCAAATATCACTGTCGTATGAAGCCAGAGCAAGTTCAAGACGCAAGTTCGATGTCGACAAGCTTCGAAATAAGACGATGGAAGCCGAGTATAGATCTGCTCTGGAAATGGAACTAGCTTCCACGCCTAACACCACATCTATCAACGAAGTTTGGACTACTATCAAAAGCGCAGTGAATGCAGCAGCCGAAAAAGTAGTGGGATACACAGCCGGGCAACGCAGAAATGAATGGTTTGACAAGGAATGTCAAGCCGCGCTGGATGAAAAGAATGCAGGCTACAAAATCCACATTGAACGACCGACTAGAGCCAAGAATGAAAAATACGACGATCTTTGGAGAGTAGCTAATAGAATAATTAGAGGTAAGAAACGAAAGCATTTTGACAGCATGCTGAATAACATGAATGACAACTTTATGGCTAACAATACTCGACAAGCGTACAAAGTAGTGAGGCACTTAAAACAAGAAAAAAGGCTTTCAACCACGAACTAGCCTATGTAGGGCTGCCGATGGAAGGATCATAACTGGCTCAGAACAAGTAAAGGAAAGATGGGCGTCCTATTTCCAGCAATTACTGAACGGCAATGTCCCCGCACCCGACGAATCGCCATCACTAATTGGTACATACCCTGACAGTGCCTCATCTCACCCTCCTACACTAGATGAAGTCCGACAGGCCATGGACCGCTTGAAACCCAACAAAGCACCGGGCATCGATGGGATCCCCGTGGAGCTCCTGAAGACAGGCGGGATTTCCGTTTTAAGGGCAATCCATGGATTGGTGACAGGCATCTGGCAACAAGAAACGATGCCGGATGAGTGGCGAGTGTTATATGTCCCATCCACAAGAAAAGAGATAAACTGCTATGCAAAAACTACAGGGGCATATCACTACTTTGAACGTCATGCAAGCTCTTGACAAAAATTTTCGAGTTAAGGATCTCCCATGACGCTGAGAGAATTCTTGGTGAATATCAAGGTGATTTCAGCAAAGTTGGTGCGCCTGGTGAAAATGATCATAACTGACTCCACGTCGCAAGTGCTGATTCAGAATAATATGACCAACTCGTTTTCAACGAATACAGGGTTAAAACAAGGGGTTGGATTAGCTCCTGTACTCTTTAACTTAGCGCTTGAGTATATCATCAGAAAAATCCCCGTCTCAAAATACTGCACGACATGCTCTAGATTATGCCGATGATATAACAGCTGTTATCACACCTAGACATCCTCACGTCGTCCAACTCGAACTCAATTAAGTAATGAGAAGGGTTGAAGGCTGGGTGGAAAGTTATGGTCTGCAGCTGGCGATCGCAAAAACCGAGATTGTCATGCTGACGAAGAGGAGGATACCAACCATTTACCCATGACAGTTGGCTTCGAAGTATTTGAGACCTAAAAATCGGCACAGTATTTTGGTGTGATGTTGGACTCCAAGCTGGCTTATGTAGAGCACATGCAAAAAGCATGCAAAAAGTCACTATTGGCTGTTATATCGCTTGGCATATTCACGTCAAACGTTCTATACTGATGCCTTGCATACCTTTTTTAATTGCACCTGCCTCAGAAGCGAGCAACACCTGCTTTTTTCTGCAATAGGCCCTGTGACGCAGGAGTCCATCGTGGAGATGATGCTACAGTCAGATGACGCCTGGTCAGCTGTTTCAGCATATGTGGAGCTAGTATTGCACTTGAAAAAAGAGGAAAGATGCTTCTTAGACTGCTGAAAAACTGGCAAAACGGAATTAAGCCGATGGGACACCTGGTAGATGCTAGTAGTACGGCCGTGCTGGAGTAATGCGAAAGGGGCTCCGGCTTGGATTCATATGGTCCGCGAGTGGCGTTTTTTAGTGAGTGCGAATCTCACATAATCCTGTATTGTTGACAGGATACATAATGACCTGATGGTGTGCTGAATTTTAGCATCGCAACCCAACAGAAGTACGAATCCTTCCCACTCAGCGTACTGGATCAGGTTCTTCAATTTCTGTGTTGGTGGCTGTAGTACGGAGTCAAAAAGAAAAGTAAGGTGAGACGACAATCGTGCGCTTCAGTCTGCAATTTTCCCGATACTGCATGACACCCGCTGACAGGCACCAGTTTGAAAACTGGTTGATCGTGTTGGCGTCAAGCAGATTGAAAGCCAGAGCAGAAGTCCTCGGTCTTGTTAAACTTTTCCCATAAAAGATCTTTGCCTCCTTGAATGAACTGAGCCCACGATCATATATGAGGTAAGGACAACAAGATCCGACTCTCTGCCGTACTGAGCACGCTCAGTACGGGCGCATTTCCAGACTCAGTCTGACTATCACGTGCAGAGATTAGAGCCTTACAATTCATCCGAGTGTTGTTTACCAGTCACTCTTAGTGCGCCATCTTCCGATACTGATTCACAGATCACCTTCACCACGAAAAAAAGACATATATATATATATATATATATATATATATATATATATATATATATATATATATATATATATATATATATATATATATATATATTATATATATATATATATATATATATATATATATATATATATATATATATATATATATAATTTTTTTAACTAAACAAGGTAACAAAACAATAATAAATTTAAAACTGTTTCCTTTAAGCTTAATTACAATTACATTTTTAAATGTCAGCAGACTTTTTTGTCTGGTTGTTAATTTGATATGGAAGTTACGAGGAAAGTAAAAAAATTTGGTTTAAGAATTTAAAGCAGTATACAATTTTTTTTAAAATAATGGTTTAGAGACAGAAGAGGAATAGTAGTTCGAAAAAGTGTAAAATATTTTGCAGCATCTATTTATCGGCTCCCTGTCTCCACAGATAGTGTGATGTTGATGCTCATTGAGGAGACGCCTGTGCCTAGTTTGTCTTACAGGTTTATTGAAATTGGTTTTATTACGAAGCATGAGGATAGTATCGCTCTCCTTGAAGAAAGTGTCGCCAGATTTAAGAGATTAAGTCTGTAACTATAAGTTAGAAGACTTTCGAAATCATATGAATTATAGAGATCTTTCAAAGCAAAAAGCATGATTTGCTTTTGGAGACATTCCAGTTTATTGCAATGAGTATTCAAAAAAGGATTCCAGGCGATACAAGCGTATTCGAGTAAAGGGCGAACTAAAGACATAAACAAAGACCTTGAAGCCCATACGTTCTTGAATTCTTTCGCACGTCTTTTAGTAAACCCTAGTTGCTTGCTAACTCTTGCCAGAACTCTATCATGCTGAAGATTGAAACGCAGCTTTTGATGCAGAATGACATCGAAATCCACGACATTATCAACTTTTTTCAGGAGCTGATTATTCAGGTGATAATGGAAATTAAGAGTAGAAGTCTTGCGAGAAAAACTTATGGCATGACATTTTTTAACGTTAAAAATAAGTTTATTTTGCTCACATCATTGCACCAGTGATATTAGTTTCAGCTGATGAAAGTTTGTATCTGATTCCGACTGAATAAGGTGATATATTTTCGGATCATCTGCATTAAAAAGGTACGGAGTGTCAGATGACACCGCCGAGAGATCAGAAACAAAAACATTGAACAGAAGCGGCTCTATATGACTGACTTGAGGTGCTCCAGTTGAAACGGTAATATTTTTTGGAAAGACGGCCATGGAATTTAACAGGTTGCGTTCGATCTCGAAGGTTATAATTAAATGAAATACCAAATTTTTGGAGCTTATCTTTCAAAATGAGCAGGCTAAATCTTTACTGAAGTCAGTGTATACAGTATCGATTTGAAGACCTTTTTTCTTTATTGCAAAGAAGATTCGAGGCTATTATCATTAGGTTGGATGTAGTAAGCCGGCTTTTTCTGAAGCCAAGCCGTTTGAGAGAAAATCAATAACGATTGTAAGTTTGTCACAACCATTTTTTTCAAACAGCTTGATTATGGCTGACAAAATGGCGATGCCTCTATAACTTTCTACTGCGCATTTATCACCACTTTTAAGAATTGGCGTGATATGGGCTGATTTCCAGAAACGCGGAGATGTCCCGCATGATAGCGATTTATTGAAAATTATAAAGACGGGTGATAGGATCGTTTCTGCACACTTAACTAAGAGGCTTGGGGGTAGTAGCGCTGTTTCATAAAGACAACGTAACGGTTCACAAGGCTGTAGTTACAATGGCTGCAATTCAAGAAACAAGATTCGAGCTGCCTATTCACCAGTTTTAGCTCCTAGCAAATTTCTACCTCTTTCGTCGGCTCAAGGAACATCTTCGGGGCAAGAAATTTGAAGATGAAAGGGAAGTGATCGCCGCTGTTGGGGCGTTCTAGGAAAGTAAAAACAAAATTTTTTTCTAAGGATAGTCTGGGTTTGGAAAAAGATGAACTAAATGTATTAGCTTCTTAGGAGACTATGTTAAACTTTTGGATCTACTTTTGGATCAACTTTTGCGAATATATATATATATATATATATATATATATATATATATATATATATATATATATATATATATATATATATGTATGTATATATATATATGTATATGTATATATATATATGTATATATATATATATATATATATATATATATATATATTTATATATATATATATATATATATATATATATATATTTATATATATATACATATATATATATATATATATATATATATATATATATATATATATATATATATATATATATATTTATACTAATTTATAATATATATATACACTTGTATCATCACCATTTGGCGCTTATTTAATGAAGTGCTGATGAGTACAACGCAAAGCAAATGCTTGCAGTGTGACTCGAACCAATACACGGTAGATCACAAGATCGGACTCGTTATGTACAGGGTGTTTTGTTTTAGAGGTATATAACTTTATGTTGGCAACACTGTTTAATGTTACGTATGGTGTGATAGCTGCCATGTGTTTTATGGTTAAATTGGTTTGCCATTTCATCATGAAAAGGTTTACGCCTGAGCAACGTCTGCAAATTGTGCAGATTTATTTCGAAAAAAAAACGGTTCTGCTCGAGAAACTCATCGCGCACTTCGTCAATTTTATGGTCGACATAGGCCTTGTTTATGCCGTAGCTAAAATAGCATTGCCAAACTGGCGCTGCTATAGTAGTAGCGTTTACACCGTACAGCTTATTAACCAAAGCAAAAATGGCGAAATATCTGAAACGAGCTCAATACTAAGAACAAAAACACCCTTACACCAAGGTTTCAAGATTGCGAATGTCAATCGAAACTGGAAATCCTATTTATGACGGTTATAGTGTTTATACCACTGCTACCTTCACACTCATAACCGCACTAAATTTTAGCAGCGCTAAAGTAGCGTAGCCAAAATAGCAGGCTCGGCTAATTTAAAAGTGGTTTATACCGCTGCTAAATAAGCAGAGCTTACTAATTTAACTACGGCATAAACGCACTCATAATCGTCCATCAGAACAATTAATTCGATTAATCATGGATCGTTTTTGCACCACGTTTACTCTCACTGACAATACCCATCCATCCAGATCGTGCAGTGCGTAATGAAGAAACTATAGCAGCTGTAGAGCGTAGTATCGATGAAGATCGATGAGCGTAGTATGGAAGATTTTACGGAAGGATCTTGGTTTGCTGGATTACAAAATCCAAATCATGCAGCAGTTGAAGCCGAATGACCACCGGGCACGGGCCCAGTGACGTGCATAAGCTCTTTGCGCAGGGTAGGCAGTAACATACTCTTAGAAGTAAACATTACAGTAAAACGAAAAATGAGAATTGGAAATGTTTTGCAATGCGTTATATTCATCAGCACACATTTTTCATGCTGCTGAATATAATGCATGGTAAACAAAACAAACAGTTACTGTGCTTGCAGCCAGTCAGACAAGTTAATTCATCGTAATACTTGCAATTAAACTGACGGATAGCAGTCCCTATTTTTAAATCAAATCCAACGCTAGTATGAGTTTTAGAATGGAATGGTTAGTAATTTAAGAGGTAGGTGAATTTCAATACGTACAATTCGCATGGAGCGTGGTACCGGGAGCTTGATTATGATAGCTAATGAGTGTGAAAGCAAAATATTTGTGATAAAACTATTACATATCACTTGTATCACTTAAATATAGAAGATAAAATATTAAAAATTGCTAATGCTGATTTACTTAGTGAAAAAAAGCTACTTGTGTATAAAAAACCGGATTTATTTCACAATTTTTACAATTTTACTCTCGTTTCTTAAACTAGTTCTTTTTTTTACTTACTAGAGGTGTTTCTAAAATCAGCTTTTTCTGCAAATTCGACATTTTCTTATCTGCTAATATTCATGAATTTTTTCTTAGGTTTTTAACCTTTCGATGAAACATCAATAGCCGCGCGGAGGCTATTTAACTTATCAACGAAAGAAATAGTCACTGCAAGCGTTTAACAGTAATTCGAAAAATAATGGAAAATTCCAAATGCCTTGACGTCATATATATTATATACGCGTCATAAATTTTAATTAGGTTTTTATGGGAAAACAAAACCTTTTTCAAATTAGAGATGGCACTACTAATAACATTTCGATATCAATTTTTGTTTTTGAGCCAACTAGCTGTCCTAAACAAGCTCTCGGTACCACGCCCTATGCGACTTGTATGTATTAAAATTCACCTACCTCTTAAACTACTGGCCATCTAATTCTAAAACTTTTATGAAAAAATAAGTATACCCTAAACTTTGTTTTGTTATAAAGATAAACAAAATTATTCAAATTACGAGTTGAAGTGTCTACTTCCGGTTTCACACAAGAAAAAAAATTATTTTTCAAATCTAATTTCAAAATTAAAAAGAACAGCTAATTTTTTATACCGATCAGTATGTATAATGTTTTTTAGACTTTGTTTTGAATCTCAGAATCCGCTTCTAAAAAAACCTTTCATCAATTTCGTCAATTATTTAGAAGCCCATAACTTGGCAACTAAACCTCATAGAAACAAAAACTTGTGCATCCACATTAATATTTTTTAGAAGTACCATTGTGCACAATATGAACGAAATCCAGAACATCGACTTTTTTTCGCTGTCCGCTTTACGTGAAATGCCCCTTATGTATGTATAATTAGGAAAAGTATAATTTTTGAATTTTCTTCAGACACTAATGTACAAAAAAACCACACAAGTGTTTCACATAAAAATTATATGTATGCATAAATAAAATATATAAATGTAAAATTATATAAGTGTTCATAATTATTTCTGCTGGCAGCTCCTTTTGCATAATGAAAACTCAGCTTTGGCTGCCTGTGCAGCATGGCTCTTTACTTGTTAGCGTCGTCGTGCACTTGTGCAGCATAGCTTCAAACTACTTGCACTTGTACAGCGAACGTTAAAGTCATGTAGCGGCTATGTATCATCGCTCCTAGCGACAATCAAAAATTCATGAAGGCAGGCATGCCTTTGGCCGGTATAAAATAGTACCACATCTCACACATACTGTTGTAGCTGAGAGCAGTTGAACGTGTTCTTATACGAAATTCTTTTGAAGGTGTGCGTAAGGTAAAGGCATTGAAACTGCATGCCTTTCAACTCTCATATATGGGTATTTTTTGTACTTATTTTGTTGAATTAGCTAGCGAAATTGGAAATATGGAGCCTAGAGTCTGAAATATACGTAGTTGCCAGATACTAGTAATTAATTTCAATTAAACTTTCAATTTTAATTAATAAAATAAACATAAAATATCATTAATATTGTATAGTAGGATGAATAGCAAGAAAAAAAAGTCTAGAGCATCAGAACCGCTAGAAAACTAATTTTCGAAGAATTTGTCTTTGAGGGATTTAAAAATGTGTGAAGACGCTATACACTTCTTTGTAGTATCATATCAACCATTTTTTACTCAAAGGAACAAATATCATTTTCTGACACCATTTCCTATTACACAAATGATGAAAATGCTCAGTGCTGCCAACATTTATCCAACACAGCAGCAACAAGTCTACCACTACATGCTCGTTTTCATCGCAGGATATCATCGAAAGTTTCAGCGTTGCCATCTGAAAAACCTCCAAAACTCGGAAAATTTAAATGTCGGTTGCTTATTTTATTGTAAATGTTTTGCTCATGAATACAATATGAAAGCATCTGTTTGTGCAATATTTACAAATTTTCTGGTGGTGGCAATCATGTGCTAGCACCAGAGCTGCTTCACGTTGAGTTAAACCCACCCTGTAAATTTCCTTTCGATTGGATGGCTGCGCTGTAATTTCTAGGAGTGAATATAATTTTAGGGTTACCAACGTCCAAACTTTTTAAATTTTTGAAACGTAACTATTTGTTGTTAATTGTCATTTCAGGATCATTCCCATTTGGAAATTTTATGACAATAGCGCTCGATAAAGAAATTAAAATAAATTACGAAATTCATCATAGCTGGCAACTCTTTCACGATTTTTAAACGAAATTCCTACAAAACTAGACATGCAGCAAGATCCACTTATCACGCGAATTTTGTTTTGATATCGTTACTTCATCGGAAGTTACAGGGAAAAAACCTATATTGTCCTGAGCAAATTTACAATATTTAGGGGACAAAAATTGCCATAGTTGGCGACCCTATACTAATTTTTCAACCAAATTTCTATGAAATTTATCTTAGAGTAAGGTTCACCTACTGCGGCTAAATCGCAAGCTATAGGCCAAAAACCAGTTTTTTTTCTTAGCGATTTTTCGAAATGGCACCACTGCCACAGAGTTGCCCTTATTGTAAAATCACTTCTAACAGACCTGGTCCTAACTAATACCAACACGTCCTGTAAATTTCATATTGATCGCATTAGCCGATCGTCAGTTCTCGTGAACAGAAGTTTTGAGTGCTGAAAATAGAGGCAATTTGATCACGGGTTGCCGTTCTTGTTTACCGCGGAATTTTGAAAATGAATATTTGACTTGGTGGGCAAAAGCCAAAATTTACAAATAATTCTAATTAATTTTCAAATATCAAAAATTTTTCAGGAGACTCGATGATTTGAAGGATTTTTTCAGGAGCCTGCTCAAAAGCCCATGTGTGTTAAATTCTAGTCTACATCAATACACTCTAAAAATTTCACGATGGTCCATTGCTTTTTTTAGAAGTTATGAAAAATCGAAGTTTGAAAAAAAATCCTTGCCTACTTTTAGGCACTCAGCGCCTACACAAGGTTCAAAATTTCCAATTCTTTATCATAAAAAAACTAAAAACATAATAAGTTTTTATTCCTAATATTTTTTTAACAAAAATGTACACTGCGTGGAAATATAGGAGTATCTGAAAGTTCACTAAAATGCCCGGCGACGCCAAAAAGTTTAAGATATCTGAATTCTAGCAAGTCATGGACCTACCTGTTATATGCAACTATGCCCTCCGAAAATTTCAGCTCAATCGGATCAGCCACTCCAGAGATTATCTCCCTTAATCATTCAGCTGATACATACATATACATATATATATATATATATATATATATATATATATATATATATATATATATATATATATATATATATATATATATATATATATATATATATATATATATATATATATATATATATATATATATATATATATTTATATATATATATATATATATATTTATATATATATATATATATATATATATATATATATATATATATATACATATATATATATATATATATATATATATATATATATATATATATATATATATATATATATATATATATATATATATGTATATAGAAATATGAATTTTCGGCGAAACGAATTTAATACTAATGTTCTTCGAACATTATAGAGTAGGCAGTGCTTTTGTGCCTGTATGAAGTGACCGCCCCTGAACACGGCGTAGATTCGGTGTATGGGCCCAAGAACAAATTGCTGCAGATCCCGAATTTCATGAGACAATTTTGTTTAGCGATGAGGCTCACTTCTGGTTAAATGGCTACGTCAATAAACAAAACTGCCGCATTTGGAGTCATCAGCAACCACAGGCGGTTGTCCGAATACCGTTACATCCGGAGAAACTCACTGTTTGGTGTGCTTTATGGGCCGGTGAAATAATCGGTCCATATATCTTCAAAAATGCCGCTAACCGCTCTAGAGCCATGGTCAATGACTTGCTCGTTCCGGAATTGACTTGCCGTAATGCAAGAGACCTCTAATTTTAACAGGATGGCGCGACATGCCATGCAGCTCATGGAAACATCGACTAATTGAGAGAAGCATTTGATGAGCGTATAATTTCTACTTATGGACCTGTGAACTGGCCTGCAAGATCTTGTGATTTAACACCACTGGACTATTTCTTGTAAGAATACGTTTGATCGCTCGTCTACGCCAACAACCCCGAGACGCTTGATTATTCGAAAGACAACATTCGCCGCGTTATTGGCGAGATACTGCCTCAATTATTGGTTAGAGTAGTCGAAAATTGAACCTCTCGTTTGGACTTCCTCCGCGCCAGTCGTGGGGCTCACATGCCCAAAGTTACATTCAAATAAAAATGACAAAAGATTGTCTTTTAAACAAATTCAATTTCATGGCAATTAAAATAATTTAACCGTATTTTCTTCGATTTCAAAGTTCTAGACCACTAAAAAAACACCCTGAAGTTTTTTTGGTCGCACTTTCAACTCTATCACTTGGTAAATAAACAAATTTCTTGTGTAGCTGTGATTCAATTTACAAAAAAGATTGCTCAAACGATAGAAATTGTATACAAATTCGTAAGTCATACAGTTAATTTTACTGAAAACCATTGTTTTTTCATAATTTTTCTTTTGCAATAAATATTCAGAGTATACTTATTTCAGTATAAATAGTGATAAATTAATATTGAAATTGACGTGCTTATTCGATTCCTGATATAAAGTAGCAAATCATTTTTTAAAATTGAATGCATATTTTATCAAATTCTGTTACTCTAATATTCCACTTCTATTTTCACGGGTCGAATACTGCCTACGACCTAATACAAATGCTGATACAAACAGTACTATAAAAAAATATCATTTCGTAATTATACTAAATGCCAACCAAACCAACCCATCCATGTGACAAAGCAGTAGGCAACGGTTTTCAGGGACCAAAGACTGTTCAAATCAAATTATGAAAATTTAAGATACCTTACGCATTTTTTGCTAATGACGGTACAGATCCGGACACATTTTATTGCGAAATGAAGAAAAAGATTTTAAAATTGTCTACGAATTGAAAATGCCTAGGATCAAATACACGAAACCTAAAAGGTATAAGCCTATTGTTGTTTCACTTTCATTCAACAAAATTCTGTACGGCGAAAATAACAAAAGTTAAATAGACTGAATGATTCTTTAACGGCTCTTGAAATGAGCATCTCTGGTTTTTCTATTCACCACCGTAAGTAGCGTTGTGGTATGTTTTATGTATCTTTGGAAAAGTATTCGTTTAGAAAATGATGTGTGTGCGGAATAAACTCAAATGAAATACTTGATCGAAGCTATTTTAATTGAACTGATATTAATTAGCTGGATGCGAAACGAAAAGGACGCTTGTGACACAAAGAGGATGACGTTTCTAACACAACCGCAAATCAACTTAAGTGCCCAATATATTATTTGTAGCTTTTTTGCAGGGAAATTTATTTTCAGAAAGAAGTAACTCCTAGGAAATACTTTTAACTCCTTTTTAAATTATGAACAATGAACTGTCGGAAAAAAATTAGTTCTAAGAAGTCATTTTACCGTTTTAGGATCTTAACCCTCCCCAGACACACTACAATTGGAGCACCTCCCTAGACACATGCGCTTTTTCACCATACTTCGAATCGTTTTAAAATCTGAAAAAATTCACGAGAGTAGATCGATATCTATAGAAAAAGAGCGTGCATTGGATGATGGATATATATGAATTTTTATTATTGTTATTTAATGGAAATCGACACAAAACACGAGAAATACACGTATTCACTTAAAACATCATAGCTTTTTATTAAATAAGTTTAAGAAAATTCTACTGTACAAAATGTTTCTTGACATATAGTAGATGAAAAGAAACAAAAGGACATAACGAAACTTTGAAAAAAGTATAATTATTATGACAACAGAAAAAGTACAATTTTTTGGGTCGAAAATTCGTTTGAAATCACAATTTTTGGTTTGAAAATAATGTAACTCAAAGTTTTATACGTTTTTTTTTATTTATTATTACTTACACTTATTCTTATTAAAATAAATAAAGTAACTGAACAAAATTTTAAAATGCATTCATTGCATACATGAAGCTTGTGTTCTTCGCAAATGGCTTTTTTACACTTACAGCAGCAAAATCTAGTTTTCCTGTCCTTATTGCTGGGGCTAAAATAACACCTTTTTCTCTTCTCCAATCTGTCAGTTAAATCATGACAGTAACCCAGATCATCGATATTCAAAACGAAGCATATTGATGAACGTTTAATTTTGCGCAAGGATGGTTTTTCCAATCTCCTTTTCATTTCGTCGCTCCTTAAACTAAGTGCTAACGTTTCAATAAATTTATATCTGCCCAATGCAGTGTTCGCTTCATTAAAATTGTACAAAATGTTACAATTAACTACCGCTTGATCCAGTATACCGAAGAAGAGCCTCATTGGCCAGCGGTGTGTCGCTCTACAATGTAACTATAATACACTTTTTGAGAAAACAAATTCACACTTTTATGCTTCCGTAGACACACATGGGTCTGTGGTGTCCGCAGCCAACTTTGACAGCTCAGCAATTCAAGAAGAATGGAGGACCGGGCGCGACGTTCATTACGCCAGTTCTCGACCCAGGTACATTTTTTTAAGTGGAAGCTAGAACCCAAAATATTGACGTACCTGTGCGCCCTGACGATTTTCAAAAACGGCCGGACACCACACACCCAGGTGTGTCTAGCGGAGGTTAAAATGGCTAAGGTTTGATTCAAACAGTCATAATTGTCGTTAACACTTTTGATAAACGTGTAAGCATCCTACAGCAACAGAAAAGATCAAAAGTTTATTCAAAAAAGATGCTCTCAAACGGAGCGTAAAAATCATTGAGCCTTGACAGCAGAGCTAGCTAACATAAACGTACGAGCACTAGGCTTAAGTCATGAATGCCGTGATCTGGGAATAAACAAATACATACAAAACTTCATTAATTCTCATCGAAGAAAGATGAATTGTAAGCATTTTCATCGGCTGGATGTTTGCTTTGTTTACAAACATATCAGGCAAAATAGCATCTGTAAAGCAAATTCATAATAGATTGCGCAATTAAGTGGGTACATATGTTATTATTTATTCTTTTAATATGCGTTGTTTTAGCAGCACAAGCGTAACATATAAATTCGATTTTGACGAAGCCATGTGAAACCGTGAAAATAATTGTAATATATGCGAATGCTGGAACCGAAAACTGTTACTTTAAACAACAGGTTAATTTGCTCATTGAGTATTTCCCCGATGAACGGCCAACGAGTGAGCCTGTCAATTTGCTGTGTCAGGTCACCTGAGCTTGTGTAACAAAACGAATTCGTTTGCAGGGTTACGATTTTTTACAGTTTGGGGGTGAAAGTGCGGTAGACAAAATATGGTCGTCGATTTTGGTAAAAGATAAAGCACCATAATTTCGTCAGGGTACTTAGTTGCGTCACATTTTACATATTCAAATAAAATAAGAAAATTCGAATGTTCATTCAAATTATTTTTCATTTGACATAAAGAGGTTTAATATTTAATTGCATTGAATTAATATGAATGTCTTATTGGCTCCAAATTATGTAAAATTTCACTTATAAGCATGCGCCAGTGATGCATCTTCTAGTTAGCTCATTGCCTGTTAGTACTTTGTGTATAAAGAATCGTATCCTGACCAATTTCTGATCCCAAAAATCCCGGGGTTGATGGTTTCTAATCCCGGGATTTTCAGGACCAGAAATTGGCCGGGAGTCAAGCATAATCGGCAATCAAATTACGGCAGGACTCGAAAAGTGCAAATAGGATACATATGCACGAGAAAGCAATTAACATGCAGGTTCACATCAAGATTCGTAAAGAATAGAGTAAAACAAAACGATGCAACAGCTAACAAGAGAATACAAAGGACTTTGTAAATAAATAAGTATGGACTGTTTCGCATTTAGTGTATTCGTTACTTCGCACCATTTGAGGGAATTAATACTAGTGAATGCGTGCACAGATTTCCTCAACAACAATCAAAAACAAGGTTGTGGGCTATGCAAGCAGGATAAAGGAAATAATAAAAAGTGAGATAAGACAGGCTAGAATCTCAGGTGAATGGTTGAGTTAGACGTTTGATGACTGGACTTCGACTGCAAATAGGTGCTTTATACTGGGTGGCGCAAAATTAATCATCCTATTTTGTTTTCAAATAACTTTTTTACTAAATAAATATAAATGATTTTGAGTGATGAAAATCTTTATATAGACCTTTACAACCTGTTTACGACCTGTTTGTATATTGCAGCTATCTAGTTCAAAAATATCAAATATGATTCACGTCCGACGCCATGTGCAAAAATTAAAACATCTTCCGATAGGGTGATTAATTTTGCGCCAACCTGTAAGTATTAACACCCACTCAGTAAATTCTTACTGTAGCTTGGGGCGAATAAGAATGTCAATGACAGCAGCAAACTGCGTAGATATATATTAAAAAAGTGTCTTGCTGAGTTTGATGTTTCTTAGGAAAATACATTGTTACCATCTTAACTGATGGGCCAATCGAGATGCGAAAATTAGGCAAACTAGTTGATGTAGAGCAACATATTTGTTTGGCGCATAGCGCTCACTTGGCAGTTTGCAATGTTCTCTATAATAGGAGGTTCATTCCAGATTATAGAAATGATGCAACAGCTGATAGTCTGGACGACGACCACAAAGATTTGGACGGTCCTGAATCAGCTTTCTACATTGACCCGATCGCCTGCAAGACACGCTTGATCTGACAAACGATTTTGGCATCAGCGCATGCATAAAGAAAGTTATTAAGGTAGTTTTTGTTTAAAAAAATCTCCAATGATTAATAAATATATACGAAATAGTATACAGAAGGTATTAATAGACCTAAAATATTCAGATCCAATAGAAGTAACTGAGCCTGATTTGATTCAGAAAATTATTGAAGTTTTACTCCCTATAAAATTGACTGTGAAGCCTTAAGTCGCAGAGATGCAAATTTATGCACTGCTAATGCTTTGTTAAGATTTTTATTTAAGCAGTTAGGAGAAAAACGGTCCATTCTTTCCAACCCTATGAAAGTTTAAAAGTGGACCGAATAAAAAAGCGCCAGTGTACCGAGCTATCTGGTATGCTAACCTATCTCCAGAATCCACGTTTTGTCAGCGAAAATTTACCAAGTGATCCCGGGATTGAAAAAATGTACCGGGATTGGAATCTCTATTTGTGTAGTACGGACGTGAATATTGTTAAGGGCGCCAGAGAAAAGCTAAATAAGCTATAAGTATTCTAAATACATGGAAAAAATTAGTGCAATGTTAGTCACGAAACGAAACAAAATGTTATAATTCATCAATTAATTACTAAGAAAAAGACATGACGAATTTACCAACGGCACGTTAAGAGCAATGAATGTAACATCCTCATAGTGCCGAAATTTAGTTTTTACAACGTCCTTTTGTCGACAGCATTTTGATAAATTGATCAACAATTTTCCACAACACTACAATGCATAATCAATTTCAAAAGAGTATTTAAGTCTAAGGTTTAATTTCGATTTGTAAATTATTAATGATTTTCGCAGAATATTTCTTTCTATATATATATATATATATATATATATATATATATATATATATATATATATATATATATATATATATATATATATATATCAGCAAAAGGACTAAGGAAGATTTTATATATATATATATATATATATATATATATATATATATATATATATATATATATATATATATATATATATATCAGCAAAAAGACTAAGGAAGATAATCTCTGGAGTGGCCCAACCGATTGGGCTGAAATTTTTGGAGGACATAGATAAATATTGTTAGATTTAAGATAGATTCGGCGGCGGAGGGCATTTTAGTGAATTTTCAGGTACCTCTATATCTCTGCGCAGAGTATAATTTCGGTAAAAAAAGTATTGGAGATGAAAACTTGTTATGTTTTATGTTTGTTCATGATAAAGAATTGGAAATTTTGATCCGTGTGTGGGCGCTGAGTGTCTTGAAGTAGGCAAAGATTTTTTTCAAATTTTGATTTGTCATAACTTCTGAACATTGAATCACCGTGAAATTTGCAGAACGTATTTGCGTTACCCAAACCTATACACACATTGTTTTTCCAGACCGTGCAAGCAACCCTGTAGCTACGGCAGGCTCTTGAAAAAAAAAAAAAATTTCAAATCATTGACCCTCCTGAAATTTTTTTGCTTTTTGATAAAAACTCAAATAGTTGATAAAGTTTAACCTTTGTCCACCATTTCAATTTCAAATTTTCAAAATTCCGAGTTGCACAAGAACCGCAATCCGTCACTAAATTACCTCTATTTTCAGCACTTAAAGCGTTTGTTCACGAAAACTGACGACTGGGTAATTCGATGATTATGAAATTTACGGAACATGTTGATATTTACTAAAACCAGGGCTGATAGAAGTAGTTTTGAAATGTAGGCAACCCTGCGGCAGTGGTGCTATCTTGAAAAGTTATTGAGAAAAAAAACTGCTTTTTGCATAACTTCCGATTCAGACAATCAGATTTTAACAAAATTCACATAGTAATTGAACCTTTTTGTAGACCACAATAACTTTTGTTGCGCACACGACTTTGTAATGAACTTTCCAGGTTATCTTCCTCATTTCACAAAAAACATACATATTTCCGCTGAAAAATTTCCACTTGGATATATTTGGTAGTTTAGCCATTTTTTCTTGTTTTCTTGGCCTACTCCTCAATATACCTATTTGAATTGAACTGCGGTAATTGAATGAGTAGTATACAAACCTTTCAGGCAGTAAGCCTGAGTTACATTGCCATGCAGTACAGTGCAGTGCAGCGCAGTGCCGAAGCAGTGTACGCATTGCAAAATGCATTTAAAGGAGTGCAGTGTTCTGACAATTAATGTCAAATTAGATTGTGGAGGTTTGATATTTAGATTTTCTGCATCTGTTTTTCGTCCATTTGCAATTTAATACGTGGAACGGAATTTTCGCCTCAATTTAAATGGTTTTTGCCCGGTCAACTACTTTCAAACAAAGTATGCAGTGTTGTTAGAAATTAGCCTAAACGATGCAGTGCAGTTAATGTAAATTGCCACATGCGATTAAATGAGCTCTAAATTTCAGTGCAGTGCAGTGCATGGCAATGTAATTCAGGCTTTAGGTTCAATCGAGTTACTGAATGAAATTGAAATATCTAATCTACAATTGAAATTTCTTTTCCGCTCTCCAACTGTGGGACTGTATAGACGTGCCTCTGTGGCTGTATAAATTTTCAACTAGGGGTTTTCCTTTTGCTCATTTTTACTAATGTTCGAAGAACATTAGTATTAAAATCGATTCGGCCAAAAATTCATATTTCCATATATATATATACATATATATATATATATATATATATATATATATATATATATATATATATATATATATATATATATATATATATATATATATATATATATATATATATTTATGTATATATAGATAAATATATATATATATATATATATATATATATATATATATATATAAATATATATATATATATATATATATATATATATATATATATATATATATATACATATATATATATATATATATATATATATATATCATCAAAAAAATTCAGTGACTATTTCTCAGGAACGCGCCATCCGATTCAGCTGAAACTTTCAGGATATATTGGTGTATATGCAGAATAGGTCCAGGTCTCACTAAACTTCAATTATCTTTAACTCTTTGGCGCTGGCGGCTATTTAAGTGATATTTTTAATATACCTATTATTCCGACAACAAATAATTTTTGAAAAAAAGAAGTTAACAGATTAAATGTTAAACGTGTTTTACATGTGAATCGAATAATGTTTTGGAATAAGTTTTCTAAATACATGGAAAAAAGTTAGTGCAATTTTAGTCACGAAATGAAACAAAATGTTATAATTCATCAATTAATTACTAAGAAAAAGACATGAAGAATTTACCAACGGCGCGTTAAGAGCAATAAATGTAACATCGTCATAGTGACAAAATTTTGATAAATTTAGCATTTTGATAAATTTATCAACAATTTTCCACAACACAACAATGCATAATCAATTTCAAAAGAGTATTTAAGTCTAAGGTTTAATTTCCTCCTGTAAATTATTACTGATTTTCGCAGAATATTTCTTTCTCTCTCTCTCTCTCTATCTCTATATATATCAGCAAAAAGACTAAGGAAGATAATCTCTGGAGTGGCCCAACCGATTGGGCTGAAATTTATATATATATATATATATATATATATATATATATATATATATATATATATATATATATATATATATATATATATATATATATGTATATATATATATATATATATATATATAGATATATATATATATATATATATATATATATATATATATATATATATATATATATATATATATGTATATACATATATATATATATATATATATATATATATATATATATATATATAAATATATATATATATGTATATATATATATACATATATATCCAAAAAAATTGAGTGATTATTTCTCGCGAACGCGCCATCTGATTCAGCTGAAACTTTCAGGATATATTGGTGTATATGCAGAATAGATCCAGGTCCCACTAAATTTCAATTATCTTTAACCCTTTGGCGCTGGTGGCTATTTGAGTGATATTTTTAATATACCTATTATTCCGACCACAAATAATTTTTGCCAAAATGAAGTTAACAAATTAAATGTTGAACGTGTTTTACATGTGAATCGAATAATGTTTTGGAATCGTTTAAATTCGAAAATTTTTAAATTGCGATCACTTTTGGCAGAGCAATTTAATAACTATGAATCTTTCAGAACATGTTGGTATTATTTAGTTGTAAATTTGTGTAGCTTTTAAAGAGCATGTTGGCAGTCCTGTAGCTAGGGCAGGCGCTGAAAGTGAAAACCTTCAAATCATCGACTCTCCTGAAAAAATGTCGCTTCTTGAAAAAAAAGTCACTCATATATAAATCTAATGCTTTGTTTACATAGTCAAAGTAAAATCTTTGAAATTTGACAACGGGCATGCCTGGTAACCCTTTCCCAACTTACCTATATTTTTAGCATCAAAAACTGCTGCTCGCTGCTCACGGAAACTCACGATCCGATAATCAGAATTAGTTGAAATTCACAGATTGTATTGGCCTTAAGAAGGACCAAGTCTGATAGAAGTGATTTTGAAATGCGGGCAATATTGTGCCAGAGGTGCCATTTTGAAAAATCACTAAGAAAAATAACTCCTTTTGGCCCTATAAATTCTGATTCAGTCACTGGATTTTAATTAAATTCACACAGTAGCTTAGTTACTCTAAGCCACGTTTGGTAGAAATTTGGTTGAAAAATTCGGTTGAAGGTGCCAGCTGTGGTAAGTTTATTGCCTTAAATGTGGAAAATTCCTGAGGAAAATAAAGCTTTTAGCCATATAGCTTCCAGTACAGTCATTGAACGATAACGAAATTCAAATGGCAAATTAAACTTATTTAAGGCAATACTCAGTAGAAATTTAATTTCAAAATAATGAAAGGGTTGCCAGCTATGGTTGTTTTTGTATTTTTTTGGCATTAGTAAGCGATTTTAGCATAGAATTCTCAAATCGTACTGATCTAACAGTGAAAATAATAACCAAATATTAAGATTTAGAAAATTTGAAAACTTTTGCGAATGGTAACCCTAAATTTCTTTGCATCCCTATAATTTCCAATACAGGCATCAGATCAATACGAAATTCACAGAGCAGGTTGACTTCAACGTAAGGCTTCGGTGCTAGCAAAGTGCTGCCAGCACTAGGCTTTTTTGTTATTTTCGTTCCAATAAATGCTTGCATTAAGTATTTTCATCGCAAACATTTGCAATGAAAATAAGTAAACAATGTTTAAATTTTCTAAAATCTGCACATATTTCGAATGACAACCCCAAACACCTTTCTATCGCTGTAACCGAAATTAAAATAAGCTAAGATTCTATTATGACTTAGGGTGTATTAGTTTAGTAGAATACACGCTCAAAATCTGCACAAATCCTCTGCTGTTCTTCGAACATTAGTGTTTCTAGCGGTTCTGATGCGCTAGGGTTTTTTGATTTTGGAATTTATCAAAATCTCAAAATGCCTAACAATGATGTGCAGTGTCGACCCTGTAAAGAAATTTTCATGGACCCTAAAGATGTCATTATTTGTGCATCCTACAAAATCTATTTTCACTCTAATTGTTCTATATAAATATATATATATATATATATATATATATATATATGTATATATTTATATAAACATATACATATATATACATATATATAAATATTATATATATATATATATATATATATATATATATATATATATATATTTATATATATATATATATATATATATATATATTTATATGTATATATATATATATATATATATATATATATATATATATATATTTATATGTATATATATGCATATATTTATATATATATATATATATATATATATATATATATATATATATATATATATGTATATATATGCATATATTTATATATATATATATATATATATATATATATATATATATGTATATATATATATATATATATATATATATATATATCATCAAAAAAGTGCAGTGAAAAAATATCAGGAAAGCGCCATTCGATTGAACTGAAATTTTCAGGATACATTGGTGTATATACAAAATAGTGCCAGGTTTCACAAAAAGTTAATAATCTTTAACCTTTTGGCGGTGGCGGCCATTTTAGTGATATTTTAAATATACCTTTTTTTCTGTCAACAAATAACTTTCGGAAAAATAAAGTTTATAGAATTCATTTTGAACGTGTTTTAAAAGTGAAAATGATAAAAAAAATTTTAATTTTTAACCCCATGTTTGCGCTAGGCGCCTACAATGACATTGGGAAAATTTGAAAATTTGTGAACTGCGATAACTTTTGACCAGATTATCAAATCATTATAAAACTTACAAGACGTATTGTTGTTACTAAGATGTAGATGCGTTTATGAACGAGATGTCAACTCTGCAGCTACGGCAGGCAACGAAGGTGAAAACCTTCAAACCATCGACTCTCCTGAAAAATTTTCGCCTTTTGCAGTGAAAATCAACTCATATAGAAATCTTATGCTTTGTTTATACAACTAAAGCAAAACTTTTGAAATATCACATCGGTCAAGAACAGTAACCCTCTTCCAATTTACCTATATTTTAAGCATCAAAAACTGCTGTTCACGAGAACTCACGACCCAATTATCAGATACAGTTGAAATCCACAGAACGTACTGGTATTAAGTAGGACCAGATCTGATAGAAGCGATTTTGGAATACGAGCCACTCTATTCCAGTGGTGCCATATTGAAAAGTTAAAAAGAAAAAAACTGTATTTTGCCCTGTGAATGCTGATTTAGTTACCAGATTTTCTTGAAATTCACACAGAAGCTGAACTTTATTTTAAGCCACGTGTATTGAAAATTTACTTGAAAAGTTCGATTAGAGCTTCCAGGAGTGGAATCGTCAAATGGGCGCAGCATTTCTTAGCATCTATACTGATGGCTCGAAAACGTCTGCCGGAGTGGGTGCTGCAACATTTTCCGCAGAAGCAACTATTGAAGCAGCTTTCAGGCTTCCTAATCACTGTAGTATTTTTCAGGCGGAGGTTTTTGCGATATGTAAAGCCGCAGACCTAGCATACGCCAGAGATACCACAAGTGAGGAAATCAACATATTTACAGATAGTCAAGCGGCGGTTAAAGCTCTGATGTCTTGCACATACAAATCAAAGTGTGTACTTGACTGCATTCAGGCCCTGAATAGACTTGGCAACAACAGAAGAGTCAGAATTTTCTAGGTTCCTGGTCAGAAGGGCATTGAAGGAAACGAGAGGTTGAACGCATTAGCCAAGAACGGGGCTAGCCTTCCCCTGTCAGGATCGGCTGATATTCCTACTCCAATCCAAACAATCAAATACTCAATTGACTCCAATATGACGCAAATTGCAACGTGCAGATGGCGTGCAACTCAGACATGCAAGCTAACCAAAATCATGTGGGGGTCGTACAATATCGAAGCTACTAAGTACCTACTCGAATTGACGCGAACTGACTGCAAACGGCTGGTCGGCATCATTACCGGCCACTGTCTTGTAGCAGCTCATGCCATGAAAATGGGACTCCTAACCAGCGACACCTGTAGGAAGTGTCAAGAGCCGGGAGTCTCGGAAAAAATCCAACACCTTCTTTGCCACTGCCCGGCACTGGGGAGAACCTCTCTCACATGTAGCAGAGCAGAGGCTGAATGACATACTTCAGTTCGCAAAAAAGTCCGGGGCGTTCGATGGTCGTTTGGACTGAATTTTCCTTCTCTGGGTCCATTTATCTGGTATAACTACGGACCAATGGGTCTATGTGTGGCCCTGTGCCAGCCAGTTGAACCTACCAGCTATAGTGATTTTCATGTATTGGATTTTAAAAATTTTCCCAGTTAAAAAAGGTTTTTGCCATATAACTTCCAGTAGTCATGAAATCAAAACAATGTTCATATGGTAAATGGAACTTACTGTAGGCAATATCCAGAAAGAATCTGGTTGATGATGATCTTGTAGTGACAAAAGCGTAGATCAACAAACATTAACATTTCGAAAATTTGAAATTTTTTGCGGCTGGTAGCCGTAAATTTGTTTGTACCTCTGTAACTTCCAACGCAGTCATCAAATCAGAACGAAATTCGCAGAGTGAGTTGACTTCAATGTGAGGCAGCTGTGATATATTTTTGGCTTTGATGCTAGCAAAGGGTGCTATTATACTTTCAATAAATGATCACATTAAGTAAGGTAAAACACCTTAATTTCGTCAGGGTACTTAATTTCGTCATATTTTACATTTTCAAATAAAATAAGAAAATTCGAATGCTCATGCAAATTTTTTATCATTTGACATAAAGAGGTTTAATATTTAATTGCAGTAAATTAATATGAATGTCGTATTGGCTCCAAATTATGTAAAAGTTCGCTTAGAAGCATGCCTCAGTGCTGCGTCTCGCAGTTAGCTCATGGTGTGTTAGTGTTTTGTTTAGTGCGGACAAGAACATTGTTAAGGGTGCCAGAAACAAGGTTGGTAAGCTATACGTTTTTTTTCATACAAGGGTAAAAGTTAGCGCATCGTTAGCCACGAAATCAATAAAAAAATTTGTAATTCACCAATAAATTACTAAGAAAAAGACATGACGAATTTACCAATGGCGCGTTAACAGCAATGTAGGTAATTTCGTCATAGTGACGAAATTTAGTTCTTAGAACGTCGTTTTGTCAGCAGAATTTTGCTAAATTTATCAACAATTTTTGCCAAATTAAAATGGATAGTCAATGTCAATAGAGTATTTAAACCTATGATGTAATTTCCTCCTGTCAATCATTATTATATATTAGTTAAATTTGCATAATATTTTTACTCATTTCGGGAAGATGTAAGGATGAAGAATGTCGCGATTTTAGATAATAAATCTATTTTAAATCGTGTGTTTTCTGGCGCAACAAAGTATTATAACCATTAAGATTTAGTTTGATATTATGCCAAAAAAAATATGTTGAGAAGAATTCCGTTATCCTGCATGAAGGTTTTTAATGCTCTCAAATGCATTTTTTCTTAATTTCGTCACTTAATCGACGTGCGAAGTTAAAGGAACTTAAATCACTTGAGATTAAAAATTAACCTTATTCTAAGTGTATCAGATTCATCGAGCATTTGCCAATTAAGAAGAGCATTATATTTTTGTTACAGATATATATATGACTTCTAAGTCATATATATATGATATATATATATGACTTCTAACATAACGCATCATGAACAAACCCTAGATGCAAATATAGACGAAGCGGTGTGGAACAATTCAAATATTTTGGAATTCTACGTACAACTCGATGGTTCATTAACCGCGTCCACACCAAAAGGTAATGTACATCCTAAAAACTAAATTTTAACAGATAAAATATCAGCAGACCAAACAGAAAAAACCCCAGAATTTAATATAGAAGAAACGTCTGAAATATCCCAAAAATCTAAAATATCCCAAAATGAAACTACAGACATAAAAGAGGCATCCACAGTTTTCGTCCATTCTCAGTGTTATCCCACTTCTTTTAAAAAAGCTCTATTTTGGCCTGAAGTAAAAACCACGGAAGCCACAAGAGTTAAACGTAAAATTACACCAAGCGTTACTACTGCTGAAGAGTTTTTAAATTATCAGCTTAAAGTAGACACAGAGAAAGAAAAAGCAAGGGTAAAGAAAACAAAATAGGATGCGAAGTAAATAAAGGTGATTTTTTTGCCGTAAATTATTTGTGAATTCGAATTTTTCAGTATTTTTTTTCATAAGAATGTATTTGTTTTTGTATTAGATATATTCATGTATATTTATCGATTTTATATTTGAGCCGTTTATTTTGAAAGTGGCATAAGTCACTTTGTTTTTAAATCGAGATAATTAAGGTTTTGCGTTTTAACATGTTTAAAAATATAGGTGCCAACTATCGAGAAGATTTACTTGTATTTGTTACCTCTGGATACTTATATTTGTTCTCAGAGTAAATAATTTAGTATAGTCATTGAAAAATCACCATTTTTCATTACGGAAAGTGACTTATGCCATTTTCAAAATAAATAGTTTAGAAACTGACTTGTATTAATTTTGTTCGATGTATTTTTGACTAAAGTGATGTTTTGAAAAGACAGTGATTGAAGATTGTTGATGAATAAATCAAATAAATAATAATAATATAGTATATTATGTATTTCATATAAAGGTTTATTCAACAACAAAAATTATTTTAGTATTCATAAAATACAAAAATAATTATTACATTTCAAAACATAAGTAAAAGTTATTCATAACTATAACGTATTTCATATGAAATTGCATCAGTTCAATTTAACAGTCGTCATTAATATTGGTGATTAAGTCCTCGGAAATCATATTTTGTTTCAGAATTTAAAAATAACTGTGGTATATTGGGGATACATAATGTAGCAAATCTATCATGTCTTTAGATTTTCCTAAAGTAACAGGACGAGGACCAGCGTATAAAAGTGTAATTTCCATTTGTGAATAACGCCTAAATTTTCCTCTTTTTGGTGACAAATCCAATGTTAGAAATTTATCTTTTTCATCTAAAGTTAGTTTATAAAACATTTTATAGGGAATATCATGGTAAAATCTTAATTATATCCACTCGTTAACATGTTGTTGTTTATCATTTTTACACTTTTCAAGATAGAGATTATACATTTTCCTAATATTTAGATCTGGACTTAAATATTTTCTGCAGGGATTATGACACTTTGTGTAATGACTAGGAAAGGCAGGGAAGCTTTGAATATGCTCTTTGATAGCTTTTTCAAGAGTTTCTTCCGTTTTTCACCTGGAATTTTCAGATTTCCCACGCAAATCTTCTCCAGGAACATCTTTTGTAAGAGCTCGAGCTAGTCGTCTTTCTGAGATATAGAAAGTATCGAGAAAAAATTTTTTACAAACCAACTCGCATTTTCACATGTCAAATAATATTTTATTTAGATGAAAAACTCCGCTTCACCTTACACTTTGATAAAATGCTTTCTCGTGCGAACAAACAGCTAGGTTTCATCAAAAGACGTGCCAAAGAATTCCGTAGTCTGTGGGTCACAAGATCCTTATACACTTCACTTGTACGTCCTATTCTCGAATACGCTTGCATTAGCTGGAATCCCGCTTTTGAAACCTACAGTGACAGACTCGAGTCAATACAAAAACAATTTCTACTTTTCGCCTTGAGAGAACTGTACAACCCTTATGATTTTAATAGCTTACCCCCTTATGAGTTTCGACTGGGTCATTTAAACCTATCGACACTAGCCTCCAGAAGAATAATGATATCGGCCTGCTTCACATTCGACGTCATTAGAGGCGCTATTAATGTAGAATTCCTGAATAGTAAAATTTCGATAAATATCCCTGTGAGGAACACCAGGTCCAATCGTTTCCTAAAAGAATATTCACATTCGACGACATATGCAGCAAATGAGCCTATAAATAGATGCTGCAGAATATTCAACAGCATAAGTCACTTATATTCCCCTACGATTTCCAAATCATCCTTCAAATCCTCTCTTTTGCATGCCATCCATACCACTAAACCTTAAGCCATAGCTTATATGTCAATGTTTTTATTTATTGATTGTTATTTATTAATCTTTTTGTTACTTTTTTCATTTGTTTGTTACTTATTTAACTTGTTTGTTTTTACTTTTTACTTCACTCTACTTTTCCATTTTATTTTTATTTTGTTATTTTATATAAGATTTTGTACCTTGTTTGGTGAATTAATAAAATAATAAAATAAATTGGCATTGTCTTGGTTTTGATTTGTAACTCCTAGGTCTTCTCTTTTTAGGTATTTCACGCTTAACTATAGTATTTAGAAACTAATTTTGCTTCCCGAAGTTTGGTAACTCCCAAAATTTATCAAAGATAAGTTGTCGATTAAACGAACTTATTTTATCGGCACAATTTTTCAAACAACAAGACTTAACTGCAATTTTTTTGGGAAAAATAATTTTGGAGTTTGCTGTTACATACTTTTCACCGCTATTTCTTTATGCTTATTAAGGTTTTGAGTATAATTTTTCTCGTTTCTGCATCCTCTTTTTTGTGCACGATGACTTTCTGTTCCCTGTGTTGTGTTGGTTTCTTTTTCCAATGACTCCATAGAAGTTATTTCTCCATCTGATGAAATCACTCTCATATGTCTTTTTCTAACGTTAACGTTTTTTCGCATTACAGGGAATATTTCTATAAAATAATAATGTGCATTGGAATTTTTTTTTTAGATATCACTATAATATAACTCACTTATGAAAATGTGTCAACTGATCAAAACTTTTTCTTTCTCTTCTCCACTAAGCCCCGCAAGTCATTTGCTGAGTACAGTGACTTACGCCACTTTCAAAATAAACATGTTTGTTATACCATTAATTAGCGAAACTTCTCTCGAACAAAATTCTAATAGTTCTGAACAAATTGATTTAATTTTTTTTTTTGAAGGATACCGTTAAATTGTAATTGATGTTATCATTAACTTGATTTTTTTGAAAAAGTGACTTATGCCACTTTCAAAATAAACGGCTCATTTGTTGAATTATTTATTCGAACATATCATCCAAATCTTACTCTCATATAGAATTTGAATATGGCTATCCCTTAGAGGCCGAAGTTAGGTACATGACATGACGAAGTTAAAAAATATGGATAATTGCCCTGACGAAATTGGGTACAAAAAAAAGTTTGAAACTAATTTAAAAAAAACTTTGATAATGACCAAATCGAGTCCTTTAAATATGAGATTTGCAAAAACAACGCTTCGTTCAACTACTTTATGTATCTGCCACTTGAATTTATTTAAAAGAAATATCATTTCACTTCGAGCTAAGTGAAATTTTTCTTAACATGACGAAATTATGGTGTTTTACCTTATTCATATTGCGAGCATTTACAATGAAAATAAGTTACCAATCTTAAAATTTTCTAAGTTCCGGAAATTTTTCGGATAGAAATTCCAAAAACTCTTTTCTATCCCTCTAACTTTCGACGAAGTTACTGGATTAAATCGAGATGGATAGGGTTATTTGAATTTGACGTGAGACAGTTGTCGGAGACTTCTAGTTGCAGTGTTGATGAAGTTTTGCAAATACTGAGAATTTTCTTTATTTATATTACAGGAGATGCTTTTTTCAAAGCTTTGTAGTGTTTGAATTTTTTAAATATTGAAATTCTTGCAAATGGTAACCCTGAAAACTTTTTACCGTGTGTGTTTAAATGCATTAATGAGACCAAAGCAGTTTTGCCTTCGAAACAGGTTGAAGTACGTGTGGTAGAATATACACTCAAAATATGCACGATACTTCTATCGCTCATCGAACATTAATATTTCTAGCGGTTTAGGTGCGCTAGAGTTATTAGTCTTCAACCCATTAGCTGAATCCAAGCTTTAGATGTATGTATATTTGCAAACTTTTAAAAACCATAAACACCAAATTATTAACAAACATCTCCACGGCATTACCCGAGCAAGAAGTGGATCATGTATTGACCACATATTTTTCAAAGAAACTAGCAACCTAATTTTTGAAACAGCTATTCTTCAAACTCATATTACTGACCACTACTGTACTATAGCCGAACTGATCTATAAAAACTATAAAAATATAAAATATCAGTAAAAAAACGGTCCAAGTAACAAAAATCTACTATGATATTTTAGTTAAAAGGGCCCAACATTAAACTGGAGTATAAGATGTAATATCAACAGCCCCGATGAGGCGGTAAATAGTTTTCTATGTATTTTAAATGATCTTGTAGACAAATCAGCCACTATATCTGAATATACATTTAAGAAAAAATTGATTCCAATGAAATCTTGGTGCACCAAAGGAATTGTTGTTTCAATACGTGATAAAAGTCGGTTTGCAAAGATGTTGTTAAATCAACTGTTCAACCTGGAACTAAAGCGTAGGCTCAACATTTTTAGAAATATCCTTAACAAAACAATTAAGCAAGCGAAATCGACTTATTACATGGCAAAAACTAATAACTATAAAAGTGACCCGAAAAAATTATGAGAATAAATAATGAAATAATCACGAAGAAAAAAAGGTAATCAATCCATTACTAAAATCGTAGCTAGAGACGGAGCTTTGTTGAAATCTGGCAGTGATATTGCTAAAGAATTTAACAATAACTTTTCAACAAAAGGTGAAAGTATAACTGACTCTGTCCCTCATACTACTTTACTTTCGCCACCAGCAGTAGACCAGTTCGAGCCATTTGATTTCAAAGTAATAGCCAAGGATGAAATACTGTTTTATATTAATTCTATGAATGAGAATAAATCACCCGTTGAAGATTCAGTAACCGCTAAAGTGTTTAAAAATATAGCAGGAACAATTTTAACACCGTTTCACCAAGTCTATAATGCCTGCCTACAGGCTGGTCAGTTTCAGGACTGTTTCAAAACAGCTATTGCTGTTCCAATTTTCAACGCACTCGACAAAAAGTATCTGAATAACTACAGACCAATAGCGTTGAATTCAACTTTAACTAAAATTATTGAGAAGTGCCTGAAAGTTAGAGTGGTTGAACTTCTAGCGGTGCGCCATAAAATAGCACCAAACCAATTTGAATTTCGTGAAGGTAGTTTACTGTTTACTGTGTAACCAGCTCATAAACCAATCTATCGACAGTAATTATAAAAGAATCGCAGTTTTCCTAGACCTAAAAATGGCTTTTGATACCGACAAATATTGTATATTGCTTCGAAAAATTCGGAATATGGGGCTCTCGGATAATGTATACATACTATTCAATTCTTTTATCTATGGTCCTAAACAAAGAGTTAAAATTGCTTCAGATTTCAGCAATACGTTGGAGGTCAAATGCGGGGTTCTTCAAGGATCGGTAACATTTTTTCCAACTTATACATAACCTACATTGCATTAATCTAGATTTCAATAACCAGATAATTGCATACGCGGATGACTTTGTTTCAATTTTTAATGGTAGTGCTTGGAATGGTGTCTCACTTGAAGCAAATAAGAGCTGTCAAATAATATACAGCTGGTTAAGAGCACACAAACTTGTGTTAAAAATCGAAAAAACTTGTTTTCTAGCATTCGGGTCCAAAAATAATTTGAGTGATCTGCATTTAAACATTTCATTCAACAATGCCATGACAAAGCAGCTCAAAGAAATCAATTATATATATACTTGACGAAGATCTCAGCTGGAAAAGCCACATTCTTAATATCATACACAAGGTACGTCGAACCCTTTATGCGTTTATGAGGCTTAGATATAGGGTATTGTTTTTTAGCTGCTTGAGAACTTTCGGTGGAGATACCTTTGTGTTCAGTAAAGTTAGCCATTTTAATCATGAATAGATTGACATTTGAACAACGCTACCAAACTGTGGAAATTTATCTTCAAAATCAGAGTTCAGTTCGCGATACTCAAAGAGCTCTACGTCCATTTTGTGGTCGACATAATCGTCCTTCAGAGCAGGCTATTCGTGCTGTAATGCATAAATTTCATATCACTTATTCATTGTTTGTGCTCATCATAATATTTATTTATTGTTTGGTCAACGGCGTCATCAGCCCTTATTTTTTTTCGAAATGAGGAAGAAGCTACCGTTACGGTTAATGGTGTGCGATATCGCCACATTCTTGTTTCCAAAAATTCAAGAGCTGAACATCGACAACCTGTGGTTCCAACAGGATGACGCTACGTGCCACACAGCCAACGAAACCATCATTTATTGAAAAGACATTGGTCGCGTCAATTGGCCTCCAAGATCGTGTGATTTGACGCCCCCTGATTATTTTCTTTGGAAGTATGTTAAATCACTGGTTTATGCTAACAAACCAACAACTCTGGCAGCATTGGAGGGCAATATTAAGCGATAATGCCACAATTATTGGAAAAATTAGTAAAAAATTGGACTGATCGGATGAACTTCGTAACGAATAATCATGGTGGTCACTTGCCGAAAATCATTTTGAATCATAAATGGAATTGAATTTGCTTCCAAAAAATATTAATTAACAAAACAGCTCATCTATTTTTTGATGGTTTTTTTCAATTTTAAGTTCTCAAGCTCCTAAAAAACACCATATGTAATACCAAGCTTAACGCAATAAATATAGTTTATTTTGCAATCGCTCAGAGTGTCCTCTAGTATGCTTTCATTGTTTGGGCGGCAGCGCTTTTTAACATACTGCTCCTTTACAAAATTTTCGGAGTAAAATTTCTAAGATATGTTTGAAAAATTCTCATCAACAACCAAAGAATACGAGAAGTTTTGTGCATTGAATATTCTTATATGAAGTTTTCAAATATATGTACCTGAACGTCAGCCAATTCAATATCCATACTACTGGTTTCCAAACAAGAAGGCAATTGACAATTCCCGCCTTAAGAACTCAATGTAAAAAAAAAACCCAAACCGCCAGGCACCTAAGTGTTTTAGGACCTAAACTGCACAACAAACTTCCTCAAGAGATAAACCTTACACTAAATAATCTTAATTTCAAGTCAATTTTAAAACGGTTTGTTCAAAGTGGAAACTAATACTTGGATTCTGTGCTAAGAGTTCTGTGCTTCCATTAAAAGCTAAAATAATCATTCTAGTCTAAATATTTTCAATTTGCCCCACACTTTTATGCCAGCACACAACAAAAATGTGATTCTTTCCTTTGCAATTTTTTGGCCCGGTGTGGTCTTTTCGTTTGCTGCGACAAATGTTTTATCCGGTGAAAAGCGATAAAATAGTCCAGATTTATCTGCGTTATATAGTTGCGAGTCGGAGATGTCCATTTCGTCAATTTTTGCTCGTAAATTATGAATGAAAGGTGTTACATCCAACGTATTGCTTGAAAGGATTTCCCCACAAATTTTGAGATGACGAATACCATGTCTTTTCTTAAAATTTGCCAGCCATCCATCACTGGCATTAAATTTTTTTACAGAGTGCAGTATGGCGAATTCGTGCTTAGCTCTTGATTTTAAAATTGGACCAGTCATTCCACAATTACGCTGTCGTTGGTTCAAGAACCATTTCTACAAGCTTGCCTCAAGATCAGCGTATTCCGGTTTATGTAGTGTTTTCTTCTGTGCTTTTTCATATGTGTTCGCCACAGCCTCGAACATTTCATGACGTTCTTTCTTTATTTTGGAGATGGCTACTTTAGATACACCATAATCCAACGCCAATCGTTTTCTGTGAATACCTCGATCAAGCTTTTTTAAAATCTCCACTTTCTGTTGTAAATCTAATCTGATTTGCGATATTTTCTTCTGCTTTTTTGACATTTTTTTTTTAAATAAACAATACAGAACTCACAAATTAAAACGCTCACGATTGACTAAATCAATGTTTTTGACGATGACAGCTCAAAACAGAAAAGAGATTCGGGGAATACCCCAATAAACAAAATTAGAGCTCAGCCATTGAGAATTTTTAAAAAGGGGCCAAATTGCCACTTTAGTTACCTAAATAAGCGGTTGGTTTGAAAAAAACTGAAAAGTTAACTTTTTAGAGCGGCACGTGGAAGTTGAAATTCGGTCAACTGAAGGTGCTAGTACACTTTATAGATTTAAAAAAAATCGATTTTTTTGTTATTGCATTTTTCGACTCAATATAACTTCAAAAATGACCTACTGAAATATTTTTTCCAAATTCGAAACTTTAATACATAAATATTGACTTTGAGCGCAAGCAACTTCTAATAAAGAATATGAAAAAAAAACTTTAAAGGTTTTTTCAAACGGCGGACAGATAATCTCCGGATTCACCGAACCAATTTTGAAAAACTTTATGGCGTTTTATTTGTTAGAGTTTCTTACATCGTAATATGGGGCATTTCACGTGAAGCGGACAACGAAAAAAATCGAGGTTCTGGATTTCGTTCATATTGTGCATAATGGTACTTCTAGAAGATATGAATGTGGATGCACAAGCTCTCGGTACCACGCCCCATGCGACTTTTATGTATTGAAATTCACCTACCTCCTAAACTACTGGCCATCCCACTCTAAAACTTTTATGATAAAATAAGTATACTTTAAGCTTTATTTTGTTATAAAAATAAACAAAATTAACTTGGTCCAAATTATTCAAATCACGAGTTATAGTGTCTACTTCCGGTTCCACACAGGAAAAAAAAATTATTTTTCAAATCTAATTTCAACATTAAAAAGAACAGCTAATTTTCTATACCAATCAATATGTTTAATGTTTTTTAGAGTTTGTTTTGAATCTCAGAATCCGCTTCCAAAAAAGCCTTTTATCAATTTCGTCAATTATTCAGAAGCCCATAACTCGGCAACTAAACCTCATAGAAACAAAAACTTGTGCATCCACATTCATATCTTCTAGAAGTACCATTATGCCCAATATGAACGAAATCCAGAACCTCGGTTTTTTTTCGTTGTCCGCTTCACGTGAAATGCCCCATATACCAGAATATGACAAAGAAAATCAAAAACAAAATTTCGGCGTTAATGAAACCAGGAAAAAAAGTTCGATTTTTGACATTTTTTTTCACAAGTCCGCCATTTCTTTTTTGATTTTTGGTTTTTAAAAACCGTGGTAAATTACGATGTAAAAGACCTTAGTTTTTAAAACCCTGTTAAAAATTTTTGTTTCAAACCTACCAATTCATAGATTATCTGTCCGCCGTGGAGTAACGATTTTTTTCAGAACATGATTTCAGCGCCCTTTATAAAAAAGAAAAATAAATAATCAAATAAAACAAAAAATGTTTTTGTATTTTTCAAATATCAAATAATATTATAAAAAAAGGTTCATGTTAATATTTAAGAAAATCTCTGAGAGAAAATATCTTGAAAAATGGTCATATTTTTGCCTTCTAAAGTGTACTAGTACCTTAACCGAGCGACTAACTTTTACGCGAGTTAACTTTTTCAAAGATTCTACTGTATAAATATATATAAATATATATATATATATATATATATATATATATATATATATATATATATATTAATATATATATATATATATATATATATATATATATATATATATATATATATATATATATTTATATACTAGGTGGGGTGAAAAGTAACCTCCTTGACCACCAGAATGCGCTGCAATCGCAAAAAAGATTATTGTGCCTTATAGTCCATTCATATTTAGGCAGACATGTCAAATTTCAGAGCGATACAGTCATTTGTTTTGTTTTTACAGCCGATTTTTGTTGACGTGTTTGGCATCATGTTGAGTATGGAAATAAACCATTTTCATTCTCTCATAAAACATTATTTTTTGAGAGGCAAAACGGCGAAGGAAACAAAAGAAAAGTTGGATAAATATTATGGGGCTAATGCTCCTACAGATTATACCGTGAAATATTGGTTTCGAGAGTTTCGTGGTGGCCGAAACTCCACTGCTGATGAAGTCTGTAGCGGCAGGCCCTCCGATGCGGTTACACAGGACAATGTCAAAAAAATACATGAAATGGTGTTGGCCGACCGGAAAATGAAGATGCGCGAGCTAGCAGATGCCACAAGGATTAGTACCAAGCGCACAGGCCATATTTTGGGTGAGATTCTGCAGATAAAAAAATTATCCTGCCGCTGGGTGCCGCGCATGCTGACTCCGGACCAAAAACACGAACGCGAGCGCACTTCGGAAGCGTATTTGGCCATGCTGATGCGGAATTGGGTGGACTTTTGGCTTCGATTGGTGACTTGATGAAACCTGGATCCACTATTTCACGCCAGAGAACAGAATGAGTGCCCAGCAATGGACTGAAGCCGGCACGAGTGCTCAGAAGCGGCCAAGGGAGGCTCAATGGGTCGGAAAGGTCATGGCGTCAGTTTTTTGGGATTGTCATGGCATACTCTTCGTGGACTACCTCAAAAAAGAAAAAAACCATCAGCAGCGAGTGTAACTGCGCATTATTGGAGCGATTGAAAGCCGAAATCAATGCGAAACGGCCTCACATGAAGCCAAAAAAATTTTGTTTTTACAAGACAACGCGCCGTCACACAAGAGCATCGCAACAATGGCTAAAATCAACGATTAAGGGCTCGAATTGCTTCCCCATCCACCTTATTCGCCTGACTTGGCTCTTGTGGACTATTATCTGTTCACAAACCTCAAAATATGGCTCATCAATAAAAAATTCAGCTCGTGCGAGCAGATCATCGACGCCGCGGATGAGTATTTTGTAGGCCTTCCGGAAAATTACTTTTCGGACGGGATCAAAAAGTTGGAAAATTTCTGGAATAAGTGTATCGACCTAAAAGAGGACAACATTGAATAAAATTTAAAAAAAAATTAAAAAAAACATTTTTTTCATTCCCAAGGAGGTTACTTTTCACCCCACCTAGTATATATATACAATCAAAAAAAATTTCAGAAGGGTTAATGATTTGCAGGATTTTTTTTCAGAAGCCTGCCGTAGCTACAGGGCTACCCGCACTATCTTGAAAATCCATGTGTGTTAAATTTTAGTCAACATCAATATGCTCTGCAATTTTCACGATGATCAAATGTTTTTGTCAGAAGTAATGAAAAATCAGAATTTGAAAAAAAATCCTTGACTACTTTTAGGCACGCTGCACCCACACACGGCTCAAAATTTCCAACTTATTAACATAGGGAAGCTTTAAACATAATAAGTTTTCATTCCCAAACATTTGTTTTACCAAAAAAAAAGTATATATATATATATATATATATATATATATATATATATATATATATATATATATATATATATATATATATATATTTATATATATATACTTATATATATACATATATATATGTATATATATATATATATATATATATATATATATATATGTATTTATATGTATATATATATATATATATATATATATATATATATATATATATATATATATATATATATATATATATATATATATATATTTAAGGTAAAATACCATAATTTCGTCTGAGTACTTAATTTCTTCACATTTTACATTTTCTAATAAAATAAGAAGATTCGAATGCTCATGCTAATTTTTTACCATTTGACATAAAGAAGTTTAATATTTATTTGCATTAAATTAATATGAATGTCGTATTGGCTCCAAATTATGTAAAAGTTCGCTTGGAAGCATGCGTCACTGCTGCGTCTCGTAAGTTAGCTCATTGCGTGTTAGTGTTTTGTGTAGTGCGGGCGTGAATATTTTTAAGGGTGCCAGAACCAAGGTTGGTAAGCTATAGGTTTTTTTTCATACAAGGGTAAAAGTTAGCGCACCGTTAGTCACGAAATCAATAAAAAATTTATAATTCACCAATAAATTGGTAAGAAAATGCATGACGAATTTACCAATGGCGCGTTAACTGCAATGTAGGTAATTTCGTCATAGTGACGAAATTTAGTTCTTAGAACGTCGTTTTGTCTGAAGAATTTTGCTCTCTGCAATTTTCACGATGATCAAATGTTTTTGTCAGAAGTAATGAAAAATCAGAATTTGAAAAAAAAATCCTTGACTACTTTTAGGCACGCTGCACCCACACACGGCTCAAAATTTCCAACTTATTAACATAGGGAAGCTTTAAACATAATAAGTTTTCATTCCCAAACATTTGTTTTACCAAAAAAAAAAGTATATATATATATATATATATATATATATATATATATATATATATATATATATATATATATATATATTTATATATATATACTTATATATATACATATATATATGTATATATATATATATATATATATATATATATATATATATATATATATATGTATTTATATGTATATATATATATATATATATATATATATATATATATATATATATATATATATTAAGGTAAAATACCATAATTTCGTCTGAGTACTTAATTTCTTCACATTTTACATTTTCTAATAAAATAAGAAAATTCGAATGCTCATGCTAATTTTTTACCATTTGACATAAAGAAGTTTAATATTTATTTGCATTAAATTAATATGAATGTCGTATTGGCTCCAAATTATGTAAAAGTTCGCTTGGAAGCATGCGTCACTGCTGCGTCTCGTAAGTTAGCTCATTGCGTGTTAGTGTTTTGTGTAGTGCGGGCGTGAATATTTTTAAGGGTGCCAGAACCAAGGTTGGTAAGCTATAGGTTTTTTTTCATACAAGGGTAAAAGTTAGCGCACCGTTAGTCACGAAATCAATAAAAAATTTATAATTCACCAATAAATTGGTAAGAAAATGCATGACGAATTTACCAATGGCGCGTTAACTGCAATGTAGGTAATTTCGTCATAGTGACGAAATTTAGTTCTTAGAACGTCGTTTTGTCTGAAGAATTTTGCTAAATTTATCAACAATTTTCGCTTAATCAAAATGGATAATCAATGTCAATAGAGTATTTAAACCTATGACATAATTTCGTCCTGTCAATTATTATTATATATTAGTTAAATTTGCATAATATTTTTACCCATTTCGGGAAGAGGTAAGGATGAAGTATGTCGCGATTTAAGATGATAAATTTACTTTAAAACGTGTGTTTTATGGCGCAATAAAGTATTATTACCATTAAGATTTAGTTTGATACTATGTCAAAAAAAATATGTTGAGAAAAATTCCGTAATCTCGCAAGACGATTTTTAATTCTCTCAAATGATTTTTTTTTAATTTCGTCACTTAATCGACGTGCAAAGTTAAAGGAACTTAAATGACTTGAGATCAAAAATTAGCATTATTCTAAGTGTATCAGATTCATCGAGCATTTGCCAATTAAAAAGAGCATTATATTTCTGTTACATATATAGATATGACTTCTAAGAAATAGACACAAGAACAACTTTCAATGGCGCTAAAGGCAATTGAAGATGGGCAGTCTACGCTTCAAGACAAGAAATTAAAAAAGCATTCAAAATATGTTGGAAAGTCTACAGCTCTTACCCAAGTAGAAGAGCAGACTCTTGTCAAATAGATTCTTGAAGTCGCGAATCTAGATTTGCCGAAAACAAAAACGCAATTTATTCATAGTGTGTCGAAATTGGCGAAAGAAGTTAATAGAGAGAACAAATTCACAAACGGTGTCCTCGGTATAAATTGAAACAAAAGATTTTTAAAACGAAATCCGGAAATTTCCTTGAGAATGTCTCAAAATTTGACAACTGGGAGGTCCAGGATTACGGAAGAATCTATTAGAAATTGATTTACCAAAATATCAACCTATTTTAAATTTTATTTAAATTTTAAATGAACCTAATCGAATCTTCAACTGCGATGAAGCAGCATTCTTTTTGTGTCCCAAAGACAAGAGAGTCCTAGTTTGCAAAGGTTCAGTCCATTCTTACAATCGCACGGCCAACGACGGAAAAGAATGCATTACAGTGTTTGTAGGGGCCTCAGTTATTGGAAAGCTTATGCCTCCTCTTACTCTATTGCCATATATAAGGATCCCTTAAAATGTAATAATGAAAATAGGACGTCTGGTAGACTCATGCCTAAAGGAGGCAGCAAAGTCAAAAACAATTATAAATGGTTCCAAGAAATGTGGCTTGTATCCATTCAATCCTTACGCTGTTGCATACGACAAACTCCTCACGAACAAGAACATCAATGCTTTGCCTGAAGCGAATAAAGAGATTATTTGTAACGAGGTTTTTGCTGACGACCTCGCTGATGATAGACATGTTGTCGATCACAACTCATTTTTATCCACCCTAGAAAAAGAAATAGGAGATGCGAAGGTTGAAATTTTTAGAGCGAATTCAGAGTATGCGTGGCTGAGATGCGAAAAAGATGAAAGTCTTTTCTATTTGTGGAAATCTGTCAACGAAAAAATTACCTGTGAAAATGAAACCCATTTAGACGTGTTCGATAGCATAACGCATCATGAACAAACCCTAGATGCAAATATAGACGAAGCGGTGTGGAACAATTCAAATATTTTGGAATTCGACGTACAACTCGATGGTTCATTAATCGCGTCCACACCAAAAGGTAATGTACATCCTAAAAACCAAATTTTAACAGATAAAATATCAGCAGACCAAACAGAAAAAACCTTAGAATTTAATATGGAAGAAACGTCTGAAATATCCCAAAATGAAACTACAGACATAAAAGAGGCCTCCACAGTTGTCATCTATTCTCAGTATTACCCAGGGGCGGATTTGCCACTAGGCCCGGTAGGCCTGGGCCTAGGGCGGCAAATTTCGGGGGTGGCAAATTTTCGATTTTTTTTTGTTTTGGGCGGCAGTTTTTTTTCTGTCGTATATGTAAATATATCCAAGTTGAATGAGCCTAACACCTCAAGACAACCGAATTCTCTAAAAAATCAATGCACGCGAAAATTCAACTCTGATGATAATTTTCGTACATTAAAATGTTTAACTTATAATAAATATCGAAATGCTATCACGGTAAAGGACCAAAGAAACTCAAAAATACCTAAAAAGTACCTAGAAAGTATCTGAAAATACCTAAAAAGAGCCTAAAAAGACCTAAGAAGATCCTGAAAACAACCCAAATAATACTTCATCAATTTAGGGAAAGCTTATCAGAGGTAAATATTTGCGTGCATTGATTTTTCAGGCTTTTTTTTTATTATTATGATACAGGGTGTATCAACTACATGTGAATCTCTCTATTTTTGACGTGTTTTTCCAATTGCACTTCATTACTGAAATTAATTTCTTTAAAAAATGTTCTATACAATGAAATCTAGAACATCATAGGTCAAAATATTTCGTGTTCATCCTTAACTAATAGCATATCGAAAATTAATTTACAGTAGTCGAGTTCATAGTTGATCTCCAGTCAAGTGCGGAAGTAAACTTTGAACGGAATAGTAAGCTTACTTATAAAAATATGAGCAAAAACGTAGGAATTATATGCGATGTAAAGGTGTATACGGCTTTGGACCGTTAAAAATTTGAATTTTTGGATTCTTTTTTTTTAGGTACTTTTAGGTTCTTTACCGTGTGTGTATTTTGATAATTATTTGTGTGGCAAGGGCGCAATAATAGGGAATTTTCGCGAACGAATCGGTGCCGGTTTTGCTCTGATATTCTTTTTTTGTGAGCTCGGGTACAACGGAAAACAGCGAAGTATTCTAGGGAATCGAAACAAAATCGCGCATTGCTACATATAATATAATTCACCAAAAGGGCGGCAAATATTTCTGATGCCTAGGGCGACGAAATGGTCGAATCCGAACCTGGTATTACCCCACTTCTTTTGAAAAAGCTCTATTTTGGCCTGAAGTAAAAACCACGGAAGCCACAAGAGGTAAACGTAAAATTACACCAAGCGTTACTACTGCTGAAGAGTTTTTGAATTATCAGCTTAAAGTAGACAGAGAGAAAAAAGAAAAGCAAACCAAAAGACTAAGAAAAGGCAAGGGTAAAGAAAACAAAAAGGATGCGAAGTAAATAAAGGTGATTTTGTTGCCGTAAATTATTTGTGAATTCGAATTTTTCAGTATTTTTTTCTAAAGAATGTATTTGTTTTTGTATTACATGACGTGACGAAGTGAGGAACATGACATGACGAAGTTAAATAATATAGATAAATGCCCTGACAAAATTGGGTACAAAAATTAATTTGAAACTAATTAAAAAAAAAACTTTGATAATGACCAAATCAAGTCCCTTGAATATGAGATTTGCAAAAACAACGCTTCGTTCAACTACTTTATGTATCTGTCACTTGAATTTATTTAAAAGAAATATCATTTCACTCTGAGCTAAGTGAAATTTTTCTTAACATGAAATTATGGTGTTTCACCTTATATATATATATATATATATATATATATATATATATATATATATATATATATATATATATATATATATATATATATACAATATATATATATATGTATATATGGTACTTTTCTGTTTTTCCCCCCCCCCCCATTAATTTCACTTTTTGTTGTTGCAATGCTTCTAAAATTGATTAGAAAGTAGTAATTAGCCAAAATTATGGTGGAGAAACACGTTTAAAAGAAAAAAAAAAAATTTTTAAATTTTTTTTAAATTAATTTTTTAATTTAAAAATTAATTAAATTAATTTAAATTTTAAACTAATGTCACATAACAGTGAGAAAAATTTTGCTCCATTTTTGACGTCTTACCTTTCCGAAGCTTCAACGCAATTTACAATTAAGCTATTACAATAATAATTTTGTATACAATTTGTTTATATGATTACGGGGGGGAGGGGCAGCAGGCCCCCCCAACAACACATTAACTTTTGGAAAACTCATTCTGCCACATAAAAATGAAAAAAAAATTTAAAATCGGGAAAAAAATTTTTTTTTTAAATGCATTTTTCCATCTCAATTTTTGTGGAGTAACACTTTTTAACCCATTTCGAGCAGTTTTCATCAAAAAAATTAAAGAAATGGAGGGGGAAAAACAGAAAAGTATCAAAATTTATTCTCACTGTTATGTGACATTAATTTCAAATTTAAATTAATTTAATTAATTTTTAAATTAAAAAATTAATTAAAAAAAAAATTAAAAAATTTTATTTTTTAAACGTGTTTCTCCATCATAATTTTGGTTAATTACTACTTTCTAATCAATTTTAGAAGCATTGCAACAACAAAAAGTGAAAAAAAAAATGGGGGGGGGGAAACAGAAAAGTACCGTATATATATGTATATATATGTATATATATGTATAATATATATATATATATATATATATATATATATATATATATATATATATATATATATATATATATATATATAGGGTGCTTGGTACTCGGTGGACAATATAGTAAGGAGGCATTCCTTGATATATTTTAAGCAAAAACATTGTTCTACAGGGTGGTCCGGTTTTCAAAATCTACGGAGTTACAGGGTGACCAATATTGTTGGCTACAAAAGTTGACTTAGATTTTACCGTTCCGCAAGTAGTAAGCGAAAATACATATCGCTTAAAAAATACATTTGCTGTAAAGTGGCCCTCGTTCAAAAAAATTGTTTAAATTGTTATTTGTTTTTAAGAGTTTTTACTGCCCATTAATTATTTTTTAGACTATCAATAAAATAAACTAAATTAAAATTAGTTTCAACATCCAGGTAGTTAAAGGTAAAATTAGGTACAGTTCTTCGCCTTTATTAATGGAATACGTAAAAAAATTAAGACCCTATAAAGCAGAACCACTTTCAAATTATTGTGAGTTTCGGTACATTATACACTAAATACACTACACATCATACACTAAAATTTCAAACATAAATTCAAAATGTCTCACTATACTAATGACGAATATGCAGATATTATGTACGTATATGGAGAGTGCCGGGGAAATTCACAAGCGGCGCAATCTTTGTATCAACAGAGATATCCCCATCGACGGATTCCTGGACGGAGAGTGTTTCAACAACTATACACAAGGATTCGGGAGACTGGCAGCGTTAGGACGAGCCGAGTAAACGCAAATCTTGCGCCTGCAATCGCTGTACGGACCGATGAAGAAATACTGCTTGCAGTGGAAACTGACCTATCAATCAGTATTCGACGCTTGGCGTTGCAGTTTAACGTGTCTACGTGGAAAGTTTGGAGTGTTTTAAAAGCAGCTCGTTTACATCCCTACAATTACACACTAGTGCAGGAGCTGCTACCGATCGTTTTGCCCAAAAGGATGGAATTCTGCAATTGGCTCCTTGAGAAACAATTAGACAACGAAAATTTTTTGAACACCATTCTCTGGACGGATGAGTCCTTATTTACCAGGGACGGTATCACAAACTTCCACAATTTACATACGTGGGCTGAGAGCAATCCACACACGAGAAGGACTTCATCGTTTCAGCATAGGCTGAGGGTAAACTTGTGGGCAGAAGTGATTGGTAACGATTTAATTGGACATATTAGGCTCCCGCCTACTTTAAATAGTACCAATTACTTACATTTTTTAAGACATGATCTGCAGGACTTATTGGAGGATATTCCGCTGCAACGATTGGCTTCCATGTTTTACCAACACGATGGTGGTCTAGCTCACTGTGGCCGACCAGTCAGAGATTGGTTGAATTCCAATTATACCAATCGCTGGATCGGTAGAAATGGACCAATACACTGGTCTGCGAGATCTCCTGATCTAACAGTTATGGATTTTTTTGTATGGGGACGGATGAAGCAACTTGTCTACACAACGGAAGTATCAACATTGGAAGACTTAAATACCAGGATCGATGCGGCTGCAACAGAAGTGAGGCAGCAGCTGAGAAGTATGAATATGAAAATAACGCTTGCGAAACGAGCTTTAGTGTGTATTCAAAATGAAGGTGGCCATTTTGAACATTTACTGTAGCTCAAAAATTTTGAAATAAAGCGTACAAATTCTTTCAGTTCAAGCAAAGAGTGTAGATCGAAAACGAGGGCCACTTTAAGTCATAAGGTAAAAGACCGTAATTTCGTCATGTTAAGGAACTTTTTACAGTATCCTACATTGTTTTGGGACAACTTGTGTTATTTTGAAACATCATGCTGAAAGTAGTTATGCCTGGAATGTTCACAATGCTATAGCATTAGTAAATGCAAAAAAAATTTGGTGTGGTTATGGATTTTTGCCGATTTTAGATAAGTCTAATTTGAGCCTAATTTCGTCACTTAAAACAGTCAAATTCCTAACTTCGTCAACTAGTGCTCTTAATTTCGTCTATGTAATAATATAACGTTTAAGCACTGGTTTTTTATTGAAAACATTAACAACTTTTGGGAAAGAAAATAAAACCTTCTTTGAATAAATAATATAAAATAATTCTAACAGATTATTGATTGCATTTAAATATCCGGGCATATGAAAATAGGGTAAGCGGAGGCATAAGTTTTCCACTTGCTGAAGAGCCAAACAATACAGTAATGCATTCCTTTTCATCGTTATTGGTGCGATTATATATACACGCTTACCCTTTGCGAGCAAACATTTTTGATTGCTTGGGACACAGAAAAAAAGCTGTTTCATCGCAGTTGAACAATCTATCTGGATCCAATAATACCTCATCTAGTTCGGGGAAAGTTTTCATATATGACGAAACTTTTGTGAACCAGTTTCTTATAGAAGATTCCGATACAATAGCTCTTCCTGATGACAAGTTTTGGGAAACTCTTGCCAATACATCAGGATTCCGCTTCAAAAATGCCTCATACCACTTTCTTCCTGGAATCCCATCTTTGAAGCGATTGTCCCTGTTAACTTCTTTGACAAGATTTGATACACTGTGTACTAATCAGGATTTCGTTACAGGAAAACTTATTTTGGCAAGGTCAAGAACCCATTTGACTAAAATTCGTTCCTCCGTTTCAGTCAAAATTGTCGGTGCCCCAGTACTTTTTGAATGCCGACTAAACATCTTGTCTTGTAGTGTTGTTCTAGGAATTCTATATATTTTCGCGACAGCGCTTGTAGATTCTCCTTGGTTGATGCGCTTCAATGCTGCTTCAAGATCACTTTCAGTGTATTTTTTGATGCCATATTGTTTGGTAAAGCAAAAGAAGCCCAAAATATCTGTTTTTGTGATTGTTATTAAACGTAATAACTAAAACTAGCATATATTTATGTTTTATAAACTATTTGCTATGTTATATTTATATATGTCATATTTTAAAACTATTAGAATGTATTCAAATTCTTTTACCAATATGACGAATTTAGGAAAATATTCATTTCAGAGCACCTAATTTCATCACCGCCAAAAATTATTTAAGTGACTACTATTAGTGAAGTTCTGTTGAAAAAACTAGTGTAGAGAGTCTTTACCTTAATATTAGGAAAAAAATTATTTCGTAACAAGCAATAATCTTAAGGAATATGAAAAAAAAATATTTTTGATTCAAGTCGCTCATTCTAAGAAACCCATAAATTTTTTTAGAAGTTACCACCTCAATTTACTCTAAATGTACTTGACGAAATTATGTCATACACTTATTTGACACTTAATTAACGCTTCTGTACATTAATTTCATTTAGTTTATTATTAAGTACCAGATAATGAATCAAATAAATTAACGAGTCCAGTGCTTAATTTCGTCACTATGACGAAATTAGCTCATGCCTACTTTTTATGTGATCCTAAATTCGTCAACTTAATTTTTTTAGCAATAAATATGATATTTTCAATACTTCATTCAACAATTGATAATTAGATATGTTTTATCTAATAAACTTGAAAAAGAAACAATTTGTTACTCACTATAAAAATTCACTACGCTTATAACTCAATCAAGTCTGCACTATGCGAGGCACTACTTGACAAATGTAATTAGAACAATTTGCTCTCTAAGACTTTTCGTAACGGAAATTTTTTAAAATTCAAGTGCGCTTTAAATAAAATTTGACTGATTTCGATAATACATTTGTCATATTTTCATACAATCATATGCTATGTTAGTTGACATAAAGCATTTTCTTGTTTTAGACAGAAATGTTATATGTGACGAAATTACGTACAGTGACGAAAATACGGTCATTTACCTTATTCAGTTTTTAAGCGATATGTATTTTCGCTTATTACTTGCGAAATGGTAAAATCTAAGTCATAAGTATGTATGCAACTTTTGTAGCCAACAATATGGCCTATAAAAAAATAAAATTAAAATGGCATCTTTTCATGAGATTTTCTGAGAAAAACGACATTGAACACAGAATTTGCGGGGTAGAAGTGCCAACATTTTGTGTTTTCAAGTAAATATCTCAAAATCAGGTACAGTTAAATTAAGAATGTTACATTAAATTAACGGGAATTTGATTCCATAAAAAACCAGTAACTCCGTAGATTTTGAAAACCGGACCACCCTGTAGAACAATTTTTTGCTCAAAATATATCAAGGAATGCCTTATAATAGTGTCTACCGAGTACCAAACACCCTGTATATATATATGTATATATATATATATATATATATATATATATATATATATATATATATATATATATATATATATATATATCCAATCACGTATATTTATATCATCATCAAAAACTATGATAAATTTTGTATATAAAACTATATATATATATATATATATATATATATATATATATATATATATATATATATATATATATATATATATATATATATATATCTATATATATATATATATATATATATATATATATATATATATATATATATATATATAAATATATATAAATGATTTTAATACCATCTTTTTCATTTGTTAGCTCCATATGTGTTAATGTTTTACTCTCACTTTAATATTAGTTTTTAATTCAGGCTTGTATTGTTTTTTTTTTTAATTTGAATTTTATGTAAACGTTTAATATAGTTGATCACACCTTCTCATATATTGAATTCAGTAGTTCGTATTAAGTCCCTGCACTGGCGCAAAAGCACTCTTACTTTTGCGAGGAGTGAGCTATGCATGTCTCACATTAAATTTTTGTACAAAGATTGTAAAATGAATAGCGGCAATAAATTATTATTATTATAATTCAATAAAAAATTTAATTGATTATTTTACAATTTACCAACGAGTTTACTCCACCAATAGAGTGAATCTTGATATTTTAATGAGTAACTAAGAGTACACATATAGGAAGCAGTTAGCTAAAACGGAATTTCGGGCCACTTCAATTATTCGCCATGAATCGACTCTGGAAAGATGAATATCATTTGAGTGGTCCTACTGACTCAATTTTTTCGTTCTTTAATGAAATACCTCACTAAAGTTCGTAGCAATCGTTCTCGACTATGTGTGATTCGATAATTCCCAGGACAAATTATACTTGCTCTAGCATAAAAACAATCAAAACAAAAAGTCAACAGATACTCGGCACCATTCAATATGCTATTCAATATTTAAAAGTTGATCGAAAAATTGCAACAAACAAGGAAGATTGTTTACAATGGGTATAGAATCGTATTTTCATACGACGAAGAAAATATACTTATTTCTTATCCCCTATGGAGTCCGTAATTATACTCTCGCCGTGTTCTTGTGTCGATAAACTGAACAGCTAGGTTCACATCATTGTTTAACTTCGTAGCTGTTTGTTTAGGGAATTGATTTGAACGAGTCAATCTAGCTTTGACTGCAAGAAAGATAGAGAATCCAAACAATAAATTCAAAAATTTTAAATCTTTTAGATCGAAAATTCGTTATTTGTTCTATAAGTTTAAAATGGACCTGTATTATTTTAATCTCAGCATCCATTTGATTCAAAAGTAACTACTTATTTATTAATGCAACCTAATTTTATAGTTGTACAACAATCTTTCTACAATACTGAAGGATATCTTACGAAATAATCATTTGTATTTAACACAAACATTAACTATGGAGCGAAAGAGTTCTTCGTTAGAAATTACTTTCACTAAGACAAGGGTTAATTCAAATGCTGTAAAAAAATAGAGAAATGACTTTACATGAATTACATCAAACCTAAAAATCAGCAACGCTTTACTTTTTGGACACATAATACACACCTTCTATTGGAAACAGAGCGACTTACAAGGGCACACAATACCAAATCCGGTCGAAAGGATAACGACCGGATGTGAAAAAGGCAAAAAGTAAAAGCAACAATGGTCTGACGCGCATAATTAAATTAAACCGTTGATTTACCCTTTTGTACTGCAGGTGGAATGTTGGGTGCCAAGCTCTGAATCCGTTTAGCTCTGAAAATCGGTTATTTTCCAATCCCTTCAAAATGAACACTGAACGAAATATGAAGGATATATTGCAAGTACAGCTTCCGAGTATCCTTCGAATCTAATAACAGAACAACACTAGATCCGGCCAAAAGCGAAAAATTACTCTGCAGGAAGAATGTTGCAGATAATTTGATTAATGGCACGCGACTTTTCACAGGTCACTGCACTTTTAAACGCAAGAAACACGTATCACGACGTCCGGTGTCTTACCACAGGCACTCGTCTAATAATCCACTCACTAGCCAGGCGGCCCGCATTAATTTGACAGGACGACGTCACGAATGCGATAATCCGTAAATCCGGCCACGAGTCAGCACCGCTAAAATTTTGTAGCACGCTCGATTGCACTTGTTAATGAGCTTCCTGCAAACGAACCAGTCGTTATCTGCACAAGTTTCGCGAAATCCGTTTCCGATATTCGACGCGTATTGACACTTTCACAATCAACCACGAAATTGCTAGAGATTCAAATAAGTGTGCATTTAGCTTCCACTCCTCCCGTGAGAATTTACCGATCGCACGCTGACAATACCACCCGAGAAGTGCCCATCAAGTGTCACAAGTAAGCAATCCTACGACATACGCCGATTCCACGAAAAACACGAATTTCTGGCTTACAACAATTCCGTTCGAAAGGAACTACGTTAAATGTTCCGACTTCCGCAGGAAACAGACGCCAACTGACTAGCGACCGAGAAATCCAAAACATTCGAATTGACTAACGGCAAAGGGAAACCACTCGTTGATTCTAATATTCGCTTGGAATGAAATTCTAGTTCGCCGAGGAAATGATTTCAAGGAGAAAACGCTGTCAGCTACATTTCCCTCAAGGGAAAATTTAATGCGCAACGTGGATTTGACTGGAGAGTGTGTCTTTTCAGCGATTTTAGCGGCGGTGCTTTTCCAAATGGCCGGGTCGCAAACTACAATCCGAACGGTTTGTAAATGTACTAAGGTTGAAGTACTCGGTTACAGTAGAGCCGACATAAGCTATACGATAGATAAAATAATACATATATAACAAAAATAATAATCCGTAGCTAACTAATATGAAATATATAGCTAGTATGAAATATATAGCTAATAGCTAACTCTTTAATAAACTTATTTTTAATGCGGACTGAACGAGAAGGAGCGCATTTTACTTGTAAAACATTATTTTTCACTTTCGGCCAGTATTAATAATGGACTTTAGATATGCACACACATATTTCAGTATAATATATATATATATATATATATATATATATATATATATATATATATATATATATATATATATATATATATATATATATATATACATATATATATATATATATATATATATATATATATATATATATATATATGTATATATATATATATATATATATATATATATACATATATATATATATATATATATATATATATATATATATATATATATATATATATATATACATATATATATACACATATAGGCGCTTGAGTAGATACGCACACACATATTTTAATTATTTGTACATATTCGATTTAATGCATTCCTACTTTCGATGAATGATATACATATTACGATGAAAGTACATTTAATGTAAACAGAGCGTCATTTAGCTCAGTGTAACCAAAACGGAGGCAATAGAATAAAATAAAGGCGCTTGATTCACCTTGACATTGTACTTCGTTGAACCTGTAACAAATCTGCCGCACAAATGCACATACACTGTATCAAAAAATTGCACGTACACCACCTTATCATTAATTAAAGCTTATTTATCTGTTAAGCAAACAAAATTTTCTTTGTTTTCATTATTTTATAAGTTTTACACAATTGAAACTATCTCAAACGAAACAGTATGCCGTTATATGATCGTTAATTGTTTAAATGAAGCTATTATTCATTTCAAAAAATTGCCCGTATATCAAAAATGTCTACATACATTCAGAAAATTGATTACATTTTCTTCTTCTAATAGTGTGTGTTGTATCCTTTTGCTGAACTTACATCCTTTAACATTGCATCCTTTAATGGACTAGTTTTCTAGTAATTTCAGTTGTTTGAACCCACTTCTTTAAAATAACCTCCTTCAGTTGAGTTCGGCTTGTGATATGATGATCTCGCACTTTTTTTCCAAAACACCCCAAAGATGTTCGATGGAATTAAGGTCTGGCTATTGGGGTGGATGAAGAAGCACAGATTTCACTTTATATAGTAACCACTCTTATAGTAGATGCGAAAAATGTTTTGGATCATTGTCAAGCGCTAGTGAAAATTCGTCGCTAAGTCCAATTTTTGAAGCACTGGCTCTTAGCTCAAGCGTTAATATTTCCAAGAACTAATGCTTGTTCATAGTGGATTCCACAAATACCAAATTTCAAACGACATTTGCTGCCATCTCTCTCACAGTGGGTCAAAATTTTTTTGACTGCAACGCTGAATTGACTTTGGGGCAAACATATCTCCGCCTACCAGAGAACCAAAAATATTATACTTCCTTTCATCTACGAAAATAACATTTTCCCAAAAGTAGTCTGACTTTTTATATATTCTCTGACATACTCCAAACGTCAGACATCATTTTTCTTCGAAATGAACGGCTTTCTTCTTGCAAAACATCCCTTGTAAATTTTTTTATGGAGAAAATTTTGCACTGTTTGGGCATTCAACGATACTCCGTCGTTTCTTTTAAGGTCTGCAGCTATTTTGGTTCACTTGTTTTTTGATCATTCCTAGTAATGCTTTCAATTTTCCTCACCAAATGCTCATCTGAAATTTTCTTCTGACTCCTTCCTTGGGTAATTTCAAAACTTTTGGTGCTTTTAAAAACTTTTATAATCGATTGTATGGTCGAAAATGGTCTGCAAATGATCCTTGATATTCCAGCATAACTATAGAAAAAACAGTTTTAACAAAATTTTCTTAAAAAACTTTTGACAAGAACTACGGCACAGCTCTTTTGAGCATTTACAACTACTACCTTCAATAAATGAGGCTCGTGTGTAAATTTGCACTGGACACTCTTTTGCGTGAGATCATAAATTAATCTTCGGTGTATATGCAATTTTATATATATATATATATATATATATATATATATATATATATATATATATATATATATATATATATATATATATATATATGTTCAAAGAGCATTAGTATTAAAATCGCTTTGGCCAAAAATTTATACATATATTTATATATATATATATATATATATATATATATATATATATATATATATATATATATATATATATTATATATATATATATATATATATATATATATATATATATATATATATATATATATATATATAAATATATATAAATATATATATATATATATATATATATATATATATATATATATATATATAAATATATATATATATATATATATATATATATATATATATATATACATATATATATATATATATATATATATATATAAATATATATATATATATATATATATATATATATATATATATATATATATATCGATATATATAACGCGTTCTTAAATTGGATATACAATTTTTAACCACTGTGCGCTAATTGTAACGCGCTCTTAACCCTCCGAGAACACAGGGGGTCAAATTGACCCCAGTGACCTTTTTGGCCGATCGCAGCGCTTAGGCCTGCGGGAAAACGGGGGTACTGTAGGCCCCTAAGTGTAGTTCTGTGTCTTGACTATAAGTTTACACCATTCGCATACAGTCCCAAGTCGTCAGTCGTCGTTGAGAAGCCTTTGAAGGAGATTTAGGCACTCCGCACACGGATCGTTAGTAATGCTATACGTGAGAGATGCGTTTGACACTTGTCAAGCTCGCGAGAAAACGAGTGCCGTCATCCTCGTATCATGTCCGCACACGGGTCGTCAAGAAAACGTCAGTATGCGTCGGAAAATCATACAACTCGGGGCATTTTCCCACCTCCCCCACGAATTGTACGTCGCCGTCATCCATCGCGCTTGCAAAAACGACTAGTCATTCGACTTGAGGCCTGCAATGCACAACGCTTGAGACGCACTCAACGTGAACCGACTACGCTTCTCACTCTTCACGATAGGCTAACGCTCCGTTAGCGGTCACCCATTGATTTACATAGGTTGTGACGATCAAGCGTAGAAATATCGCATCTACGACGATAGCTCAACGACCCGTGTGCGGATTGCCTAAGGGGTCAAATAGACCCCATATGTACTCGACGTCAATTTTGAGGTAAAAATTAATTTTTTTTTTACTTAATAATTCGATAGATTAATTTAAAAAAGCCAAAAAATAAGTTTTCAAGTGCTTTTACTTTTTTAGCAATATGACGTATAATCTGCGTTCTAGTGTACGCAATAATTTGTTAGCTGGAGACAATGATAACAATTTTGGCGATTGTGGTTCCTCCGAAGACGACCATGTCTCGGAGCAATCAGAATCTGATTATTGAGATGATAACACCTTTTTTTTTGCAACTCTTTATATAGGACTCATTTTTATTATTATTTCACTATGTTTCGAGAGTATCTGTATACAGTTTTAGCTCAAAATATTAAAAACTGACAAAGTTATGATTTTTTTTTAAATGTGTAAATTTTAAAATCCTCACAATTGCCACCGTAAATATACAAAATAAATACTTTTTCAAGGGTCACTATATGCTATTTTTTTATGATTTTGTCATACCTTGAGTGTATCTCCCTAAATTTTCAGCCAAAAATATTGAAAATTGACAAAGTTGCGATTTTTTGTAAAAAAGCTGATTTTCGATAAAACTGTTATTTCGCGATTTTTTTTAGGTATGTTAAGGACATTTAAGCCACTTCTTATGCACGAAAACTACTAAAAAAGGCTTCAATCTATATTTACAAATTTTTCCAAATGAAAATCTTCAGTGGCGGCGAATTTATAGACGTTCAAAAGTGGGTGTCTTACGGAAACCTGGTTAACAGGTGATATTTTTGATAGTGAGATTTTATCATAGCACACTGTTTTCCGCAAGGATCGTGACCACTCGATCTCTGGTAAGTCTGATGGTGGAATTGTGCTTATCGGCATCCACAAGTCTCTTTCTAGTTCGGTTTGCAGTGACTTCACAACTATATCTTTAGTATAGTGTATTTTGGTTGGTGTTTCTCTAGCTCCAGCTTCACTTTTACTTATCACCTCAATCTTCATTCTTTGTAATAGTCCTTCTTTACTTTATGAACTTTTCTTTGCAGAGCTTTCATCCTATCTCCTGTGCAGTTTTTCTAGCGCTCACTTAATGCTATGTGGTGATTTCAATATGCCTTCCATCGAGTAGAATACCTCTTTTTCAACCATCACTTCTAGCAACAGTCTTTCGCTTACTTTGTCTTCGTTCATTTCTTTATGTTCTCTTTCCCAATTGAACTCGGTACCTAATAAAAATGGCAAAATATTGGATCTAATTTTTTCAAATATTCCAGTGCCTGCTGTTTATTTGGATTCCAACGCTTCACTATATGTCCCTCTCAATCCTCACCACCCTCCTGTTCTTTTAGAAATTTCTCTCAATGTTCCTCTAAGATCCAAAGTCTCTTGCTATACCCGCTTCAATTTCTATAAAACCAACTTGGTTGGAATGACGAACGAAATCAATCTTGTTAACTGGTATTCATTTCTTCGCTGTTCTGACGCTAATCAGGCTCTCTATAGACTTAACGTTTTCTTCACAAATCTCATTCCTTGCTTCGCTTCCACATGTTGTCGCAGGAGACCTAATGATGCTCCTTGGTTTACTTCTGAAGTGGCAGCTGCCCCTAGGGAAAAAGATGTTGCCCGTGCCAAATTCAAACGTCCAGCTTTGCATAATGACCTGCTTGAGTTTAAAAAGCTATGCTCTCATGCAAAGAAGGTCGTTAAAGAAGCCATACATGCTTACGTTGCCAGAGTTGAGGCTTCTATCAGTTCCAACAACTCAAAACCCTTCTGGTCATTTATTGACTCACTGAAAAATTCCCTATCGTTCCACAAAATGTGTTTCTTGATGAAATTTCTGCCGCTACAACTGAAGAGACCTGTGAGCTTTTTACACGTTTTTTATCGTCATTTTTTCCCCCAACAAAACCCTCTTTCTCCTCCACATGTTTCTTTCACAACACCGTCGTCGCTTCTCGTTAGCCTTAGAGTGCTCTCTTCGTTTCGTACAAACCCTTTAGAAGTTGAATATTTAATGAGTTGTCTCGATTCTAACTCTTCTTCTGGCTCTGATGCAGTGCTGCTAGTTTAGGGGTTTTCGCCCTAGATTTAGGAATATTTTAAAAACTTCAGGGGACAAACAGGAGAAAAAAATATTCAGGGTTCTGTTTAGGGTATTTTAAAATTTGATAACGCATTTTTGCGGAACGGATGTTTTGATAAATAATAATTTCGAAATACGTCATGTGTATCTATTTCTGATATAAAAAAATATAAAATATCAATCTTCAATCATTCCAATAAGCGAATATTGGTGATGCTGTTTGAAAATTGATATTTTTACTTTACCGATTGACGACAGAGGTCTTGATTGCCGTATCTCTATCTATTCAGCTGAGTGCCCAATTCACTTTTTCGTAGGTACTATTTACAATGCGTTGTCGTCAAATCCATGATGTGGCATTTAACCACTCTCGCTCTATCGTTGTTTGATGTGTATTGCGCTTAACACGGGGATAAGTCATATTCGTTTCTCTGAGATCACTTATTAATTAATTAACCGATGAAATATGCCCATGGTACTGTCTAAATGTCTCTCTTGCGACTCTGTCGATGATAAACCTTCCGAGACTAATATTTTCTGAGTGAAAAAAAAGTCGCAAAAGATATGGATGAGTGGGGGAAAGTTTAACCTCACCTTAATAAAAGTTTGCTTCATGTGACGGAAGTCTTACACAAATAAAAATATTTAAATAACCTGGTTTTTGAGAATACCGAAAAATTTCCCGGAAATGACGTCACTATGGCAACTTAGGGTATTTTCAGGGATAAATAGGAATTGTCTGGGGGTAAGCCGCAGCGCCTATCTGGCAGCACTGGTCTGATGGTATTCTTAATATACGAGTACTAAGTCACTATCTTCTTCACTTTGTGTACCCTTGTCCATTATTTTTTACCTAAGCATCGCATCTGGTGTTTTTCCTTCCATAAGGAAATCAGCCAACATTTTTCCCATACTTAAAGCAGGTGACACTGCTTGTATCTCCAATTACCGTCCAATCTCACTTCTGCCATACTTCAGCAAGCTACTTGAGAGAGTTGTCAATCACGCGTAAAATTATTCCTTCAGTATTTTCTTATTGCATTTCTGGTACCTCTCTCGATGTTGTATTCTGTTTTAAGGACCTGGCAGTAATTTCCGACAGTAAACACTTCTTTGACCAGCACATATTGCATGTAAATGTTAAAGCGTCCAGGCTCTCGGGTTTTATACTTAGATCTTTAACGAATTTTACTGATATCTCCACCTGTGTACACCTGTTTTGCTCTTTTGTCCGCAGTATCCTTGAAAATTGTTGTCAAATATGGTGCCCACATTTTCAGTACATTTTCAGTACTGTACAACGCAGGTTCACCGGCTCTCTGTTTTTACTAATTTTCGAAGAAAATATATATATTTATATATATATATATATATATATATATATATATATATATATATATATATATATATATATATATATATATATATATATATATATATCGATATATATAACGCGTTCTTAAATTGGATATACAATTTTTAACCACGTGTGCACTAATTGCAACGCGCTCTTATCCCTCCGAGAACACAGGGGGTCAAATTGACCCCAGTGACCTTTTTGGCCGATCGCAGCGCTTAGGCCTGCGGGAAAATGGGGGTACTATAGGACCCTAAGTTTATTTCTGTGTCTTGACTATAAGTTTACACCATCCGCATACAGTCCCAAGTCGTCAGTCGTCGTTGAGAAGCCTTTGAAGGAGATTAAGGGGTCAAATAGACCCGATATGTACTCGACGTCAATTTTGAGGTAAAAATTCATTTTTTTTACTTAATAAATCGATAAATTAATTTAAAAAAGCCAAAAAATAAGTTTGCAAGTGCTTTTAATATTTTAGCAATATGACGTATAATCTGCGTTCTAGTGAATGCAATAATTTGTTAGCTGGAGACAATGATAACAATTTTGGCGATAGTGGTTCCTCCGAAGACGACCATGTCTCGGAGCAATCAGAATCTGATTATTCAGATGATTATACCTTTTTTTTGCAACCCTTTATATAGGACTCATTTTTATTATTATTTTACTATGTTTCGAGAGTATCCATATACATTTTTAGCTCAAAATATTAAAAACTGACAAAGTTATGATTTTTTTTTAAATGTGTAAATTTTAAAATCCTCACAATTGCCACCGTAAATATACAAAATAAATACTTTTTCAAGGGTCACTATATGCTATTTTTTTATGATTTTGTCATACCTTGAGTGTATCCCCCTAAATTTTCCGCCAAAAATATTGAAAATTGACAAAGTTGCGATTTTTTTCTAAAAAAGCTGATTTTCGATAAAACTGTTTTTTCGCGATTTTTTTTTTAGGTATATTAAGGACATTTAGGCCGTTTCTTATGCATGAAAACTACTAAAAGAGGCTTCAATCTATATCTACAATTTTTTTCAAATGAAAATCTTCAGTGGCGGTGATTCTATAGACGTTCAAAAGTGGTTGGGGTCAAATTGACCCCAATTGTTCTCGATGATCGAAAAAATAGGTGTGTTCTCGGAGGGTTAAATTGAATATGAAATTTTTAACCAATGGTGCGCTAATTTGAAAATTTTTGCATCGCGATAGCTTTTAACCAGAATAAAGATCAATATGAAACTTATACGACATATTGATGTTACTAAGTTGTAGACTCGTGTAGTTTTTATGAAGATGCTGGTAGCCCTGCAGCTACGGCAGGCATTGAAAGTCAAAACCTTCAAACCATCGACTCTCCCGAAAAATGTTCATGTCTTCAAGTGAAAACCAGCTCATATAGAAATTTAAGCTTTTTGTTTTTTTACAACCAAAGCAACACCAAAAACGAACTTCGGAAAATAAACAACAAATATTAAGTTTTCGAAAATTTGAAAACTTTTGCGACTGATAAACCTAAATTTCTTTGTACCCCTATAACTTCCAATGCAGTCACCGAAATGAACGAAATTCGCAGGGTATTTTGATTTCAATGTGAGGCAGGTGTGATATATTTTTAGCTTTGATGTTAGTGAAGGGTTGCCAGCGCGAGGCGTTTTTGCTATTTTCGTATCAATAAATGCTTGTATTAAGTATTCATATCGCGAACATTTACGATGAAAATTGGTTACAAATGTTTAAATTTTCTAAGTTTAAGAAATTTTTCGGACCCAAACATGTTTCATTTTTTGATCCCAAACATCTTTCTATACCTGTAACTTCTGACCAAATCATCAGATAAGATAGAATAATCAGATAAGATAGAGTTGTTTGATTTTCACATGAGGCAATCGTGGGAGACTTTTAGTTGCAGTGCTGGTCAAGTGTTGCAAGCACTGAGTATTTGCTTTGTTTATGTTATGTTATGTTGCTTCTAAAATTTTGTAGTGGTTAGCTTTCCCAAATCTAAGAATTCATGCAAGTGGTAGCGTTAAAATCCTTTCCACCCTATGAGGTTAAATGCATTGTTATGATGAAAGTGGCTTTGCCCCCGAAATAGGTTGGAGCACGTGAAATAAAATAAAAACCCAAAATCTGTACGATTCTTCTATTGTTCATCGAACGTTAGTATGGTATTTCTAGCGGCTAGAGTTTGTTGATGTACGTGCAATTTTTTAAGTTTATTATTGCTGTACTTTGACAGGAAAAGCTATTATATAAAAGCTAACAAAATACTGTTTTGCTCTAAAGAACTTTAACAGAGTAAGTTCTATGAATACTTAATAAATTAAAAAAGTTTTTTTTTAATAAACAGAAGAGTTTTTATAAGAGCTAGGCTAGTGTAGGTGCAATTGTTTGATACAGTGTATTAAGCAAATGAAATGCATCGTTTGAAAATTTATGAATTTTGAGTTATTTTGACGTTCGTGTATGGTACCAGCATTTGACTTTCTTCCTAATTCGATGTTAACAAATTTATATATAAAAAGTCTAGCGCATCAGAATCGCTAGAAAACTAATTTTCGAAGAAATTGTCTTTTAGTGACAAAAAAATGTGGGAAGATGTAATACACTTTTTTGCACAACCATTCCTTATTCCAAGCAACAAAACTCAACTAAAACACAAATGATGAAAATGTTCAGTGCTGGCAACATTTTCCCAACAAAGCAGCAATTCGTTAACCTTAACAAGCTCATACTTAAATCAACTTATCCTTTGAATTTCGTTCTCATCGAAAGTTTCAGCGGTTAAACGTTGTTTGATGCTGCCATCCGAAAAATGTTCAAAACTCGGTAAATTTCAAAATTGGTTTCTTATTTTTATCGCAAATGCTTTGCATATGAGTACGTAATTTGAAGCATCTGTTGGTGCAATATTTACGAAAATGGCTAATGCTGGTTACCCTGTGTCAGCAACAGAGCCAAATATATACCAAATCTGCTTCATGTTAAGTTAAACCCAACCAGTAAATTTCGTTTCGATTGAATCACTGCGCTGGAAGTTATACGGGTGAAAAGAATTTTAGGGTATCCACCCTCAAAACTTTTCAAATGTTTAAAGGTTTAATGTTTGTTGTTAATTTCCATTGCAGGATCATTCCCATTTGCAGATCTAATGACATAATCGCTCAGTAAAGAAATTCCAAAAAATTACGAAAATGGTCATAGCTGGCAGCCCTTTCATGATTTTTCCAACGACATTCCAACGACATTTAGCTCACATTAAGGTTCATTTACTGCATGAACTTCGTTTTGATTTCTGCACTGGGCCGGAAGTTATAGAGAAAAAAGCTTTATTTTGCTGAGCAATTTCGTAAGATTTATGAGACAAAAATCACCATAGCTGGCAGCCTTATTCTACTTTTTCAACCAAATTTTCACCAAATGTTACATTGAATAAGATCCAAGTACTGCGTGAATCTGATGGCTGAATCGGAAACAATAGACGAAAAACCGGCTTTTTTTTCTCAGTGATTTTTCAAGATGGTACCGCTGCCGTAGGATTGCCTGCATTTCAAAATCACTTCAATCAGAAATGGTTCTAGCTAATGAAAACATGTCCTGCAAATTTCATAATGATCGAATAATCCGGTCGTCAGTTCTCGTGAACAGAACTTTCGAGTGCTGAATATAGAGGTAATTTGGTGATGGGTTGCCGTTCTTGTGCAAATCGAAATTTTAAAAATTTCAATTTGACATGATGGACAAAAGTCCAAATTTATCAATGATTTGAATTTTTTGTCAAAAATCAAAAAAAAATTCCAAAGGGTGAATGATTTGCAGGATTTTTTTTCTGAAGCCTGCCGTAGCTACAGGGCTACCCGCACTATCTTGAAAATCCATGTGTGTTAAATTTTAGTCAACATCAATATGCTCTGCAATTTTCACGATGATCAAATGTTTTTGTCAGAAGCAGTGAACGAAAAAATACCGTACCTTAAGCGTACTGTACGCGAAAAGTACACATACCGTACCTCAGTCTATAATGTTTGTGTACATGTACACAACCGATATACCGAACGAAACAGACACGATGCAAAAGTACGCTACGATTGAATACTGTACTGTACAAAGTACACAAACCTTATCCTCTACAATACGGAATGTGTACACCTACACAACCCGTACACAAACGATATACACTAAACGTACCGTACGTTTAGTGTACTTTTGCGGTTCATTTATATGAAAAGGAAAAACACTTTGGAAGTGAAAGCACTGAGTCAAAAATATTGAACTTCACAGGAGAGCATAATCAATTCATTTCGGCTACGGCATTATCACTTTTATCAGTAATTTTTTCCCAGTTCATATAAATGAACCGCAAAAGTACACTAAACGTACGGTACGTTTAGTGTATATCGTTTGTGTACGGGTTGTGTAGGTGTACACATTCCGTATTGTAGAGGATAAGGTTTGTGTACTTTGTACAGTACAGTATTCAATCGTAGCGTACTTTTGCATCGTGTCTGTTTCGTTCGGTATATCGGTTGTGTACATGTACGCAAACATTATAGGCTGAGGTAGGGTATGTGTACTTTTTGTAGTGAATGTGTTTGCGTACGGGCATCAATAATGTACGGTACAGTACACTAAGGTACGGTACCATAAGGTTTTTTTTCGTTCACTGGTCAGAAGTAATGAAAAATCAGAATTTGAAAAAAAAATCCTTGACTACTTTTAGGCACGCTGCACTCACACACGGCTCAAAATTTCCAACTTATTAACATAGGGAAGCTTTAAACATAATAAGTTTTCATTCCCAAACATTTGTTTTACCAAAAATTTACACTGCTTGGAAATATAGGAGTACCTCAAAATTCACAAAAACGCTGGCCACCGCCAAAAGGTTTAGGATATGTGAATTAATCAAATTATGGACATACCTACTATATACATCTACGTTCTCCGAAAATTTCAGCTCAATCGGATCGGCCACTCCAGAGATTATCTCCCTTAATCATTTTGCTGATATATATATATATATATATATATATATATATATATATATAAATATATATATATATATATATATAAGTATATATATATATATATTTATATATATATATATATATATATATATATATATATATATATATATAAGTATATATATATATATATATATATATATATATATATATATATATATATATATATATATATATATATATATATATATATATATATATATACATATATATACATATACATATACATATATATATATATATGTGTATATATATATATATATATATATATATAGATATATATATATATATATATATATATATATATATATATATATATATATATATATATATATATATATATATATAAGAAATATGAGATATATTATATATATTTGACAACAATTTTCAAGGATACTGCGGACAAAAGAGCAAAACGCGTGTAGACAGGTGTACACAGGTGGAGATATCAGTAAAATTCTTTAAAGATCTAAGTATAAAACCGGAGAGCCTGGACGCTTTAGCATTTACATGCAATATGTGCTGGTCAAATAAGTGTTTATTGTCGAAAATTACTCCCAGGTCCTTCAAACAGAATACAACATCGAGAGAGGTACCAGAAATGCAATAAGAAAATACTGAAGGAATAATTTTACGCGTGAATGACATTTGGCAACATTTTAGGACATTCAAAGTAAGATAATTTGCACTAAATCAGTTACACAGAGTGTGCGAATCATTCTGCAGCAGAAAACAGTCTTCAATTGTAGCGCTTACTCTGAATATTTTAAGATCGTATGCTTAAAGAAGGGAGACGGAGTTTAGGAGACCCGGAAGATCATTAATAAAGATTAAGAACAACAAGCAGCCAAGTATCGATCCTTGCAGAACACCAGAGGTGAGATAGAAGAGAGCAGAGGAGCAGGAGTTCACAGTTACAGCACAAGCACGTTCATAAATGTAAGAAGAAAACCAGGAGAGCAGCGGACCATAGAAACCTTATTTGTCTAATTTCAAGAGAGGGGGGGGGGAATTACGAGAAAAAACGTGCAAAGAGCTCTCAGGTCTCTTCAGTTGTAGCGGCAGAAATTTCATCAACAAACACATTTTGTGGAACGATAGGGAATTTTTCAGTGAGTGAATAAATGACCCGAACGGTTTTGAGTTGTTGCAACAGAAAGAAGCCTCAACTCTGGCAATGTAAGCATGTAGGGCTTCTTTAACGACCTTCTTTGCATGAGAGCGTAGCTTTTTAAACTCAAGCAGGTCATTATGCAAAGCTGAACGTTTGAATTTGGCACGGGCAACATCTTTTGCTCTAGGGGCAGCTGCAACTTCAGAAGCAAACCAAGGAGCATCATTAGGTCTCCTGGGACAACATGTGAGAGTGAAGCAAGGAATGAGGTTTGTGAAGAAGACATTAAGTTGGCTTTATAGAAATTAAAGCGGGTATAGCAAGAGACTTTGGATCTCAGAGGAACATTGAGAGAAATTTCTAAAAGAACAGGAGGGTGGTGAGGATTGGTAGGGACATAGAGTGAACCGTTAGAATCCAAGTAAACAGAAGACACTGGAATATTTGAAAAAATTAGATCCAATATTTTGCCATTTTGATTAGGTACCGAGTTCAATTGGGAAAGAGAACATAAAGAAATGAACGAAGACAAAGTAAGCGAAAGACTGTTGCTAGAAGTGATGGCTGAAAAAGAGGTATTCTACTCGATAAAAGGCATATTGAAATCACCACATAGCATTAAGTGAGCGGTATGAAAACGGCACAGGAGATAAGATGCAAAGAAAAGTTCATAAAGTAAAGAAGGACTCTTACAAAGAATGAAGATTGAGGTGATAAGTAAAAGCGAAGCTGGAGCTAGAGAAACACGAAATAAAATACACTATACTAAAGATATAGTTGTGAAGTCACTGCAAACCAAACTAGAAAGAGATTTGTGGATGCCGATAAGCACAATTCCACCATCAGACTTACCAGAGATCGAGTGGTCACGATCCTTGCGGAAAACAGTGTGCTATGATAAAATCTCACTATCAAAAATATCACCTGTCAACCAGGTTTCCGTAAGACAGATAATGTCATAAAAAGATAGGGCAGAAGAAAGACTTGTTTTAGTAGACTTGGTTCTCAAGCCACTGACGTTTTGATAGCACAGTTTAAATTTGAGTCTTCTTTGCTGGTCTGGATCGAAAATTTTTTCGCGGAAGTAGTGTGAAATCCTTTACAAAGAATCCAGGAGCCGCACTTAAGTAGGTCGTTGATGCCAGAAGAAACGAAGATGTAGAAAAAACCAGTGGTTTGCTCCTGCAGACTATCTGAAGTCAGTTTTTTGCACAGCAAAAGAGGTAGCGCGTACCCAAGCTTAGCAGCTACGTACTTTTTGTCTGTTTCGGTCGAAGTACGATATGCCAACCGAGAAACAAAAACTTTAAGTGGAGGAGTTACAACCTCCATGTCTGGAAGCGTAAGCAAAGCAGCAGCAGAAGCGGAAACATAGTGACTCGTCGAGCTGCTATCTTGCAATGAAGAGGGTGTAGTTTGCACAGTTTGGGTAGCAGATAAAGATGAAATCGCAGGTATCAACGAGCTCAGCAACTACTGATGATAGTCAGGCATGTGTTGAGCTATAGTCTGAACCTGCAAACGAATATGAGCAGCTGTGGGCGATCCAGGTGGGCTTAACGTAACGCAGTCATCAATGAGAGTTCTGTGCAAGGACCCAGAGGGCTGCTCAATGTTAGCTATAGAGACCAGCTCATTGACCTCCCTGCTGGTACAGCGAAAATCTTCCGCTAGTTTAGTAAGTGCTCTGCATAGAGTACAAATAGCTGACTTAGTAAAACGAAGACGCGAAGCATCGGACACCATAGAATGTTTCCTGCATTTGTCGCAGAACCAATATACGCCAAAATCATGTTTTAAAATAACATCCGTACATTTGCCCGGAAGGAAAGCGCATTTTGAATGCAATGTTAGAACGCAAAATCAAGCGCAAGTAATCATTGGCGACATGTGTTTTCAATCCAAACACTCAGCAGCATTGCAGTGAAACATTTGAATTTTGTTTCTATTTTATCATGTAAATAGAATGAACACTTCACATGACGGGTTGAATAAAGATAATATAGTATAAGAGTTTAAAAGTTATAGTTTATACATTACATTACATTACGCAAAAGTATGTTGCTTGCCGCTCACATTTGAAAATTTTTACCCCCGACACGGTATGTATTCAGTATTCAGTAAAACGGAGTACAAAAACGGCTTCATTGCAATTAATTGCAATTAACCGTAGTACGCGAACATACCTAATTTTTGCATCTTTTGCGCTAATTTTTTACAAAAAGTGGGGGAAATTTTGGTTCCTTCATCAATAATGACATCTTGGAACCCTTTGCTATACCTTAATCGTAAGTGAAATCGGCCAATTTAGGAATAGAGTGGTTTCGGACATAACGGGCCAAGACCTATTGCTGTGATACAAACATTTCGGTTTTGTAGTAGAGTAAAGGGTTTTTTTGCCATAGTTTGGCAAAAACTGCCTCTACGGTGCTTTCAATGATTGAAAGTGGTCGGGGAGTACAATAGTGATATTTTAAGGACGAAACATTTTTTTGATAGGGAACATTGGGCATAACGTTTGTCCCAATTTGTGCCACATGGAGGTGCGTATATGTGCATCACTAGGCGAGGCAAAAAAGTCCGTGAACACATGTTTTAATGAAGGTATTGAAGCAGTTTGGGAAAAAAAATTATTGCTTTAAACTTTGGTTACTTATGACACATGGCTTATAAAGATAGTAGTTATGAGACCTTTGAAAAATTTGAATCCATTTTAGCCCTTCGATAGCTACGAAAATGGAAGTTTCCGAATCGGTTCGAGAATTAATAGTTAACGTACGAAGAGAGGGAAAAAGTATCCGCGAAATCAGCAAAATTGTTAGCAAAAATCCTTCTACCGTACATAAAATTATAAAACGGTTTGAAGAATTAGGATGCGCGGCCAGCAGGCCTCGTACTGGACGCCCGCCAAAACTGAATTCCGCCCATAAACGATAGATTTCAAAAGTGATTCGTGAGAAATCAGGTATAAGTCGCAAGGATTATGGAGTGACAGTTACACCACAAACTATCGGTAACCATTTGCAAAAAAGTGGTTTTCACGGTCGAGTCCCAAGGAGGAAGCCATTTATAAATAAACTTAATCAGAAACGGCGTCTCGAATTTGCTTAGGAATACCTAACCAAGCCTCTTTCGTTCTGGGAACGTGTTATTTTTTCGGACGAGAGCAAATTCAATTTATTTGGGTCCGACGGATGACTGAAAGTATGGCGGAAACCTAAGGAAGCCATACAACCCAAAAACCTCAGACCTACGGTGAAGCACGGCGGAGGAAATATAATGGTGTGGCGGTGTATGAGTGCTGGAGGAGTGGGTAAACTGCACATGATTGAAGGTATTATGAATCAGCATATGTACCTTGATATTCTGAGTGACAATTTATTTGAGAGTGCCAGAAAATTTGGATTAGAGAAAACTTATGTTTTCCACCAAGATAACGACCCCAAACATACTGCCCGAAAGGGTCAAGAATGGTTCCTTTACAGAGTAGGTCGACTTCTGAAAACCCCTCCACAATCGCCCGACCTGAACCCCATTGAGCATTTGTGGGATGAAATTAATAGGAGAATTCGTAAACGTCCGCCAAAATCCTTGTAGGATTTGATATATATATATATATATATATATATATATATATATATATATATATATATATATATATATATATGTATATATATATATATATATATATATATATATATATATATATATATATATATATATATCTATATATATATATATATATATATATATATATATATATATCTATATTTATATATATATATATATATATATATATATATATATAAAAATATATATATATATATATATATATATATATATATATATATATATATCTATATATATACATATATATATATATATATATATATATATATATATATATATATATATATATGTATATATATATATATATATATATATATATATATATATATATATATATATATATATATGTATATATATATATATATATTTTTATATATATATATATATATTTATATATATATATAAATATATATATATATATATATATATATATATATATATATATATATATATATATACATATATATATATATATATATATATATATATATATATATATATATATATATATATATATATATATACATATATATATATATATATATATATATATATATATATATATATATATATATATATATACATATATATATATATATATATATATATATATATATATATATATATATATATATATATGTATATATATATATATATATATATATATATATATATATATATATATATATACGAGCATATTTAATTTCATTTTATTTATTTCGTCTTATCTAGACTTCAAATATACAATAGTAATTAATCATTCTTATACAGACTTCGTTTTCGTGATACTGTCGACAAAGGAAAGTCAAACATAAAGTAAGCTTCGTTAAAGTATCTACATATTGCAGTAACTGGTTCATTGTAACCAGAATTAGCTCTATGTTGAGGGATAGACAAAAATTTTACGCGTTTGACACTTTTGTTATTAGTGGTGAAATTAAGTTGGCTAAATAAGTAATTTGAGTCAATTGCGCCAGCTAAAATGTTCGCTGCAAATAAAATTTTGGAAGTTTACTTCGTCAAGGTATCTATTCGTAAAAGATTTAAACGGTTTTAATAAATGGAAGGCAGGAACATAGGAACCTGTTTTGAATAGACAATGTGGTCAACAAAAACTTTTTGATACGGCACTCATACAAGACTTGCATATTCAACAATAAGTCCAACTGAGCTGCAAAAGGTGGTCTTAGTTAGGAAAGTACTGTTTCATTCCATTGAACGTCTTCTGACAAGTTCAGATAGGGTTTTGGAGTACAACCGATTGGTTGCGCTAGCGCTAAATATCATTTTGTTTGTGTGTACACAATAGTTTTGTGTTCGTGCAAGGATATGTCCAATATGGCGGCTTCTGACGAACGCCGCTCACATAGTGTAAGCATGTACCTGCAAGGAGATGTCCAACATAGCGGCTTCTGACTAACGCTGTTTGCTTTGTGTGGGCGTTTCCATGCAAGGAAATTTCCAATAAGGCGACTTATGAAGATCGCTGTTCACTTTGCAGGTGCACTTACATGTTAAGAAAATTCCAATATGGCGGCTTCTGACGATTGCTGTTCATTTCGTGGGAGTCTGTACAAACAGGGAAATTTCCAATATGGTAGCGTCTGGTGCCCACTATTCACTTCTTATGAGCTTGTCCCGTCAAGTCGCCACTTTATGCTGTCGTTTATACATGAACCATTGGCGATCATGGCTGTGTGAATTAATGCAATTTATTATTGTTGTCGTTTGGCAATAAAAGCCGAAGATTGGCATGTGACTTATATATGTATCCAAATATAGATATAAATATACTACTATACAAATTAAAAAAGATTTTTCTCCGGATTACCTGATTCGATTGAGCTGATATTCTCAGGAGTCGGTGAATATGAGCTGTAAGGCAGTTTAAATTTATAATAATTTTAAGGCATTTAGCGGCAGCGGGCGTTTTGTCAATTTAGAGGCTGGTTTATTTTTGTGAGAGAAAATTTATTTTGAAGAACCAAGCAAGCATGTTTTGCTAATATAAAATTATATGCTTAAAAGTCACCACACAATGTTTGCAATTTCGAATTGTGGCATGTTCGTAAACTTACAACAAATCATTAACATATTGATGTGTATTACAGGACATATTGATGTCGATTAGATATAAGTTTGTATGGATTTTGGTTAATGTATATGCAACCCAATACACAAACCCTTCAAACTATTGAACCTGCTGTGTTTTTTGCAAAAATGCAACGGATTCATTGATTCACTGATATTTACAGCCAAATCAACGTTTCAAATTTTATTTTCAGTAGTTGATATTGGTATCCGTGAAATCTCAGATGAATATGAAATTCGCAGAATGTATAGGCATTGAGTAGGAGCAGATATTTTAAAAGATTGATAAAAATGGCAACGGTGCCATCTTGCAATATGCTCAGCGAAATTAATGCCTCCTGGCATGCAAATGGACAATAATAATGATGTTATAGTCAAAATAAGGCGAACATGTTTCAACTTAAAAAAAAACCTTCACACTTTTGAGGGTAGTAATGAAAAAAAACTCTAGCGCACCTGAACCGCTAGAAAGACTAATGTTCGAAGAACAGTAGAAGAATTGTGCAGGTTTTGTGTGCATATTTTACCACATGAGCTGCTTATTACGGTCAAACTGTTTCAAACGCCACGTTTTACTTTGGTCTCAAGAATGCATTATAACTCATATGGTGGAAGGTTTCAGATATTACCACTGGCATGAATTTCAACGTTTATGAGAGCAAAACACGGGTTAATTATATTCGTTATGAGTTGCTTATTTCACAAAATTTTGCAAGCAGCATCTCATATAACATCACTGAAGAAAATGCTCAGTGCCTGCAGCACTGTAATTGAAGTTGTTGTTTGGGGCTGCGATGCGAAAAATTTGCAGAACTTTGGGAATTGAAACATCGGTTCTTTATTTTCATTGTAAATGTTTCCGGTATGAATGCTAACTGTAAGCATTTATTGATACAAAAGTAGCACAACCGACTCGTGCTGGCAACCTTTCGCCAGTATCAAAGCCAAGAATATATCACATCTGCTTCACGTTGTTATATTACATTCGAAGTTATAGGAGCATAAAGAAATTAAGGGTTACCTGCAGCGAGTTTTTTCAACTAATCGAAAGCTTAATATTTGCTGTTTATTGTTACTACAATATCATTACCAATTGAAAATTCTACGATAAAACTGCTTAATAAAGATATTGCAAACAAACACAAAACCAACAATAGCTGGCAACCCTATCGTGGCTTTTCAACCAAATTTGGCCTGAATAATGTTTATAATAGCTTTCATTGATTGTATGAAATTTGTATTGACTGCACTGGAAGTTATGGGGCAAAAAGTTTTATTTTCCTGAGCGAATTTTCAAAACCAAAGACACAAAAATTACCATAGCTGGCAGCACAAATCGAATTTTTCAACCAAATTTCTACCAAACAGAGTTTAGAGTAAGGTTCAGCTACTGTGTCAATTTCATGCAAATCTAGTAACTGAATCAGAATTCATAGGGCAACAAGCAGTTTTTTTTCTTTGTAATTTTTCAAGATGGCACCACTGGCACAGAGTTGCCTACAATTCAAATATTGCTTCTATCAGTCCTGGTCCTACTTAAGTCCAATGTATTCTGTAAATTTCAACTGTATCTGATTTTCGGTTCGTGAGTTCTCGTGAGCAGAAGTTTTTGATGCAAAAAATATAGGTAAATTGGGAGAGGGTTACCGTTCTTGTCCGACATGAAATTTTCAAAATTTTACTTTGAACGTGTAAATAAAGCATAAGATTTGTATACAGATTGGTTTTATTGTAAGAAACGGACATTTTTTAGGATATTCGATTGTTTGAATGTTTTCACTTCCAAATTTTTATTTTTTCAAATTTAAGACACCAAAATTATCAAAGCTGGCAGCTCCAACCGAATTTTTCGACCAAATTTCTACCAAAATAAAATAAGGTCTAGTCACTGTGTGAATTTCGTCGAAATCGAACGATTCAATCAGAATTTATAGGGCTAAAAGCAGTTATCTTTTTTAGTGATTTTTCAAGATGGCACCACTGGCACAGAATCGCCCGCATTTCAAAATCACTTCTATCAGACCTGGTCCTATTTAAGCACCATACATTCTGCAAACTTCGAACTTAACCAGCCCGTAAGAGTCACTAGATCCCGACAAATACTAGTTGAATATAGGCATAGCACCGCATATGCTGATAATGAGCCAATAAATAGATGCTGCAATATATTCAACAGCATGAGCTAACACTATTCCCCCACAATTTCGAAAGCGTACTTTAAAAACAGAGTTACCAAGGTTCTCTTATCCTACCCTCTCTAGCCTACCGGCCTAGTACCCTTTTCACGACTAACAAAATATTTAATTTTATTTCCTTCTTGTATTTAATAATTTTGTGCCCTACATGTAATATTGCTGTCATATTTTTTAAAGGAATGTTAATTTATTTATTTGCATTGCTTTCAGTGTATTTTTACCTGTTATTAATCTGTTTTGTTTAGTTTTGTTATTTTGAATTGTAATGTCAATTTATATTTTTATTTTTTTCTTATTTATAAGGAATTGTATACCTTGTTTGGTGAAATAAATAAATAAATAAATAAATTACTCATTTCATTTTTTTACATTTCAATGTGAGTGGATAGGTCTAAAAATTAATAAAATTCCAAAACCTCTTAGGCTGCGCTTGAAAATTAAATTGTATCTATTGCGTGTGTCTCTGATATGCAAATGAGCTTTCTTGGCGATACATATCTCTCAGAGTACAAAATGTTCGTCATCAGGATCGGAGCGAATCGAGCAAAACTGTTTCCAGGCTTTGGTTTTGAAATTTTTCAAATGACAAAGCTGAAGAAACATCCAAGGGAAACGAGCCTTGCTGTTATGAAAAGTAGTCAGCACACACTTTACAAAACAACTGACCAGTAAGGTGTGGATATAGAACAAAGTTAAATCCTGATTAGGTTTCTGCAACATAGAAGACTAATCATAGTTACCAAAAAAGGTACGCAATTGATTAGCTCATGTAAAATTAAATTTTAGTCTAGATGCATAAGATGCTAAGTCATTATAAGACTTTGGATCGAAAATGATGTTGAGTGCACAATGATGAGTGATATAGCCATAAATTTGGTCTATCATAAAATGGTATGTAATGTCAAATTCGGAAAGAATAACTGTATGAAAATTTATTATATATATTCTTCATTGACTATTTAATTATTAAAAAATTGCATTCATTCCAAGTGGCTCCTATTTTCCTTGACAGACTTCTACATTCGATTTGACCTCTTGCCTATCGCCGGACGCACTTTTACCAGGAGTATAAATGCCGCTACTGCCACTAAATCACGATTCAACAACTCAAAGTTTCGATGAACCTTTGAGCAAGTGTTCTGTTCTTAAACGTTCTATAGTTTGTAACCCAATGTGTGGAGGCCAGGACTACCAGAGGGCTAGTTATTGAAGGCAATAAAATTGGGTTGATTGTCTTAGGTTGATTGTAGCGTGGTTTGCGCTTTGTGCGCAGGTGCTGAGTCCTGTTGAAATATCTAATGCATATTGCAAAATAATGTTTTGATCAATGGTTTAACAACGGGCTCCCAAATGTCCGTCTGATAGTTAGCTGCTTTTGTTTAACACCTTGTTCACAAAAATTAAAATTATCGACCCCCTCATACGATACGCTCCACTAAACCATATCCGATAGCGGATGATACCCTGTTTCCGGCTAAGCAGCCTCTTCAAAAGCTTTTTTTGAGCTGTGTGCATTTTTTTGAGCTGTGTGTTCTACGGTGAAAATTTTTTCATCTGTAAGGAGTATTTACCGATAACTACCTTTTGCGTGCTGCTGCCACAGCTTCTTTGATCTGCAAATTTATTTGAAATTTTGTTTTGAAAAAAATTGAAATGTTCGACTGGCGTTTTGTTACACTTGTGCAGCGCGCCACTCCATGTTATCAGCTCAGACTTATGAGAGCAGTGACGTATTAGAAGCAGTCCGAGACTTATTTATGCCTTGAAAGAGCAAATGAGTATAATTTGTGATTCGATTACTGAAATATTTGTACATAAAATATAGGAACAGAATTTATGGTTAGACTATGAAGAAAATCTCTGAAATGCATGGCCCCATTGAGCTTAAATTTTCCGAGAACATGGACGTATATGAAAGGTATGTTTCTGTTCAGTTGAAATTACGATATATTTCAAGCTTTCGTGGTGGTGGGCATTTACGTGAATTCAGCCCAATATTCCTATGCAAACAAAATGTTTGTAAAAAACCAAGTATTGGGAATAAAAACTGATAATGGTATCAAAATAAAAAAAAACCCTAGCGCAAACATTGTATACCTATGTTGACAGAACTGAACATGCAGGAAAGAACGAAGTAGGCGATAGGAAAAATCGTGTGACAGGAAGAAAATAAAAAACAAATGAGTCACAGGGAAAAAGTAGTCGCATTGAAAAAGACGATAAAAACAGAATTTGTAGTGTCTAAAATCATTTTCAAAAATCTTACATCATCTACAATTATCATTAATTATCTTGAATTATCTTAAATATCTATTACTACAAAATTGACCAAAGTCTTTAAGTTGTGTTAAGCACAACATTCTACAAAATTCTTTAAAGAATTAATTGGCGTTGCAAATGGCTGAAAACGAAGATTTTTCAACAAGCGAATTACGCCGGTCAAAACGGATATGCTCTAAGGCTGCCAACAACATTGCAAGCTGTGCCGCTGATAAAACAAGCTGTTCCGAAAATGAAGAAAGCTGTCCTGTCTGCCAGAATGCAGACAATAACGAAATGGTGCAGTGCGATAAGTGCAATAAGTGGTTCCATTTTGAATGCGCTGGAGTCTCCAGTGACATGGAAAATCTAGATTGGATGTGCTCTACATGCTCGTTAGGTAAAGACCGTAGCCATCACGATTCGCCAAGTAAGCCAACAGAAACGAATGCGACTATTTCAAAACGCAAAGGATTAGGTTACAAATCCTGGAAGAACAGAGGCTACTACAGGCAAAAAGAGACGAAGAGTACTTGGAAAGAAAATTCAAGTTACTCATGGAAGACAGCGCAAGTGACGATGAAGTTCCAGTGATATCTTTGGAAAGTAAACTCCGGTCGGAAAACGCAAATCAAGCTCAACAGCAATCAATATCAACAAGCGCCGACAAGACGGAAGTAGTAAATGCTGCAGCACAGCTGAATGACTACAAGCCGAAGATTAACCAACCTATATCAAAAACAGAACAACCATCGAGCTATATTGTGAATCAAATTCGCCAGCGCGACGTTTCAACACTCTCTTCGCTACACAATAAAGAATCAGTCCTGACCACGAAAACCGATGTGGATCAAGGATCTTCAAAAATCTCATCGCAACAAATAGCTGCCAGGCAGACTCTAGCAAGAGAGTTGCCTGTATTTAGTGGAAACCCTGAAGAGTGGCCATTATTTATTAGCATGTTTGCTAGTACCAACAAATTGTGTGGATATGGTAACGAGGAGAATTTAGTCCGGCTGCAAAGATGTTTAAAAGGAAAAGCACTAGAGTTGGTGCGAAGCCGATTATTGCTACCTGCCAATGTTCCGGGTATAATAAATACTTTACGTATGATATACGGACGCCCGGAAATAATAATAAAATCACTCGTGGAGAAAATGCGAAGTGAACCTGTACCTAGAATGGATAAATTGGATACAGTGATAACATTTGCGTTGTCAGTTGAAAATATGTGCGCTACAATGGAAGCGTCAGATATGCAAGCACATATCGCCAATCCTGTTTTATTACAGGAATTGATTGACAAATTGCCGCCGCCGTTAAAATTGAATTGGGCAGAACATAAAAGGAAAATCACTGATGTCAATATGTCAGGTTTTTCAAAGTAGCTAATGTATTTAGCAGAAACTATAAGTGATATTTCACACACCCCATCCTTTCATAGCGACAGCAAAAATTGCAAACGTCAAGTGCAGGACAAATCGTATCTAAATTCACACATAAAAAGGGAAATCAAAAGGAACAAACCTTACAACACAGGACCGCTAAAGTGCAGAATTTGTGGTGAAAAGTGCAGCAAAACAGAAGATTGCAGAACATTCATTAATATGAACATTAATGAAAAGTGGGAGACAGTGAAACGTCATCGTTTATGTCGTACATGTCTAAAACCACACTTCAACAATCGTTGCTACGCAAATAAACTCTGTGGAATCGATGGGTGTGCATTTAGGCACCACGTACTGCTACACAAAACTATTGCAAAACACCTCAATGAAGAACGAATGCTGGTGAATGCATCTTCTGCGCTACAGAGTTGTAACTCGCACAACGTTAGAAGCCAGAATATTTATTTCCGAATAGTTCCTGTGGTGATGTACAATAACGAAATAAATATAAAGACGTATGCTTTCCTGGATGAAGGATCGTCGGTGACATTAATCGACAGTTTACTTGCTCAAGAGTTAAAACTCAATGGCCCAGCAGAACCATTATGTCTGAAGTGGTCTGATAAAACTCAACGAATTGAAAAGGAGTCGCAAAGGGTTTCGTTGGAAATCTCAGCCACTAAAAACTTAAAGAAGTTTAAACTGCATAATGTTCGAACAGTCAAGTCTCTCAACTTGCCAGCACAAACTATATCGGCAACTGATATGGCTTTTCAACACCTTCATATGAAAGGCACTCCGTTAGAATCTTACGACAATGCTGTACCTCGAATATTAGTTGGTTTGGATAATCGTAAACTCGGATTTCCGCTCAAAATGAGAGAAGGGAAGCCAAATGAACCAGCTGACCTCGAATATTAGTTGGTTTGGATAATCGTAAACTCGGATTTCCGCTCAAAATGAGAGAAGGGAAGCCAAATGAACCAGCTGCAACAAAGACACGCCTAGGATGGGTAGTGTATGGGCAGTGCCAACAGCTCAATTCTAAGCACAATAACGGCTGACACGCATCCAATTATAATCTACATATCTGTGAGTGTGAAAAAAATGACTACGCTTTGCAGAACATGCTGAAAGATTATTTTTCTCTCGAGAGCCTCGGCATTTCATTGATAAATAATACTATCAAGTCAGCGGAAGAAAACCGTGCCCAAAAACTATTAGAAACCAATACTATAAGAAAAGGTAACCGATTCGAAACAAAACTCCTCTGGAAGTATGAAAACTTTAAACTACCAAACAGCTTGCCAATGGTGGTAAAGAGGCACAATTGCTTTAATAAAAAATTATCAAAAGACCCCATTTTGGCGAGCAATATTCAAAAGCTCATGGACGAATACTTGAAGAAAAACTACATACGGAAGTTGTCTGAAAATGAAGCCAGCCAGGATTTCGAAAAAGTATGGTATTTACCAATCTTCATCGTTACAAACCCAAACAAACCAGGGAAAATTCGCATTGTTTGGGATGCAGCAGCTCAAGTTGAAGGGGTATCGTTGAACTCATTACTTAGTAAAGGCCCGGACCAACTAGTATCGTTGCTTTTCGTATTATTTCAATTTCGAGAGAGGGCAATCGCCATTACTGGAGACATACGTGAAATGTTCCACCAAGTACTGGTCCATGAAGAAGACCAACAAGTACAACGTTTTATATGGAGTCCAAATGTAAATTTGAAGCCAGAAGTATACGTAATGCAGGCTTTGACTTTCGGTGCAACTTGCTCTCCTAGCTGCGCCCAGTTCGTTAAAAATAAAAATGCTGAAGAGTTTCGACAACAATATCCTAGAGCAGCAACAGCAATCGTGTCTAATCATTATGTGGATGATCTGTTAGTCAGTGTAGACACGGAAGAAGAAGCAATAAAACTTGCGAACGAGATCAAGCATATTCACTCTCTAGGAGGATTTGAAATCAGGAATTGGATCTCGAACTCGCCGAAAGTTTTAGAAGCGCTAGGCGCAAAACAAGATGAAACTCGAAATCTCATCAGTGGATCTGACCAAGCATCAGTGGAACGAGTTTTAGGCATGTGGTGGTGCACAGTATCTGATTGCTTTGTTTTTATAACGTCCACTAAACCATCAATTCAGCAATTATTAGATGAAAATATTCGTCCGACAAAAAGGCAAGTGTTACGCGTGATGATGACTATATTTGATCCACTAGGCTTTATTGCACATTTTATAATCTACATAAAAATTATTATGCAACACATTTGGAGGACATCGTTAGAGTGGGATGAGCCAATTATGGATAAGGAATATAAGATGTGGCGTAAGTGGATAAATAACATGAAAAATGTAAATAACATTAAAATTCCAAGATGCTATCTGACCAAATTTAAATTTGGTGAACATGATAATGTACAGCTACATGTATTCGTAGATGCAAGCGAGGATGCATTCGCTGCAGTGGCTTATCTAAGAGCTTCAAAAGGAAACAATGTTGAGTGTCGCATCATTGCATCGAAAACACGAGTCGCCCCAATGAAATTAGTGTCAATTCCACGACTGGAATTGGAAGCAGCAAGACTTGGAGCCCGCCTCGCGAAAATGATTACCAAAGGGCATTCAATACAGTTTATACAGCAGTATTTTTGGTCTGATTCCAAAGCCGTGTTGTGTTGGATAAGATCAGATCATCGCAGATATCAACAATTTGTCGCTTTCAGAGTGAGTGAAATACTGGAATTGACTAATATGCAGCAATGGAGATACGTACCTACTAAATTGAATGTGGCAGACTACGCCACTAAATGGAGCAACACTCCTGAATTCTCTTCAACGAGTCTTTGGTTTCGTGGTCCACTATTTCTACAGTAACCCAGTGATATATGGCCTATTGATATATCTCAACGTGAATCAACAAACGAAGAGTTAAGAGCACATATCTTGTATCATGTTGAATCAAAACCAAACATTATACAACCGGAAAGATACTCCGACTGGAGAAAGATAGTCCTTGTTACAGTTTATGTACTTCGATTTAAATGGAACTTATTAGCAACCAAGAAATGTGTTTCACGTCGAATAGGATTCATCGAACGACAAGAATATATAGAAGCAGAAAATTACTTGTATCGCCAGGCTCAGGCAGACAATTACTGTGACGAAATAGCAGTTTTAACCTTCAACAAGAATGTACCCATCGATAAACAGAAATATCTTGAAAAATCTAGTGCCCTATACAAATTATCTGCATACCTAGACGATAATGAAGTGTTACGATGTCAAGGTCGAATTGATAGAGCGTTAGATGTCGACGTCAACATGAAGCGTCCGATCCTAATTCCCAGATGTTATTATATAACTCATTTAATAGTACGATCGTATCATCAGCGCTATCATCACCAGAATCAAGAAACCGTGATAAATGAAATGCGTCAAAAATATTTCATTCCCCGATTGCGAGCTGTCTTGAAAAGTGAAGTAAAAAACTGCCAGCAATGCAAAAATTGTCGAGCGCTGCCATGTCCACCGGATATGGCAGAGCTGCCACTTGCTAGACTTGCATCATTCACACGTCCATTTTCGTACGTAGGAATCGACTATTTTGGCCCAATGAGTGTGGTCATAGGTCGCAGGACAGAGAAACGATGGGGAGTTGTAATAACATGCTTAACGACACGAGCAATCCATATCGAAGTAGCGAACAGTTTGTCAGCAGACTCCTGTATTTTGGCTATTAAACGTTTCATTGCCAGACGTGGAATCCCAATTGAAATACGGTGCGACAATGGTACGAATTTTCATGGAGCCAAAAGAGAGTTACGTGATACTATAGAGCGACAAAATGCTCAACTAGCAAAAGAATTTTCTAGTTCAACCACTAAGTGGGTCTTCAATCCACCTGCAGCACCCCATATGAGTGGGAGTTGGGAAAGACTGGTTCAATCCGTAAAGAAAACGTTAAATCAAATTCTGCTTACACAGAACCCAACAGACGAGACACTTTACAGTATGCTGCTCGAAGTTGAACGGACGTTCAATTCTCGACCATTAACATATTTGCCATTGAAGAACGTGAATGAAGAAGCACTAACTCCGAACCATTTTCTGCTTGGATTTTCCAACGGCGAAAAACCAGATGGAATATTGTGCGATGATGGCACAGTTCATAAGCGAAATTGGCTTAAGGCTCAACAATATGCAAATAAATTTTGGAAACGGTGGATAAATGAATATTTACCAACTTTAACTAGACGAACCAAATGGTTTCACAAGACGAAACCAATAGAAGAGGGAGATGTAGTGATAATCGTTGATGAGGCAAACCCTCGAAATATGTGGCCTAAAGGAATAGTTGTCAATGTTACAAAAGGTAAAGATGGACAGGTGCGAAAGGCGATAGTACAGACGAAAACCGGATTCTTTGAAAGACCAGCTGTTAAATTAGCAGTTCTCGATGTCCGATGTTTTGGTAAGTCAGATAATACATCTGACATACCGGGGGGGAGTGTTGACAGAACTGAACATGCAGGAAAGAACGAAGTAGGCGATAGGAAAAATCGTGTGACAGGAAGAAAATAAACTAGAAATACTAATGTTCGAAGAACAGTAGAGGATTTGTGCAGATTTTGAGTGTATTGTTATATATTGTTGTTATACTGTTGTTATTGTCTTATATATTATATATTGTACGTATTGTCATATATATTATTATATATTGTATATTCGTGATGTGAATACTTAATGCAAGCATTTATTGGTACCAAAATAACAAAAACACCTCGTGCTAGCAGTCCTATCTGCCTCACGTTGAAGTCAACCTGCTCTGCGAATTTCGTGTTGATCCGATCACTGCATTGGAAGTAATAGGGATACAAAGAAAATTAGGGTTACCATTCGCAAGAGCTTTCAAATTTTCTAGATCTTAGTATTTGGTGTGTATTTTCACTACAAGACCACTACGATTTGAAAATTTTATGATAAAATCGCTTACTAAAGCTATTTCAAGAAATACAAAAACAATCATAGCTGGCAACTCTTTCATTGTTTCAAAATAGATTTATACTGAATATTGTCTACAATAATTTAAATTTGTCATATGAATTTCGTTATGATACCATTACTGTACTGGAGGCTATATGGCAAAGAGCTTTATTCAAATAAAATAACATTATATAAAAAAACTTGGTGCAGTTGCACCAATTTTTGACGATTCTAAAAGCATATCGGTATATAACTTGGATGCTTTGCTTTTATATGATGTTTTAGTGCTTTTATATAATCGAAGTCGTTTGTCATAAATTATGCTTACCAGAGAAGGGGGATGATGCAGATGAATAAATTAATAAACTCGGTTATAGGTTCAAGTAACAAACAATAAAATTTCCAAAGCTCGGAATATTTAAATATCGCTTGCTTATTTTATTGTAAATAGTTTGCTTATGAATAGAAAATGGAAGCATCTGTTGGTGTGATATTTACGAAATTGTCCGGTGCTGGCAATCATGTGCTAGCACCATGGCTGCTTCACGTTGTGTTAAACCCACCCTATGAATTTCGTTTCGATTGAATGTCTGTGCTGTAAGTTATAGGAGTGAATTAAATTTTAGGGTTACCATCGTCCAAACTTTTTAAATTTTTGAAACGTAAATATTTGATGTTATTTGTCATTGCAGGATCATTCCCACTTGGAAATTTTATGACAACATCGCTCGATAAAGAAATGTCAATAAATTACAAAATTCATCATAGCTGGCAACTCTTTCACGGTTTTTCAACAAAATTTCCAGAGAATTAGAAACGCAACAAGATATGCTTTTCACACGAATTTCGTTTTGATTTCATCACTGCATCGGAAGTTATAGGGAAAAACCTTTATTTTCCTGAGCAAATTTACAATATTTAAGAGACAAAAATTGCCGTAGCTAGCGTCCATATACTAATTTTTCAACCAAATTTCAATGAAATCTTTCTTAGAGTAAGGTTCACCTACTGCGTGAATTTCGTTAAAATCTGGTGGCTAAATCGGAAGCTAAAGGCCAAAAACCAGTTTTTTTTCTCAGTGATTTTTCCATATGGCACCACTACCACAGTATTGCCCGTATTGAAAAATCGCTTCTATCAGACCTGGTCCTAATGAATACCAACATGTTCTGTAAATTTCATATTGATCGCATAATCCGATTGTCAGTTCTCGTGAACAGAAGTTTTGGGTGCTGAAAATAGAGGTAATTTGATCACGGGTTGCCGTTCTTGTTTACCGCGGAATTTTTGAAATTTTTATTTGACTTGGTGGACAAAAGTCAAAATTTGTCAACAATTTGAATTTATTTTCAAAAATCAAAAATTTTTCAGGAGACTCGATGATTTGAAGGATTTGTTTTCAGGAGCCTGCTGTAGCTACAGAGTTGCCCGCACAGTCTTGAAAGTCCATGTGTGTTAAATTCTAGTTTACATCAATACGCTCTGCAAATTTCACGATGATCCATTGTTTTTCTTAGAAGTTATGATAAATCGAAATTTGAAAAAAAATCCTTGCCTACTTTTAGGCACTCAGTGCCTACACCTGGCCCAAAATTTTCATATCTTTATCATACACAAACTACAAACATAACAAGTTTTCATTCCTAGCACTTTTTTTTAACAAAAATTTACACTGCTTGGAAATATAGGTGTACCTGAAAATTCACTTAAATGCCCGCCGCCGCCAAAATGTTTAAGATATCTGAATTCTAGCAAATCATGGACCTACCTGTTATATACATCTATGTTCTCCGAAAATTTCAACTCAATCGGATCGGCCACTCCAGAGATTATCTCTGTTAATCATTTTGCTGATATATATATATATATATATATATATATATATATATATATATATATATATATATATATATATATATATATATATATATATATATATATATATATATATATATATATATATATATATATATATATATATATATATATATATATATATATATATATATATATATATATATATGACAAATTTTCGGCGAAGCGATTTTAATACTAATGTTCTTCGAACATTAGTAACAACAAATGAGTCACAGAGAAAAAGTAGTCGCATTGAAAAAGACGATAAAAACAGAATTTGTAGTATCTAAAATCATTTTCAAAAATCTTATATCATCTACAATTATCATTAATTATCTTGAATTATCTTAAATATCTATTACTACAAAATTGACCAAAGTCTTTAAGTTGTGTTAAGCACAACAACCTATTTTCATTGCAAATGTTCGGGATGTGAATACTTAGTGCAAGCATTTATTGGTGCGAAAATAGCAAAAACACCTCAGTAGTAGGGGTGACACTTTTGTATACTTTTAACATTCCACGAGTGAGGGACAGGAGATCAAAAATGTCACGATTTGAATTGAAACGCCCAACGTTCTTTAGATAAGAAAAGTGTCTCGAGCTTGAGTTAAGTTTATTTCTCGTTTTTTGGTCGCTGTGTAAGTGTGAAGAGAAATCGTAGTTTTCTGATAAGGTGGTACGAATAATCGGCGGGTACGAGACATGTAACAAAATCAAGTCCGCTACAGGTGTGAGGGAGCGAAACATGAGTCGAGAAGCAATATGCAGAAAAGGGTTTAATAAATATTCAGTTAGCATGGATACAAGTTGACGCTATATTTTCTCAAACCTTGCGTTCTCATATTCATTATCATTTTCATTCCCTCACATAATTTTCCCAGACCTTGCATTTTGGTGTAAAATTTAGTGCAACCCGCGCACATGCCGCGTCGTCATCGTTAAGTTGAACTCGGGTATTGTTGATTCGTGGGAAATACAATTCGCTTAGTCAAAATTTCATAAAGTTTCTAAAAGAGGCAACTCATGTTACCATAAGTTAGTTGTTAACGACACGTCGAGGAAATAAATTGCATCATTAGAAATCAAGGGTTGTGTTTTATTCAAGTGGAATTATTTTTTTTGTCACACTGTTGGGTAGACCCGTTAACTGGCGCCCGAGTTAAAAAAAACTCTAGCGCACCTGAACCGCTAGAAAACTAATTTTTCGAAGAAATTGTCTTTGAGTGACAATGTGGAAAGACGTAATACACTTTTTTGTAGAATCATATCAACCATTTCTCGTTCAAAGCAACAGAACTCAACTATAACACAAATGATGAAAATGTTCAGTGCTTGCAACATTTTCCCAACGAAGCAGCAATAAGTTAACCTTCACAAGCTCATACTTAAATCAACTTATCCTTTGAATTTCGTTCTCATCGGAGGATTTCGTCGAAAGCTTTAGCGGTTGACGTTGTTTGAAGCTGCCATCCAAAACTCGGAAAATTTAAAAATTGGTTTCTTAGTTTTATTGCAAATGTTTTGCATATGTGTATGTAATTTGAAGCATCTGTTGATGCAATAGTTACGAAAATGGCTAAAGCTGGTTACCCTGTGTCAGCAGAAAAGCAAAATATATACCAAATCTGCTTCACGTTAAACTAAACCCAACCAATAAATTTCGTTTCGATTGAATCACTGCGCTAGAAGTTATACGGGTGAAAAAAATTTTAGGGTAACCACCCTCAAAACTTTTCAAATTTTTAAAACGTCAATATTTGTTGTTAATTTTCATTCCAGGATCGTTCCCATTTGCAAATCTAATGACATAATCGCGCAGTAAAGAAATGCCAAAAAATTGCAAAAATTGTCATAGCTGGCAACCCTTTCCCGATTTTTGTACGAAATTCCTATGACATTTGCCTCACATTAAAATCTATTTACTGTATAAACTTCATTTCGATATCATGACTGCACCGCAGCTGGCAACTCTATTCTAATTTTTCAGCCAAATTTGCACCAAATGTTACCTTAAGTAAGATCTAAATATTGTGTGAGTTTTGTTTAAATCTGATGGCTGAATCGGAAATTATAGGCCAAAAAGCAGTTTTTTTTCTCAGTGATTTTTTAAGATGGCACCACTGCCACAGGATTACCCGCATTTCAAAATCATTTCTATCAGACCTGGTCCTAGTTGATATCAACATGTTTTGTGAATTTCATTATGATCGGATAATCCGGTCGTCAGTTCTCGTGAACAGAACTTTCGAGTGCTGAAAATACTGGTAATTTAGTGATGGGCTGCCGTTCTTGTGCAAATCGGAATTTTAAAAATTTTAAATTGACATGATGCAGAAACGTTAAAATTTATCAATGATTTGAATTTTTTGTCAAAAATCAAAAATTTTTCAGGAGGTTCAATGATTTTAAGGATTTTTTTTTCAGCTACAGGGTTACCCGCACTACCTTGGAAATCTTTGTGTATTAAACTTTAGTCAACATCAATACGCTCTGCAAATTTTACGATGATCTAATGTTTTTGTCAGAAGTAATGACAAATCAAAATTTGAAAAAAAATCCTTGCCTACTTTTAGGCACGCTGCACCCACACACGGCTCAAAATTTCCTATTCTTTACCATAAACAAGCTAAAAACATAATAACTTTTCATTCCCAATACTTTTTTTGAACAAAAATTTACGCTGCTTGGAAATATAGGAGTACCTCAAAATTCACTAAAACGCTCGCCGCCGCCAAAAGGTTTAGGATATCTGAATTTTAGCAAATTGTGGACCTACTTACTAAATACATCTACGTTTTCCGAAAGTTTCAGTTCAATCGAATTGGCCACTCCAGAGATTATCTCCCTTAAGCATTTTGATGATATATATATATATATATATATATATATATATATATATATATATATATATATATATATATATATATATATATATATAAAGAAATATGAATTTTCGGCGAAACGAGTTTAATACTACTTTTCTTCGAAAATTAGTAAAAACTATCCGTGGCTACCCATAGCATTAAAATTACGCAAACAGTTGTCTCCGTTAGAACACAGCTATCCGTCGCTACCCGTAGCATAAAAGTTACGCGAAAAGTAAAAACTGCATTTTTTCTATTTTTTTTTAGCGTGCAAAACGACGTGTGTGAGAAGTGGCCCTAGAAAAAAACTCCAGTAACGTGTGTAAAACGCCTTTTCAAGGATTCAAAGAAATTACTAGTAACGCTAGCGGTAGGATTTTTTAGCTGAGGACCATACATCAAGGGCAAAGGAGTACTCATACCGCAGTAGGCAGCCTCCAAGAATCAACGGTCGATGCTAAAAAGGAATAATAAGTTAAGTTCTTGTGGTCGAGCTTATAAAAAAACACAAGTTATCATTTTCACTTTTGTATTTTTTAATTTGAATTTTAATTTACAACTTTTGAATATATAAACTCTATATTGTTCACTTTGTAGTAATTTTTATATAACACTATTACATGTTCTTTGTATCGTACTATTATTCGATCGTTTCTTTTGCAAATGATTAGTTTTTTATTATTATTCATTGTTGTACTTTTTCCACCTTTATATTATTATATTTACTGTACCGTGGATTGAGAAAAACACTTGATGCTTCTATCTTTTATGATTTACTTTCTCTTTGTGTATTTTATCTTCTTGATCCCACATTCTTTTATAGGGTTGGAATTGCTGTGGTTGCAGAAATTGCTAGATGCGATTTCTGTAACCTGATCTGTGCGAATTTCGCTTTGATCTTAGAAATTTTCATTTTGATAAACAAATATGTTTATCTGAAGATTGAAGAGTATTGAATTGATATGATAGATTTGTTTATATGAAGATTGAACAGTATTGAATTGATATGATGGATTTGTTTATATGAAGATTGAACAGTATTGAATTGATATGATTTGTTTAGATATCTTCATTCTATCGTTGGGTAAAGATTTAGACCGGATGTCGGTACTTGAGGGTTAGGTGCTGACGGTGCCATAACTCCTCCATCCGTAGTATGAAAATTGTCCTCAATTTTGACGTTATCTTTTTCAGGTATATATTCGATTTTGGATTTTGAATTTTTTAATTGAATGGTAAACTTTTTTGTTTTGTATTTCCAAATTAGAAATATGATGATAATTAAAATGATGATTGACATGAATAAAATGGGTATTCCTATTGATATGTGTTTCAGGTTTTCTCTAATGTTTGTGTTTTCGATTTCATGAAGTTTGTTTACTTCATTGTTTTTCCAATGTAGTTCTTCTAGGGTAAGTGGATTAATTTTTTCTGGGTTATAATTTTCGATATTTTGAGGTAAAACAATATGGGGTGTGTATTCTTCCTGGTAGTTTTCAAATATAGCATTATAGATTATTACTTTGCATTTTATAAATTTTATTAATGCATGTGTTGGTAAGTGTGTGATTTCGTTTTTCTTTTGTGGATTACAATCATGATTTACTAGTATATTGAAATTTTTATTGTTTGTGACGGTAATTATTCCAAGTGATATTTCTGTAATGTTTACTGAATTTCTGAACAGTTTTGTAAGTGCACGATACATTCATTTTTTAGAGGTATAAGTTTTTTTGAATATTCTGTGTAGTAGTACAATGAATTATTGCATTTGAGATATGTATTAATATTAGTGAGTAGTTCATAATTGTTGTGATTTGGTATAGGTTGTATGGAATATTTTGTACATGTTTCTTCTAAATAATGAGGTATTATAATGACAATTATAATGTTGGTAGGTTTTAATATTATATTACATTGTATATTGCTTAATTGATCAAGCGTTATATTAAATTTATCAATTTCTGAATCTTCTAAAATATATCTGCTTAAGTAATTTGTTTTTGACATTAAAATTATTTCCTTAATTTTTTCTATGCTTTCATTTATTAAATTTACATCATATTCTATGTTTTTTATATATTCTGTTTCTATGCAGTGTTTATTTAGTTGTTCGAATTTTTTGTTCATTTCATTTACATAGGTAGAATTTTTTTGAAAGTTTGTGGATGCTTCATTTACAAGTTGTTTAATTTGCTCGTTAAGCTTGTTGTTTGAGCGACTATAATGTCTTGGTTTTTCAATAGGTTTTGTTGATTATTTTCTAATTTTTCAATGGCATTAATATATTCTTGGTCGTTGATATTAATTTTTCTATTCTTTTTTAAATAAATGGTCATTGGTTTTGCAATTTTCGCATAATCCTTTATGAATTTTCTGTAGAATCCAGTTAGTCCTAAAAAGGATTTGATTTCTTTTTGAGTTTTAGGTATAGGAAATTTTTTTATTGCAACTATTTTGTTTGGGTTAGGTTTGACTCCTTCTGTTGTAATAATGTGTCCTAAGAATTCCGTTTCTTTTTTTAAAAATTCGCATTTGTCCAGTTGTATTTTCAAATTTGCTTTTTCCAGTATTGAAAGTATAGTTTTAAGTGAATTTATATGTTCAGTTAATGATGTACTGAAAATGATAATGTCATCCATGTAGACACAACCAATTTTATTAACATAGTCTCCCAAGATGTCGTTCATAAGCCTTTGAAAGGTACTAGGTGCATTCTTTAAACCGAATGGCATTCTCATGAACTCGTAATGTCCATTTTCGGTGGAAAATGCTGTTTTATGTTGGTCTTCTGCCGCAATTTCTATTTGGTGAAAACCTTTTGCCAAATCTATTGTTGAAAAATATTGGCATCTGCCTAGTTTATCTAAAATTTCGTTTATAACAGGGATTGGATATTTATCATCTGTAGTTACATTATTCAATTTTCTATAATCGATTATAATACGGAATTTTCTTTTACCGCTTGCGTCCATTTTTTTTGGAACAACCCATATTGGTGAATTATATGGAGAATTTAATTTTTTTATAATTTTTTGATCTAACATTTCTTGTATTTGTCTATTAACTTCGTCTCGGTAGATTATCGGGTATCTATAACTTTTAGTGTATATTGGTTGGTTGTCTGTAAGTTTCAATTGATGCTTAATTTGATTTGTAAATGTGAGATTTTGGTTTTCTTTATAAGACATACGCTTTAGTAGTTTTATTAAGGTTGATAACTGATATTTATCTTTGGGGTTTAAATGATCCATTCTAATGTTGTTAGTCTCTTTAAATTCTGGTGTTTTTTCTAGTATTGAATATATTTCTTCTGGAATATTGTAGTCAGTTTCTAATGGTAGAATTTGATCATTTAATTTAATTGTTTGGTGGGGATAATTAATTATAGCGTTGTTTTCTATTAGTACATCGTTTCCTATAATACCGTCATAATTGGATTCAAAATTTACGATAAGAAGTTCAATTGTTTTTTTTAATTTTAAATTTTGGAATGAAGTTATTTTATGATTAATTTGTGATTCTCCATGTAAGGTTTTTATTGTTATTGTGGGTATATTATCTACTCCACGTCAATTATTAGGAATAAATTTTTCCTTTATAAGACTGCGGGATGCTCCCGAGTCAATTAGTAACTTAAGGCTTTGATTACCTATTGTAGTTACTTTAATAAATGGTAAACCTGGTCCGAGGCCATTATTTAAAAATTTATAAATTCTCCAAAATTTTGCGAAGTACTTAGCTCTGATTTTGAAATAGGGTGATGGATTTGTGCTTTAGTTTTTATTTTTGAATTTCCTCCATCCTTAGAGGGATCATTGACTTCAATGATGTTATTATGCCTGTAAGTGGCTGAATTATCAATTTCCATTGGTTCTGGTGCTTGTTGATTATTATAATTTTTGTTATTATTATAAGGGTAGTTTGGGTTTGCATAATATGGTTGTTTGTAATTTCTATCTCTAGGTGCATTATATGAACGTGGTTGATAATGATTTTGATTTGTGGGGGGATTATTATTATTTCTATAATCATTTCTGTTGTATTTATGATGATTATAGTTACTGCTATGTTGTGTATTGTAACTCTGGTTGTTTGGTCGATTTTTATTATTTTGATAATTGGTATTTTTATTATGTTGGTTTTTATTAGGGTGATTTTTGTTGAATTTAACTTTATTTCTATGATCTTGGAAATGTAAATATCCTGCTTCTACTAGTATAGAGAATGCTCTATTTATAGTTACAGGTTTTTGAGTAGCAATTATGCCTCTCAATGGTTCCGGTAAATTGTCACGAAATATATCTAATGCCATACTATTATTGGTATTTATAATTTCATTTTGCTGAACTAAATTTGAAATCTCGTTTTTGATTTTATTATTTAAATGGTATAAGTATGTCATCATGTAATCATAATATTGAGAAAGGGTAGTGAATCTAGCGTTAACAAGTTTTTCGTATAGTTGACTTTTGCTTCTAGGGTTATCAAAATATTGAATTAGTAATGTTTTAATTGATTCCCAATTATTTGTTTGATGAGCATCTATTCTTTCTTTAGCTTTACCAATTATTTTAGATCTGATTATGTTTTGAATTGCTATTTTTACAGGTGTTTCAAGAGTTTCTATAATAGGTAGTATACTATCTATAATTAAAATAAAGTTGTGTAGATCTCGCTGGTTTCCATCGTATGTGGGAAGTGCTCCTAATAGGTTGAATGCTCTTTTTTCGTTCATCTCGTTTACTTTGCGTGCTTCTTCTGCCATTTTTAGTATTATAAGTGTACTTACTGTATCGGTTTCTGATTCTGATTCTGATGAGCTGCTATGTCTCCCTCGTCCACTTGACATCAATTTGCGTGTAGTTTGTTGTTAACGTGTCTTTTTTAATAACTTTTTTAGTTATTATAATTGTTATGCTGAATCAGTACTCTGTACAGTTCAGCGAGCAAATTCTTGGAAAATTCTGCTCGTTCCCAATGCTAAGGGTTTTTTATATTAGTGTATTAGCGTTACGCTGTAAGTGTTTATGTTTTTAATAACTTTAGTTAGTTATTTTTTAGACTGAATCAGTACTTAGTACAGTTCAGTGAGCGAATTCTCGGAAAATTCAGCTCGAACCCAATGCTAAGGGTTTTCTAGTGTTTTTAAATGCACTGTAAGTTTTTAATAACTAAGATTAGTTATTATATTTGTTAAGCTGAATCAGTACATGTGAAGTGTACAGTCCAGCGAGCGAATTCTCTTAAAATTCTGCTCGAACCCAATGCTAAGGGTTTTTAGTGTTTTTTTAGTGTTATAATTACACTGTTTTCACTGTTTTTTTTTATATATAAAAATTTTATTTTTACCGACTGCGCCAGTTAAGTTCTTGTGGTCGAACTTATAAAAAAACACAAGTTATCATTTTCACTTTTGTATTTTCTAATTTGAATTTTAGTTTACAACTTTTGAATATATAAACTCTATATCGTTCACTTTGTAGTAATTTTTATATAACACTATTACATGTTCTTTGTATCGTATTATTATTCGATCGTTTCTTTTGCAAATGATTAGTTTTTTATTATTATTCATTGTTGTACTTTTTCCACCTTTATATTATTATATTCACTGTACCTTGGATTGAGAAAAACACTTGATGCTTCTATCTTTTATGATTTACTTTCTCTGTGTGTATTTTGTCTTCTTGATCCCACATTCTTTTATAGGGTTGGAATTGCTGTGGTTGCAGAAATTGCTAGATGCGATTTCTGTAACCCGATTTGTGCGAATTTCGCTTTGATCTTAGAAATTTTTATTTTGATAAACAAATATGTTTATCTGAAGATTGAAGAGTATTGAATTGATATGATAGATTTGTTTATATGAAGATTGAACAGTATTGAATTTAAATTAAGCATTCCCAATTGAATTGACCATATCATAAGTGAGTGTGAGCCGAGTTCAACTAGCGAGTATTTTGTTTTTTCGTGGTTTATTATATAGAATTATCTTCTTGATATACTGAATTGAAATTGAATTCTATTTTACTTAAGATGGAGGAAATCAAACTTAATCTTATTCAATTAACTGGTGCGGTAAACACGCAAATTGAAATCAGCAAAAAAACTTGAGAGTAGATTAAATTTTCTTGAATAAAATGCAAGATTTCTACCAACAAATCCTCCCACGCTGACAGATCCTGCCACACCCAAAACAGAACAGAACCTTAAAGATATCAAATGGTTACCTGATTGTTTCATAGATCTGCAGGGATTCAAGGGAAATCCGGTGCTACGTATCCTGGGTGGATCGTGTAGAAACTATACTCAGTGACTACGATATAGTGCGTCATACACCTATATATCGCGCAATTCTTCGTCACATTAGACAACAAATAAGAGGACCGGTGGATGCCGCCCTCATCTCATATAATATATTCGATAAAAATTGGCTGAGTATTAAAAAGTGCCTTTCCTTACATTATGCCGATAAGTGTGATGTACAGACTCTAGAGCATCAAGTGCATTCTATGTCACAAAAATACAAAAGCGTTGGTGAGTTTTACGCCGAAGTAAACCATGAACTGTCCCTTCTAATCAACAAAACTAAAACTAAAGACTATTCTCAAGAAACTGTGATTGCTTTAATCGAAAATGCGCTCGATGTGTTCATACGCAGTCTCAATGGTGTCTTACATCGAATGTTAATAGTGCAAAGACCCCAAACTCTTCCAGAAGGATACGCTTTTTGCTTGGAAATACAGGAATTATCAAATTCACCAAAAATACGTGAATAACTCCATTTCAGATCCAGTAAATCAATTCTTTTCTCGCAAAATTGATTAAAAGAAATATGATCCAAATTTAGCCACGTATCCACGGCTGAGCGCCTCTTCATAACATTTCAAGGAATGCACAGCAAAATGTTCAGAATTTACCTCCTCCAAGACCTCCAAAACCTGCCGCCCCGATGGACGTTGATAAATCTGTGCAAACCAAACAGGGGGACTATATGAATATACCTTCTTACAATGATGCTATAATGCGTTCAAATGACTCCGCAATTCACCCCAAAAAATCACAGCGACTATTTAGCTTGGAAACTCAAGAACAATCAATATATCATCTGAAATTGGTGATGATTCGGCTTTACAGGACTCATCTAATGAGCACTATTTCGAACAGTCTTAAATCAAAGCAATAATGAGGATGATGATGGTGAAGTAAATTTGATGATAGACGCCTTTCCAGAGTACCATACCTAGAATATGTCTTGCGTAATGATCAGATACTAAAATTTTTATTTGATACTGGCGCAAATAAAAATTATATTGCTCTAGAATTTTCCTTCAATGCAAAATTGATCGAAACCCCATTTAATATACAATCAGCAGCAGGTGAAATACTCATCACCGAAAAAGTTACAGATATATTTTTCAAAAAAGCAGGAGATGATGCGGTTTTCGATTTTTATGTTCTACCGGGACTAAAATCGTTTGACGGTATAATTGGTGACGATACCCTCAAACAGTTAGACACGATTATAGATAGGAAAAACAATATTTTACAAATATCCCTGACCATTAATATACCTCTAAGAGCAAAAATATTTAAACAAGTAAATAATTTGGATATTGTAAACAATCATTTGGATCAGCAGACTAAAGACAACTTGGACAAAATACTTAGGAAATATTCTGAAATTTTTGGTCCAATGACGGACGCTGAAACAGTGGAAACAATCGTAATGGCAGAGATAAATACATCAACATCGGATCACATCTAAGTTAAATCCTACCCGCACCCTGTAAACCTGAGAGATGAAGTCAAAAAACAAATTGCCAAAATGCTTCAAGACGGAATTATTCGCCCATCAAAGAGACCCAATATGGATTGTGCCCAAGAAACCCAATAAGTTGGGCGAAATATAATATTATCTAGTTATTAATTTCAAAAGACTTAACGCTGTCACCATATCGGATGCGCACCCAATACCCTATATTACCAATACATTAGCCAGGTTTGGGAAATCGAAGTTCTTCACTACTCTTTATCTTATTTCTGGGTTTCACCAAATCAGGATGAAAGAAAGCAACATGCAAAAAACTGCCTTTTCGACCGCAAACGGCAAATACGAACTCACGAGACTGCCTTTTGGTCTCAAAATCGCGCCAGCCATTGAGCAGTGGATGGTTGATGATGTGCTGAAGCCGTTCGTTGGCCAAATTTGTTTCATATGCATCGACGACATAATCATTCTAGAGGAAACCGAGGAAGAACACTTTTGAAACCCTGAAACAATTCTTGAACAATTAGAAAAGTCAAATCTAAAGGTTAACTTAGAAAAATCTACTTTTCTCAAAAGCCAAGTTCAATTTTTAGGATACATTATTTCAGATACAGGAATCGTTCCTGATCCAGAAAAAATATCCGCTATTAGGAAAATGAAGCCTCCATCGAATTTAAAGGACTTAAAAGCTTTCCTGGTAATGGCGTCCTAATACAGGAAATTCATTAAAGATTTCTCAAAAACTGGTGCTGTGTTCTCACAGGATGACATTAGGAAGGAAAAACCTATAATATATATATATATATATATATATATATATATATATATATATATATATATATATATATATATATATATATATATATATATATATATATATATATATATATATATATATATATATATAGATTACTTCATAAAACGGAAGAAAGCTACACTACGCTACACTTGGCGATAGTGTGGGCACTCGACAAATTAAGAACTTACCTTTACGGTGCAAAATAGATTAAAATTTTAACTGACCACCAGCCGTTATCATTTGCTTTGAGCAATGTAAACCATAGTGCAAAATTAAAACGCTGGAAAGCGAGAATAGAGGAATATAACTATGAATTAATTTATAGACCTGGCAAAAACAACTGCATAGCAGATGCTTTATTTAGGTTGCCACTTGAAATAAATATGCTGAATTCAAGCTCTTTAACTCCCTATAGTGCGTCCCAAGACAACACCGATCATATCACATTCTGTAACGCCCCTATAAATGTTTTCAAGAAACAAATTATCGTATCTGAGGGCAAGGAAATTAATGCATATGAACAGCTGCATGCAGGGTTCCATAGGCACTACATACGTTTAAATAAAATAACCAAGGACGCATTAGAAAAAGTTCTAAAGGAAACACTTTCTCCTAACATTACAAACGGGATTAAGATTCCAGAACACTTTATGCAGCTTTATCAGAATGCTTATAAAAAGCACTTTTTCAAATTCAAGATACGAATCACGCAGTGTGTGGTGGAGGCCATAGCTCAATCAACCAATTGCGGATTATTCAACAGGAACATCGTAGAGCTCACAAGAACCATCGTTAGAAAAAGGAACAGATCCTCGAAAAGTACTATTCTCTGAAAATGACCAGCCTGATCCGGAAATATACAAAAAATTGCGAAGTTTATAATACCAGAAAATATGACCCCCTTCCACCAAAGCCGGAATTACAAGAAACACCCATCCCCGAATATCCGACAGAGATCCTACACATAGATATTTGGGAGATCATGAGGGAGATATATATAACTTGTATCGACAAGCTCAGCAAATCTGTGAAATTCTTTCGCTTAAAGGATAAATCTGCACTACATCTACGCAAGAAGATACTGAACGTTCTTCATTATTTCTCTGTCCCCAGAATTTTAACCTTTGATAACGAGGGTAGATTTGTTAGCCCAATTATTCACAACCTTTTGTAGGAATTGGGCATTACGGTATACTAACACCACCACAAAAAAGTGAGGTAAATGGCACAATTGAAATGTTTCATTCATTAATGCTTGAAATCATAAGGTGTATAATCAGAGAATACCCAGATCTTACCGCGAAGGAAATTGTAAGCATTTCTGTCGACCGATACAATAGTTCGTTTCAATCCTTAACTGGGAAAAAACGGTAGATATTTTTTTTAATCGCTCTCAGCGTATAAATAACCAGCTAGTGCATAATTTTAAGGCCAAGCTCAATTAAATTTAAAAGAAGAAATCCTACGGAAACAAAAAAATCAATTGAAGAACCACAACAGGAATAGAACAATACCAAGAACATATGAACTTGGCGACGTAGTATATAGGATCGACAAACAGATTAAGTCTAAACATAAGCCTCTTTATAGGAAAGAAACAGTATCTAAGGATAACAAAGTCACGATAACTACTAAATCTGGAAAGAAAGTCTACAAGTCCCATCTAAAGAGTATCCCATCTTTTTCAGGATAATCCTGGGCAGCGTACATCCCACCGTAGATATCTATGAACTCAATGGCCCCGTTATGACGATGAAATTAGGATTGGGAAAGATTATCAACGGTAACTACAAAATTATTCATACCATCGATCTAAAACAGTACGACAAAATCCTGGAACACATCAAACCTGTCGTACAGCGTCAAGTGAACGCAACTAGCATTTTACGACCGCAGCTTTATCAGCAGCTATCTATTATTTTAAGGCAGCTGCATAAATTGCAAAATAAAAGGAAATCAAAACGCATTATAAACTGGATTGGATCCACCTTGGAAAAACCAACTGGGACTTAATAGTTCAAAATCAAAACAAAATAATAGAAAACAACAACAAGCAATACAAAATTAACCAATATATTTCTAAGGTACCTGCAGAGCTTGTAGATACCTATAAAATGGTAGTGGCAAACATCGATGTAAGGTTCAATGACAAACTTGAGCAAGTGCTGTTCAATAAATTAACCATACTCAAGGACGAAATTGAGGAAATCGTTTTAGTAATCCAGCAGCTCACATCTAAAGGTATAATAAACTCAAATCTATTGGATTATGAAGAAATTAGCACCCTGCTTTCCCGCGTAGAAACTCTTTCCTATCAAAATGAAATCGAAGCCGTAGAATACGCTAAACCGATGGTTCTGGTAAAAAAATATCTTCTCCTGTACGTAGTTTGCTTACCTACAACCGAAGTTACAGAGTTCAACCAACCAAAATAATATCACTTACTCTAATGTCACTTCTCGTGGCGAAGTTCAAACCTCCTCTATTACCCCTGGTATAATAGTTGCTGCCAATCTTTCGTGTGAACCAGTGACAACTGCGCCTAAGTTCCTTGATCCACTAGTGCCTCCAATAGTCAAAGCCACAATCAGCTCCAGTGCTGATCTCGAAAGTAGGTATCTACTTTCTCGGCAGCATAAAGGCATAAGAAAATTTATGAAAAAGTTCGCCTCTACCTTGCATACATGCACAAAGCCACTGACTTTGCTTGTTTCGAGGGTAAAACGAAGACTCATCTGAAAGTCATGATTCAACAGGAAGGTCTTCCTATAGATTTTCAGGCTCTTCATACTATTTTTGTTCGGTATAATGAGCAACTTGGCATACCAGCTGACCAAGTGAAAAAAGAGCTAAGCACTTTTGCCTCACATGTCTCAGCTAAGTATATTTCCTCCCTTCAAAAATCAAGGAATGATTCTAAAAACTATCATTCCTAACAAGAAGTTTTTCGTTAAACAGCCTCAAACTTTTTTACCACAACTGTGGTGGTATGAGAAGCAAACTGAATAGACTCTTTTTTGACTCAAAATCTTGCCAATTTAATGTACTGACGTTCACGGAAACCTGGTTAAACAGTTCGCACACAAACGCAGAAATATTAGATGATAACTGGACTATTTATAGGAAAGACCGAAACTATCTTTCTACTGGCCAAACTCGAAGTGGTGGTGTTTTAGTAGCAGTTCGTAACTCGCTATCAAGTGAACTAGTCGAAAGCAGCTCACATAATCTCTTCGATTATAAGGTTATTTGCATTTCCTGGTCCAAAGGTTTCATTTACATCAGAATATTCTACATCCCACCCGGTTCAGACGAGGTCGTTTATAACGATGTATGCGTAGTGATTTCTACCCTAGTTTCATCTCTTAATGAGGAGGATTAAATTATAATTTTCGGTGATTTCAATCGCCCAAATTTCAAATTTACGGCTGATGAAACTGATAATAATTTCATTCCTTTTAATCTTCTTGACTCCAGCGATTTCAATCTAGTTAGTACATTTTATGGCAATGATTTGCAGCAAATAGTTCCGACACCTTACCAAAATGGAAATTGGTTAGATCTCATATTTACTAATAGCTACGACGATGTAGTGGCTAACCCAACTGTTGATGCAGAAAACTTTTTTGGCAACACCCTTCACCACTCTGCGTTCACAGTTGAGTTGTTATCTACATCTGATATGTTCACTTCACTATCTTACAATAAGTCTATTGTATATGACTTTCGCAATGCTGATTATAAGAGCATTACAGATTGTCTTCTCAGAGTCGACTGGGCTAGTAACTTTTCAACGCTAGAATTAGATGACGCTGTATCATTATTCAATGAGTTGGTTTTTGACGCCGTTGAAAAGTTCACCCCAAAGGTCAAGAGAAAAGACAAAATATCTAAACCATGGCTTGATAGCAATCTAAGATATTTGCGGAATCAAAGAAATAAACTTTACAAAGTAATTACAACCAGCACTGATGTCAGAGATCATATCAATGATAAACATAATTAATTAGCTCAAGAACTCGTGACGAAATTCCGTAAAGCGTTTGACCGCTATGTTGATATCATGGGCGAAAATATAATGCATGTCCCTAAAAAGTTTTTTGATTTCATGAATACCAAACGGAAAACTTCGGGCTACCCTACTTCGATGTACAAAAAAACAACTTTTGTTCGTCATGCCCTCACGAAATTTGTGACCTGTTCGCTGAGCATTTCCAGGAAGTATTTTGTTCATGTACAAACATGTCTAACATTCTTTTCTCTCAAACATTCCCACCAAATATCATCTATGAAATGTATTTAACTAAAGAGCAGATCGCAAAGGACATCAAAGATCTTAATGTCAACAAGGGTCCTGGTCCTGATTTGCTAACTCCTAGTTTCATACTCGAATGCCTGGAGTCGCGTATCTTACCCGTGTATCTAATTTTCAACAAATCACTTTCTTGTGGGGTTTTCCCCTCCTTCTGGAAATCATCCCATCTGATGCCGATTTTTAAATGTGGTGAAAGGCAGTCAATTGATAATTACAGAGGTATTGCAATACTATCAGCATTGCCTAAACTATTTGAACAACAACATGATTTTAGAAAAGGCAGGTCAACTTCTACCAACCTCGTGATTCTCGTCTCAGATGTTCTCTGTGGCATGGAAAAAAAGGCTTCAAATTGATACCACCTACACAAACTTCAGCAAGGCCTTTGATCGTGTTGATCATGATATTCTTCAAATCAAACTACAGAAATTTGGTATCTCGGGTCTCTTATTAAACTGATTAGACTCTTATCTTCGAAATAGGGCGCAGTCAGTGTTGTCACCTTACTACATTTGTAGTAAATTTACTACATTTTTTCGGCATTTGCCGTATCACTACTCAAATTGTTAAATCTACAACATATTGTATCGACAATGTAATATTGAAAAAGATTTAAGCGCTGGGCACGTAGAACGCTATCGGGCGTCATGGCTGTGTCAAACACAAGGCGACAACGCTAACTTTGCAACGTTAGTCTGTTTGCATAACCTGCATGAAGTGTCGTTCAAAAATATTTTTTCTATCAGGCGCCCAGTTTTCTCACATATTTGACTATGACGGCTAATCATCGCTCGGTTTTGTTCACCAGAGAACTATTAAGCGATGAAAAAATAAATGAACCTTCAAAAGACTTGATACATTTTTTCAGCAAGTTTAAATTGTTTGAAGGTTCTTATGTAGAGAAGTAAGAAATTTATGTATGTACACATGTATTTGAAAAACAATGATTTATTTACTGTTATAAAACTAAAAAATGCATTTGCTATTGAAATCGTAGAATTTTTTTTTATCTTCTGTTAGTTTTGTTATTTTTTGGAAAACAGATTTTACCAGTATATGACGGTTTTAATTGAAAGGACGCTGATTTTGAAATTTTACTACAAAAGGTCCTAATTTACTACATATTTTTCTCCATATCTACTTCAGAAATATCTTTCGGCAGTGACATCACTGGACGCAGTACGTTAAGTTTCAGGGTACCCTATCCAAAAAAAATTGAAGTTTTTTCAGGTGTACCACAAAGTAGTCACTTGGGGCCTCTTTTAATCAATAATTTCGTATCGGATCTTTCTGAAGTTTTAGCAGACATCCCTCACCTTTTTTATGCAGATGTTTTCCTTCAATCGAAACTGCTTTTTCTTGAGCAGTGGTGCAAACAAAATAATCTCGACATTAATGTCAGTAAATGTCAAGTCATTAGTTTTTCTCGCAAAACCAGTAATATAAATTTTGATTACCGCCTCAATAATGTTACAATCAATAATGTTGACAATGTCATCGACCTCGGGGTTACTTTGGATAAAAAGCTGCGTTTTAATTTACACTATGACAAAGTCTTAACCATGGCTAGTAAGCAGCTTGGATTCATCAAAAGACGTGCGAAATAATTCAAAAACCTATGGGTCACGTATTCTTTATACAAAGCTCTAGTTCGGCCATTGCTCGAATATGCATGTATTGTCTGGCACCCTACCTTTGATACCCATAGCGATAGGCTTGAATCGGTGCAGAAGCAGTTCTTTCTATTTGCGTTGAGAGATCTGTATAATCCTTGCGAATTTAATAATCTACCTTCTTACAAATACAGGCTAAATCTCTTAAATCTATCAAGTCAAATCAATCAAGTCTATCTTAAATCTATCAAGTCATCAAATCTTCGCGAAGGATAGTAATATGCTCCTGCTTTACTTTTGATGTTATTAGGGGCTTCATCAATGTTGTGTCCCTGTCCAATAAGATCACGTTTACTCAATGAATACCGACACCACACAGTTTACGCCAACAATGAGCCAACCAATAGATGTTACAAAATATTCAATAGCTTCTCAAAACACTATTCCCCAACCATTTCCCCACCTAAGTTTAAAACTGCTCTGATTAAGGTGCTCGCGTCATGAATGTCCTATCCAATTCCCTACAAAAGATGGTTATATTTTTAAAATTCGTTCATTATTGTTTATTGTACAAATTTATATGAATTGTTAAATATTAATTGTAAGTGTTTTTTTTTTGTACGGCTTGTTTGGTTGAAAAAAAAAATAATCTCTTTCTAACGCGATTACAGAAATTTGGCATAATTGGTAATTGTCTCGAAATTCATGATCTGACCATTTGCGAGACACATTTTCTCCAAGACCTTAGTACAAACAGTTGTCTCGCATAAATTTTGGATGGTCTCAACGCTGATTGTGAATATGAGTTTGGTCGATTCAAATTCAGTTTTTCTTACAAATTTCCACGGAAAAATTATTCATAACAACTCCTCAAAACTATTGAACGGTACTTTCTTAATTAATTTCCAAAATGATTCAATCCAAGTTAACGACACAATATACTAAAGCCTAGAAGTTAGAAAGTTCTATTCATTTCCCCCTGTCTTAAAAAGCAATATTACCGAAAAAGGTATGAAATTAAATCTGGAATATTTGCACAAATTACATTTGGATAGTTTAGAGAAATTAGACAAAATTCAAGACGATAATGTATTGTCTATTACTTCTGCAATCGTTAGCTAATTAATTACCTTGACAGCCATATTCATTTGCCTTTTTTGCCACAGCAGGATTAAACTGAAATTACCAGAATCCATTCTGAGCTACACTTACCCTAATCCAATTAAATTATCCTTTTAATCTAAGGGACACCGATTTTGAGGAAGGAGGAGTTAACACGATATTTTCTCAAACCTTGCGTTCTCATATTCATTATCATTTTCATTCCCACACATAATTTTCCCAGACCTTGCATTTTGGTGTAAAGTTCGGTGCAACCCGCGCTCATGCCGCGTCGTCATCATCAAGTTGAACTCGGGTATTGCTGATTCGTGGGAAATACAATTCGCTTAATCAATATTTTGTAAAGTTCCTATAATGCCCGGTTTACACATATGGCGAACGTTTCGTCGAGGAACTTGGCAAATTACCTCCCTCCATGTTTTCACATGTAAAAAAAACAGGCGAGAATAGACAAGGTGACCATTTACACACTCGGCTCGCCAACATTTGCCATGTGTCTGAACGCGGCACAAGAGGCGGCTATTTTAGTGATATTTTAAATATACGTATTATTCTGCCCAAAAACAACTTTTGCAAAAATAAAGTTTATCGAATGAATTCTGAACGTGTTTTAAATGTGAATTAGGTAATGTTTTTGAAATTTTTAGCCCTATGTGTGCGCTAGTTGCCTAGAATAAGATTGGAAAATTTGGAAAATTTTTGAATTGCGATAACTTTTTACTCAATTATTAGATCATTATGAAACTTGATGGACATATCAACGTTGTTAAGTTGCATACTTTCATAGTTTTTTATGAACGTGCTGGCAGCCCTGTAGCTACGGCAGGCGCTGAAAGTGAAAACATTCAAACCATCGAATCTCCTAAAAAAACGTCCGTTTCTTACAATAAAAACCAACTTGTATAAAAACCTCATGCTTTATTTACACAGTCAAGGTAAAACTTTGGAATTTTCATGACGGACAAGAATGGTAACCCTTTCCCAATTTACCTATCTTTTTAGCATCAAAAACTTCTGTTCACGGGAACTCATGGACCAATAAGTAGATACAGTTGAAATTTACATAATACATTGAAATTAAGTAGGTCCAGGTCTGATAGAAGCGATTTTGAATTGTGGGCAACTCTGCCAGCTATGGTAATTTATGTGTCTTTAGTTTTGAAAATTCGCTCAGGAAAATAAAGCTTTTTGCCCTATAACTTCCAATGCAGTCATGAAATCAATACGAATTTCATACAGTTAATGGCACTTATTATAGACATTATTCAGGCCGGCTCTGGTTGAAAAGTCACGATGGAGCTGCCAGCTATTGTTGGTTTTATGTTTATTTGTAATATCTTTATTAAGCGATTTTATCATAAAATTTTCACATGGTAATGAAATTGTAGTGACTATAAACAGCAAACATTAAGTTTTCTATTATTTGAAAAAAACTCGCAGCTGATAACCCTAAATTTTTTATACTCCTATAACTTCAAATGCAGTCATCGGATCAAAACGAAACTCGCAGGGTAGGTTAATTTCAACGTGAAGCAGATGTGGTAAATTTTTGGCTTTGATGCCGGCAAAAGGTTGCTAGCACGAGTCGGTAGTGCTATTTTTGTATCAATAAATGCTTACAGCTAGTATTCAAACCGGAACCATTTATATGAAAATAAATAACCAATGTTTCAATTCCCAAAGCTCTGCAAATTTTTTGGATCGCAGCCCCAAACACCAACTTCAGTTACAGTGCTGCAGGCACTGATCATTTCCTTCATTGATGCTATATGAGATGCTGCTTTCAAAATTTTGTGAAATAAGCAGCTGATAACGAATATAATTAACCCGTTTTTTGCTCTCATAAACTTTGAAATTCATGCCAGTGGTAATATCTGAAACCTTTCCACCATATGAGTTATAATGAATTCTTGAGACCAAAGTAAAACGTTGCGTTTGAAACAGTTTGGCCGTAATAAGCAGCTCGTGTGGTAGAATATGCACTCAAAACCTACACAACTCTTCTACTGTTCTGCGAACATTAGTGGTTTTAGCGGTTCTGGGGCGCTAGAATTTTTTTTCATAAACTCGTATGAGTAAAGGTTATATAATTGTGATCATGGTTCCCTTCTTGTCTATAAATCAGCAAAGACAACGTATATCGTCTCTAAATTGTCTCTAAAGCAGTATCCATGATCACAATTAAATGACCTTTACAAGTAAATCATATCCTTTACAAGTAAATTATATATATATATATATATATATATATATATATATATATATATATATATATATATATATATATATATATATATTAAATTATATGTAGAATATATTAATCGTCAAATTTGGTAATCACTTTCTTTCATAATCAACTACAAAGAAAAAAACACTTTTGTCACCTCCAATCAACTTTAATTTTTTCCAAATATTAAACTTTATAATAAAACACTTTAAATTTCAAATTTCAAATTTCAACTGCCCGCGATGACTAGTCCAAACTTTCTGATCGCATTTTCATTTCCATTTCTTCTTACACTGCCATTTCCACTTATCATAAATTCAAAAACATGATCCCGCTGTGCCACCGGTAACTGCATGAACTGCTCCGGGTCATTGTATTGTGTCGATTTCTCCAATGCCCGGAATAACCTTTTCCACTCATTAGCGCCTTGAGCGACTCCTTGCGCCTAATGGCCGGACTTTCGATAAAAAGTGACAACTGACAGTTTGTCATTCAAGTTGCTTGAATGTCAATAGTAAAGTGTAAACATTCCCGGTCATCACGATCTATACAAGTCGATTGTTTTCAATATTCTCCCCCGGCTAGGACGGATGTTCCAGGATGCATGCAAGGATTCAGTATTTCTATCTGGAAGTATAGTATTAAGTAAGGAAGTATGTTATAAATTTAAAAGTTTGTATTAGGCCCTGTCCAAACGATGTCCTGATGCCGCTCGTGGATATAATTTTCAATTTCAATCAGAAAAGCTATCGACGGTATTTCCACTATGCCGACTGCCTTCTGATTCTGGAACGGGTGACGTTTTCCAGCGCGTCGCACTCGCTGAATAAAAGGTGATTTAGCATATTAAATCTAGTAACGTATATTCTGTCGGGAGTCTGTCGTCATTTTCCATATAGTAGTCAGTTAACTAATGTCTTTTGTTATCAATGTGTCTTATGAGTCATTGTTCAATTCATGCGGATTTAATTTCAAATTCTTTGTTTACCATGATGCGTGGCTATGCAGTCTCATTTGAAACAGTATTGATTGGTTATAATGCTATTTTTGAAATGGGTCGTTTATATTCATTGTTTTTATTCTTAACTGATGCCACTCGGACATTGCCGTCTTTGCCTGGATATATATTTCTGAATCGTGCTAATGCCCATTTATACGATGGGTATCTCTCACCTTTGATGAGGCAGAGGTCTCCAATTTTTGGATTTCGTTGTTTTTGTAGCCATTTTGGTCTTGATTGTAATCTAGACAAATACTCTGTATGCCATCTGTTCCAAAATGTTTGGGTCAATCCTTCGGTCAGTTGCCAGCGATCTAATCGATTTGAATTAATGTCCATAATGTTCGCTTCGGGAGGGGCCAACAGGGTGTCTCCAATTAAAAAATGTGCGGGTGTTAACGCTGTCGTATCGTTAGGGTCATCATTCAAAGGACATAAAGGTCTAGAATTCAGACAGGCTTCTATCTTGACTAGTATGGTTGTAAATTCTTCATAGGTCAGAGTAGTATCTGATAGAACTCGATATAAATGTTGTTTCAATGACTTCACTCCTGCCTTCGAAAGACCTCCAAAATGTGATGATGCAGGGGGGTTGAAGTGCCATGTTTTACCATCCACAGCAATTCTTTCAGCAACGGCAGTCAGCGTAGACTTTATTCTTTCCAGTTCAAAGGCAGCTCCGACAAATTTAGTCCCACAGTCACTATATATATGACTGCAGAGCCCTCTTCTTCTTGTAAATCGGCGGAGAGCAGCTATAAAGGCTTCAGTTGTCATGGCTGTGACAACTTCTATATGAATTGCTTTTGTGCATAGGCATATGAAAACAGCAACGTAGCCTTTGTATATTTTTGCACCACGCCCTCACCTATCTCTTATATTAAAGGGCCCGCAATAATCTACGCCGGTGTGTAAAAATGGTCGAGAAATTGACACCCGTGGCTTGGGTAGGCTACCCATCAGTTGTGATGAGCCCTTTGCAGTAGCTCGAAAGCAATTGATGCATTTATGAATGCATTGTTTGATTATGTTTCGACCATTGATTATCCAAAATTTTCTTCGTATTGTTGTTAGCATTAGTTATATTTGTCCATGTAATGTGTCCTGATGAAATTTGTGTACTAATAATTCAGTAAATCTTCCATCCTTGGGAATAATTATAGGATGCTTCTCTTCAAATGATAAATCTGAATTGGATAGTCTTCCTCCGACTCTAAGAAATCCATATCCGTCAGTAAATGGATTCAAATTAAGCAAGCGGCTGCCTCTTTCGATTGATACTCCTTGGTTTATTGAATTTATTTCAGTGGGAAACTTGATGAGCTGTATATGTTTAATCCAAAAATATTCTGCACGTTGAAGTTCTTGAACAGTTAGACGGCCCAGATTAATATCTCTTTTCGATGCGTTAGCTGCAAAACGGAAACAATATGATGTAACTCGTAAATTCATCCAATCGACATGTTTAGTTTGTTAGTTGACTGAAATTTGATTTCTTCGTTCTAAGTTCGTGACTTCCAGAAGTTTCTGAGGCGGCCAGAATTCATTGTCCTTCTCAAGCCATATAGGCCCATTCCACCATAGCTTGTTGCGCACTAATTCAAGCGGAGAGACACCACGTGAAGCTAAGTCTGCTGGATTATGACTTGTTGGGACATATCGCCATGATACGTTTCCTATTAACTCGTAAATTTCAGCGGTTCGATTAGCGACAAACATAGTCCATCGAGTTGGATGTCCCTTCAGCCACAAAAGGACGATCTCTGAATCTGTCCAGAGCGAAATGTTATTAATCGATAGTTTCAGAGTTGCTAGCACTTTTTTCAATAGTTTTGCTAATAAAACAGCACCGCAGAGTTCTAGACGAGGAATCGTGATGGGTTGAACAGGGGCTACTTTCATTTTCGCCATGATAAGGTTGACTTGCGTGTGATCTGTATTGCAAACAACTAGATATATGGCGGCTGCATAAGCTTGTTTGGATGCATCACAAAACCCATGAATTTCAAGCTTGGAGTCTGGTCTATTAGTCATCCATCTACTTACTTTAATTGATTCGACAGCGTTCAAATTATTTTCTTACTTAGACCACTGACGAGCAATTTCAATCGGAACTGGTTCGTCCCACGTTTGACCATGTAGCCATAATGCTTGAAGAATAATTTTACCAACAATGATAATCGGTGCAAGCCATCCCATAGGATCATATAGTCGAGCAATTCTAGATAAAATATTCCGTTTAGTGATTGGCGATTCTAATTCATACTGTCGAATTCGATAGGTAAAAAAGTCTGACAACAGATACCATATTAATCCTCATGATTTGTATCCAAATCTATTGCTTCTTTCATTTCAATATCTTCGGTAGGAAGATCTTCTAATAAACGTTTATCATTGTTTATACACTTCCGCAGTTTAAATCCTCCTAGCTGCATCATTTTATCTATTTCGTTTTTGCATTGCTTCATCGATAGTTATTCCTCCTGAAAGCAGGTCATCCACATACATCTCATTGTGCACTGATTGTTTTGCGTGAGGAAAATGTTGTCCTTCGTCAATCGCTAGTTGTTGAACTGTGCGTATAGCTAAAAATGGTGCGCAAGTTAACCCGAAAGTGACTGTATTCAGACAATATTCTTCTATTGGTTCAGTTGTTTTGCTCCTCCATAGTATTTGTTGATAGTTTGCATCAACTGGATGTATGAGAATTTGACGGTACATCTTCTTGATGTCTGCGAGAAAGGCATATCTGAACAATCTCCAATTCATCAATATTGAAATCATCTTATTTTGGATCGTTGGCCCTGTCAATAGTATATCATTAAGTGCTACTCCGGAACTAGTTTTCTTAGACGCATCAAAAATGACACGCAATTTAGTCGAAGTGCTTTCCTTGAACACAGCATGGTGTGGAATGTAATGTGTTGTGCAAACCTTGACTCCATTCTCCATTGTATGTTCGCTACGTGGTTCTACTCGATGCATATGACCAAGATCAATGTATTCTCGCATACACTGTTTATATTGTGCAGCCAGTTCAGGATGCTTCCTCAATTTTCGTTCTAAATGTAACAAATTCGTGACGGCTATCTTCTTCGATTCTCCTAATGTGTTTTTGCTGTTTTCATTTTTGAAGGGTAATTTGACGGTATATCGACCGTTTGCGTTTCTGATTACAGTATTTGTATAATGCTGTTCACACTGTTCATTTACTTTCTTCACTATCTTTCGGGTTTGAATTTTTTCTAATTCCCAGAATAGTTTCAATTGTCGATTCAGTTCTTTGTTGTGGTCGATTGCGATACTAAAATTTTGAACACTATCTAGCTTATTTGGTTCGATTCCTCCAGAGATTACCCATCCAAACTTCGTATTCTGCACAATTGAGCCAAGGGATAGTTTAAGTAAATCGCCAAATATGACTTTTCCATATACTTCAGCGCCTAGCAACATGTCAATTTTGCCTGGTTTATCGAATTGCGGGTCCACCAAACGTAAATTACTTAATTGATTTCGAATAGTCGGTTCTGTGGTGTTTGATGGTATAATTCTCATAATTTTGTTTACGATGAAAGCTTGGATTGGTATTAACTCTTCGTTACTAGTTAACAGATTGACACAAATCTTTCCAGTAACATTAGTGGAAGCGGAGCCGTCAAATCCAAAAACATTGATGTCTGTCGCTTCTCGTTTTATTCCCAATGGTTGGACTGCCGATTCACAAATAAATGACGCTTGCGAACCTTGATCCAACAAAGCACGGTAAGATCATAGACGTCCATTTGGAGCTTGGAGCGTAACGAATGCCGTTGCTAAAAGATCTTCACCAGGCGCTGCTGTAGAGAATGTCGGTGTGGCAGACAAATTGCTCGGTGTCGGCTGAAAAGTTGTCGCGTTGGTGTTATTTGGAAAGCTGTTGAGAGCATTTCCACTAGTTGATGTACTCTCCCTATCTAATAATGTGTGGTGATGACGATGGCATTTTATGCATGATGATTTGCTCGGACATTGCATGATTAAATGTCCCCTTTTCAAATGTCAAAATTCAAACATAACCTCTTTCAAATTGGTATTGTTCTTGCGGGATGATTAAAATTAAACAACTTTTTATTTACATTAAAAATTTTAATCTACATTGTAAATTCTATTTTGACAAAGTGGTTTCGAAAGTATGCACTGATTCTCATCAGACACCAGCACACAGTGCATACTTGACTGGCGTGACCACTTGCAGTTGGAAACCATTAATTTGTATTTACGCTAGTTGTGACAAATTTAAACATCTCCGACTTATATCCATCGATATAATTTTACTTGTAAATGTTATTGAATGTGATCATGGTTTGCTTCTTGTCTATGAATCAGCATAGACAACGTATATCATCTCTAAAGCTTATCGAAGTCGAGCATATAGAAACGGGAAACTCGATCGTTTTGCGGAATCAGCCTCCGAAAGCAGAATCAAATTGGAATTGTTTTTGCGGGATGATTAAAATTGAACAACTTTTTATTTACATTAAAAATTTTAATCTACATTGTAAATTCTATTTTGAAAAAGTGGTTTCGAAAGTATGCACTGATTTTCTTCAGACACCAGCACACAGTGCATACTTGACTGGCGTGACCACTTGCAGTTGGAAACCATTAATTTGTATTTACTCAAGTTGTGACAAATTTTAATATCTCCGACTTATATCCATGGATATAATTTTACTTAGTAAAGACAATTGAATGTGATCATGGTTCCCTTCTTGTCTATAAATCAGCATAGACAACCTATATCATCTCTAAAGCTTATCGAAGCCGAGCATATTGAAACGGGAAACTCGATCGTTTTGCGGAATCAGCCACCGAAAGCAGAATCAAATTGGAATTGTTTTTGCGGGATGATTAAAATTGAACAGCTTTTTATTTACATTAAAAATTTTAATCTACATTGTAAATTCTATTTTGACAAAGTGGTTTCGAAAGTATGCACTGCTTCTCATCAGACACCAGCACACAGTGCATACTTGACTGGCGTGACCACTTGCAGTTGGTATCTTTAAAGTTTCGATGGCTTTAAGGCTTTCAAAAGAAGTATCTATTAGTTTACAAATAGAGCAAGAAGATTCGGTCGTGATTGATGGATGAGAGGAGAGACGTTTGAAATGGGCATACAGAAGTGATCGTTTATTGGAATAACGTTCCTCCAAAATCCTCCATGCCGTTTCATAATTATCATCCGTAATGCTGTACGGTCTTAGTAGAAGCTCAGCTTCACCTACCAGGCTAGCTTTCAAATAATGAAGCTTTTGGACAGAAGATAAAGAACTTTTGCTGTGTATTAGCGAGACGAATAAATCTTTAAACGACATCCATTCTTCATAACGACCTCTAAATGTTGGCATTGATAATCGTGGCAATTTGATGTCATTTATACCCTCAGAGCCCTCCGACTGCACTTGTTCTTTTACTACACTTTCATTAGCTCGCTTATCCACTTCAGATAATAGCTCTTCTATATCTGACCTTAACTCAAAATACCGTTCTTCATAAACAGTGTATAGACTAAGTTTGAAATAAGCAATATCATCCTCATCGGTTTCCCCTTTCAACATGGCCACTATCTGATCATGATTTTGAACGAATTTTGAGTAGTTGTCCTTAAGAGCTTCAAGTTTACTCTTAAGGTACGACACAATTTTCCGAGCCTTTGAATCCTTCCGGAAATTTATAGCTGATTTCGCTAAATTTTCCAATGCAATAATTTGTGCAGCACATAAAGCGTTTATTGTGACCAACATTGCTTACACAATACGAACAGCGACACCGAATTTATATTCTATAATGTGAATTTTAGGCTTACTAACGATGGCACTACAACTGACTTTAACCGTTAAATCACCTTTCAATTCCTTTATGATTCGAATATCACGCTCCCGTTATATGTGATTTAATTTTCACTGGATCTTCCAATATTAGCTAATGTACTAATATGCCCACAATGTATTTTATTAATTTGTCATTCATTAGATAACCAATGCCATATAAAATAAAAAATGATGTATAATTTCAAATAATCAATATCGATCAATGACACATTGAAATTCTGACGCAGTAGCAGATTTGGACTTTAAATCTCAAAAATTTGCTATATGCAGCTACTCATGCAAATATATATATATTGCATTCGTTCAATAAAATACATTTCAAATTTCTCTAATTTTAAGGTTGCGTCAAGCACAACATTAAATCCACTTGTACGTTACTATTGTCAGTAAAATGTTTGAATCGTTTGTGTGTCTTTAACAATTTATAATATGCTAATACCACCTACCTTACAAATCCGGTTCGAAGGCCAAAAAGTAATATATATATAGTATATATTAATCGTTAAATTTAGTAATCACTTACTTGCATAATCAGCTACAAAGAAAAAAACACTTTGGTCACCTTCAGTCAACTTTAATTTTTTCCAAATACTAAACTTTACAATAAAACACTTTAAATTTCAAATTTCAACTGCCCGCGATGACTAGTCCAAACTTTCTGATCTCATTTTCATTTCCATTTCTTCTTACACTGCCATTTCCACTTATCATAAATTCAAAAACATGATCCCGCTGCGCCACCGGTAACTGCATGAACTGCTTCGGGTCATTGTATTGTGTCGATTTCTCCAATGCCCGGAATGACCTTTTCCACTCATTAGCGCCTTGAGCGACTCCTTGCGCCTAATGGCTGGACTTTCGATAAAAAGTGACAGCTGACAGTTTGTCACTCAAGTTGCTAGAATGTCAATAGTAAATTGTAAACATTCCCGGTCATCACGATCTATACAAGTCGATCGTTTTCAACAGATGGATATAAGTCGGAGATGTTAAAATTTGTCGCAACTAGCGCAAATAAAAATTAATGATTTCCAACTGCAAGTGATCACATCAGTCAAGTATGCACTGTGTGCTGGTGTCTGATGAGAATCAGTGCATACTTTCGAAACCACTTTGTCAAATAAAATTTTCAATGTAAAAAATTTTTTTCAATTTTAATCATCCCGCAAAAACAATTCCAAATCGTATGAGTAGTTTGTATGAATGACAATTTAATGTGTGCGAGTAGGCGCAGTTTGTGTGTGCATTATACAACATACATATGAGATGCTGCTTTAAAAATAATATCATGCAGATAAACAGTGTGTATTTTTTATTGTGTGGATGAGAACGAGATCCAAAACGGAATGGACAATAATACAAAAGAAGTATGGAAGCTCGATCAGTGCATTTGGTTGATGTAATCTTTGACTTGGGGTATGATTGTTGCATATGCATATGCGATGAATGAAAATATTTTGTGTTTATGGTTAGATTTGTGTTATTTGGCCTTGATCGTGAAAATATAATGCCGAATTTACACACAGGCAAATGTTGGCGAGCCGAGAGTATAAACGGTCACCTCGTCTATTCACCCCTGTTTTATTTTCATGCCAAAATATAGAGGAAAGTAGTTTTACAGGCCGCGCGACGAAATGTTCGTCCTGTGTACGGCATAAGATACGAATTTTTGCAAATGTGAAGATTGTGAGCTGGCCTACGTTAAGTGTGGACGAATGGATTAGCGTAGAATTTTTTTTTTTGAAGTGGAGATAATGTTATGCAAACACAAAGTGGTTGTATTTTCGTTTTGGTATTTAGATAGTGCGTGGGGGTGGGAATTTTAGATAAATAAAACATTTATTTGTATTAGTGGCAATAATCTCTATTGGTTTTTTTTACAAATTTATATTGAAATAAAATTGTTTGTTGATATTTTACTTGGAAAAATAATTGCTTATTGAAACAGCTTCACATATAACTCCACCCAAAAAAGATCCGATGCCAAAACATTTTAATAGGTTGTAGAGGCAGTGTTCTATTTTGGAACATGTTTTTGATGTAATAGGTATATCGTAAGGTCCACAGACATTTATACCGTTGGCGTAGAAATATTCTGGTAACAATTTCAAGTTTTCACCCTCGACATCGGTAGGTGCATTGAATGCATCCATAGTGACCGAGCAGAAGTAACATCTGACCTGGTCTTTTATGCTTGTGCAAAAGAATCCACTACGAGCAAGCTTAAATACTTTTTTTTAAGTATGGAACATACTTTTACGGGAGCCTGTTCGAAAAAAACGACATACGAAAACGACATACGAAAACGACATACTAAAACGACATAAAAGAACGACATAAAAAAGCGTTATCAGAAAGCGTTCCACGAACATTGGCTGTGTTGGTGTGTGCTTGGTTGGTATAAATAGAGTGAGGGAGGGGGTCCAGGGGGGCGAAGCCCCCCGGCGAGGCGCGTACCATTTTCTTAAAAATTTTCCAAAAATTTTCAAAAAATTTCAAAAAAATTTTCTTAAAAATTTTCTAAAAATTTTCTTAAAAATTTTCTTAAAAATTTTCAAAAAATTTTCTCAAAAATATGTTCCATATTTTTCATGTTTTAGCCTGGTCAAAATGCGAATCGCGAAGCGATTCGGACATCCCGAGTGAGCACGAAGCGCGAGTGAGGGAGGAGGGTCCAGGGGGGCGAAGCCCCCCGGCGAGGCGCGTAGCGCCGTTTTTTTCATTAATTTTTAGATTGGCAAACGTCTTGATGGGATCATATTCTCGCTTTAAACACAACATCTTGAATGAATGTTGTTCAATTTTAGAACACATCTTTTATATCAATCCAGGAATTATGATGAGAAGGAAAGCCAAGCCATATGACGAAAACACGATTTTCCCTTCTTCTAATTAGCTTGTTCTAATTAACAAGGTATACATGCATGGATCAAGTACTAAAGGTTACGACATGAGTATGACCACACCTATTCGTGACGAAATAGGATGCAAACACGCCTACAAAACATCCAAAGTTAGCCAGTTTTTAGATGAATGAAGAGTACTGTTTTCGGTTGTGTCCAAATCTATCTGTTAATGAGAATGTTAATGAGTATATTGGATGTTACAAGCCTAGGTAGACGGGCACTTAAATTGCTGATTTGAAATGGAGAAATTGAAAGTGCTTGAAGTGTATGTTGCTTCTCTTGTGCTCTAAGTAATTAAGTTAGAGTACAAATGGCGCAAGATCGACGTTTAAATTCTTTAAATACACGACTTATCACAAATAAATTATTATCGTTTCGCATAGTTTAATTGTGAGCTCATTCAAAGATAAACGACTAAAGTTTAAGTATCACTAAGCGATATTTAAATGATTTTTAATTTTGTCATTTAACGATTTTTAGTAAGAATTACCATATGGTAGACAGCACTAAAATGATCATTTATTACAAATGCGCGGTGTATCTACTATTTATACTATGAAAAGAAAAAAATCAATACAATTCATACATTCGATAATTTTTCCATAATTTGCCGGTCTCCGGTACGTGACGAAATAGGATGCAGCGCCGAACAGCGACCACCCCTTGTCGTAATCTTGTTTCTTTGATTCATTGTATACATGAGGGTGTTTCACTGTAGTTAACTCAGGTTCGTAGAACCCTCCCTGTATCAAATTTCCTTGATAGTCTTACAGTGAGTATGTTCGTGGTTGTGTTTTTTCTTACATCTTTTATTAAAAAAAATTCAGTGAAGCACTTTGGTGTGTAGCCTTTTTTTAAATATGTGCTTTTGTTTACTTAGACGTACAAAGTCACCTATTTCGAATTTAGGTTTTGACGTAACCCTAACTTTTCGATAAACATCTGAAAGTATAAAACTTCATTGGACGCATTCATGTCAATAAGACGCATTTTAATAGCACGGTGTTTAGGTCTATTATACTGATCAACAAATTTGACAAGGCGTCGCGGGTCGACGTATTTAATATTATAAGACGGCAAACTTTGAAAAGCATTGACATGCAGTAGTGGGTTGAGACGCGAGGTTGTTACACTCAAAGCCAATGGTTCAAGGCTTAGCGGTGGTATACTATGGTATGTTTAAATATGCTATGATGGTCGTATGAATCAACAGGGTCGGATTAGAACCGATTCGGATGGCTACTATCCTTTGAAAAATCGAAACTTGTCGAATATATTTCGTCGTCGTCGTAGCACTACAGACCCTCTCGGACCTTGGCTTCTCGTAGGTGACGCCTCCAGTTGTCTCGGTCCAATGACCGCGTCCTCTAATTTCGAAATCCGAGCAGCTTTGCGCAGTCTTCGTCGACAGAGTTAGACCAGCGTTTTCTGGGTTTTCCCACTGGTCTTCGACCCTCGGCCCTTCCGTCGAATACCTTCTTAGGTACTCGATGCTCGTCCATTCGTTGCACGTGACCAGCCCATTGCAGCTTCCGCAGTTTCACTATTCTAGCAACCTCCGGCTCGTCAAAAACCTCGTACAACTCGTGGTTGTATCTTATCCGCCATTGGCCGCACTCTTGTTTAGCTCCCATTATACGCCTGAGGACCCGTCTTTCGAAGGCGTTCAACATATTTGCGGATGCTTGGGCAAGGGTCCAAGTTTCACATCCGTAGCACACCACAGGTCTGATGATTGATTTGTAGACTTGGAGCTTCGTCTTCCTGTGTATGCAGCTGGTCTTCAGTAGGGCCAGAACGGAGTAGAGAGTTTTATTAGCGAGCTGTATTCTCCGTTTAATTTCGTCAGTTTCACTGCCTTTAGTTGTCAATTTCGAGCCTAAGTATATAAATTCGTCCACATTCTCTAAATTATATTCGTCAAGAATTATATTTTATCTAATGGAGGTCTTCTTTCTTGTTTGCGTCATGATTTTTGTTTTCGTCTGATTGATCTTCAGGCCTACTTCCTTGGCTTCCTGGTCAAGTTTCAACAGGAGCTCTTTGGCGGATGTGAAGGAACGGGACAAGATGTTAATGTCATCCGCGTAGGCCACTAACTGGTTCGACTTATACAGAAGCGTACCCCCTGTGTCGACAGGAATCTTCCTTATATCGTATTCAAGTGCTAGCTTGAACAGCAGAAGGGCCAACCCATCTCCTTGCTTTAGTCCGACATTTGTGTCAAAGGCGTCAGTCAGACTGTTGTTGATTCTGACTTGTGATGCTGTCGCCGTCATCGTCATTTTGGTCAGCCGAACTAGTTTAGCCGGGATGTCATATGCTTGTTTAAAATCCACGAAAATCTGGTGGACGTCGATGTTAAATTCCCAGCATTTTTCAAGCACTTGTTTGACTGTGAAGAGCTGATCCGTAGTTGATCTACCAGACCTAAAGCCTCCTTGGTACTCCCCAAAGACCTTTTTAGCGTATACATTTATCTTATCCTTTAATATTTTCGTCAGTATCTTATAGGATGTACAAAGTAGCGATATGCCTCTGTAGTTTTCGCACCGAAGTTTGTCTCCTCTTTTGTGGATAGGGCATATGATGGATTCGCACCACTCCTGCGGTATTTTTTCCCAGATGTTCTGGATCAATTTGTGGATGGCTTTTATAGGCCAGCTTCCACCGTATTTAATTAGCTCGACCGGAATCTCGTCAATACCCGGCGCTTTGTTATTTTTTTGGCTTTTTATGGCAGACTTGACTTCTTCCAGCGTTGGAGGCGCGATCGGGACTCCGTCAGAGATGTCTATCGGCTCTGATATTATTGAGCCATGTGCAGGATTAAGGATTTCTTTGAAAAAGCAGGCCCATCTCTCCTTAAAATGGCTATCTTCGGCGATGATGTTGCCGATTTCGTCTTTACAGAGTGTCGTCTTGGGCTGATATCCGCGTCTTAAACATTTCACTATTTTGTAAGCTTGTCTAGTTTTATTGCTCGCCAGATTTTCGTCAATGCTCTTTAATTGCTCGTCATTATATTTTCGTTTCTTACATCTAGTGATCTTATTTGCTACTCGTCGGAGGTTTTCATATTTTTCTCTCTTCGTCCTGGTGTTCCTTTCAAGGAACTGAACTATGACTGATTTTTCTTGTTCATTCGTTGTCGAACCAGTTGTTTCTTTTGCGCCGGGCTTCATACCCAACCACTTGTTCTGCAGCGGCTTTGATTGCTGTCTTCATCTCCATCCAGACCTCGTCAACCGGCCTCACTGTGTTATTTTGTAGGATGGGGGTAAGCTTAGTCTCAAGAGTTTTTGAGAAGTTTTCTGCTACTGACGCCGTTTGGAGCTTTCCGATGTCAAACTTACGCAGAGGACTCGTCTTCGTCACGTACGCTTTTGACATGCGACATCGATATTTGGATTTGCCCAAGTAGTGGTCCGAGTCACAATTTGCTCCTCGAAACGTCCGAACGTCAAGTATGCTGGAAGCCCATCTCCGCTGAATAAGGACATGATCAATTTGGTTGAAGGTATTGCCATCTGGTGATGCCCATGTTCTTTTGTGGATGCGTCGATGTGGGAAGCATGTCCAACTTATGACTATATCCCTACTACATGCACAGCCAATCAGGCGTTGGCCGTTGTCGTTTGTTGTATGGTGGAGACTGTGCCCTCTAGTTGTTCCCAATATACTTCTTCATTCCCGACTTTAGCGTTGAAGTCGCAGAGTATTATTTTGACGTCATTTGAGGGCAATGAGTCGAATAGCCTTTCCAAGTGGTTATAAAATGCGTCTTTCGTTTCTTCGTCTTTTGCTTCTGTCGGGGCGTGGACATTTATCAGCCATATTTTGAATATATTTGGAAGAATATATTTGGTGAGCTGAAGCTTGCTCAGCGGCTTGAGGCTCTATTAGTAAGAGAGCGAGTGGCGCCCATCCATGACCCATCTCCGACGAGTTAGCAACCCTTATCCAACAGGAGCCTAGCCAGATCTTGTTCACCCAAGACCGGGTGGGTAACAGCTTGTGAGAATATATAAAGAAATCACTCAGGCGCCACACAGCTATTTATAAATAGATCTGACTCAGAATACAAATGATATATTACGCTTTCGTACTGATTTAAAAAACAAAAACTTTGTAACGTGCTATTGCTCAAAGAATAGTTTAAAGCAAGAGAATAGTATCACGAATGAAGCGATTAAAGAAAAAAAAAACTCTAGCGCACCTGAACCGCAAGAAACACTAATGTTCGAAGAACAGTAGAAGAATCGTGCAGCTTGTGAGTGCATATTCTACCACACGAGCTGCTTATTACGGCCAAACTGTTTCAAACGCCACGTTTTACTTTGTTCTCAAGAATGCATTATAGCTCATATGGTGGAAAGGTTTCAGCTATTACCACTGGCATGAATTTCAAAGTTTATGAGAGCAAAGCACTTGTTGATTATATTCGTTATCAGCTGCCTATTTCACAAAATTTTGAAAGCAGCATCTCATATAACATCAATGAAGAAAATGCTCAGTGCCTGCACCTCTGTAATTGAAGTTGGTGTTTGGGGCTGTGATCCGACAAATTTGCAGAACTTTGGGAATTGAAACATTGGTTATTTATTTTCATTGTAAATGTTTCCGGCATGAGTACTAACTGTAAGCATTTATTGATACAAAAGTAGCACAACAGACTCGTGCTGGCAACCTTTTGCCAGCATCAAATCAAAAAATTTACCACATCTGCTTCACGTTGAAATTAAGCTACCCTGCGAGTTTCGTCTCGATCTGATGACTGCATTCGAAGTTATAGGGGTATAAAGAAATTTAGTGTTACCAGCAGCGAGTTTTTTGAAATAATTGAAAACTTAATATTTGCTGTTTATTGTCACTACAATATCATTAACATTTGAAAATTCTATCTTCAACTAAATTTCTACTTAACACGGCTTAGAGTAAGGTTCAGCTACTGTGTCAATTTCATGAAAATCTGGTAACTGAATCAGAATTCATAGGGCAAAAAGCAGTTTTTTTTCTTTGTAATTGCTCCACTGGCACAGAGTTGCCCATAATTCAAAATCGCTTCTGTCAGACCTGTTCCTACTTAAGTCCAATGTATTCTGTAAATTTCAACTGTATCTGATTTGCGGTTCGTGAGTTCTCGTGAACAGAAGTTTTTGATGCTAAAAATATAAGTAAATTGGGAAAGGGTTACCGTTATTGTCCGACATGAAATTTGCAAACTTTTGATTTGACTGTGTAGATATAGCATAAGATTTGTATCCAAGTTGATTTGAATTGTAAGAAACGCAATTTTTTAAAAGATTCGATGGTTTGAATGTTTTCACTTTCAGTACCTGCCGTAGCTACAGGGTTGCCAGCACGTTTATGCGAAACTATGCAAGTATGCAACTTAATAACATTGATATGTTCATCAAGTTTCATAATGATCTAACAATCTTGTAAAAAGTTATCGCAATTCAAACGTTTTCAAATTTTCCCAACCTCATTTTAGGCACCTAGTGCACACAGAGAGTTAAAAATTTCAAAAACATTACCATATTCACATATAAAACACGTTCAAAATTCACTACATAAACTTACGTTTTGTAAAAGTTATTTTTGGACAGAAAAATAGGTATATTTAAAATACCACTAAAATGGCCGCCGGCGCCAAAGGGTTAAAGATTATTAACTTTTTGTGAGACCTGGCACTATTCTGCGTATACATCAATGTATTTTCAACATTTCAGTTCAATCAGATGGCGCGTTCCTGAGATTTTTTCACTGAAATTTTTTGATTATATATATATATATATATATATATATATATATATATATATATATATATATATTTAGAAATGTGAATTTTCGGCCAAAGTGATTTTAATACTAATGTTCTTCTTCGAACATTAGTAACAAGCATATGTTATATGTGCTTAAACATGTTCGACAGGGTTTGAGAAATGCTATAATTAAGATTGCCGATACAGAGGTAATTAAAACCCTTTGTGAAATCACATTGAATACGTTGAATGGAAACCACAGACCTGAAGGAAAGATATATAGCCGTATCTCTAAACATAAAAAGTATATGCACAAGCTAGTAGATGCTAAACGGTCAGTTTCGCGACAACGTAAGGTGGATTTTTACCCTTACTGCGGGGAAGTGAACTTTCAGGTTTGATTAGTTCACTTATTAAGAAATATGTATAGGAAGAGTAGTCTGAATAAAATACAACTTCTGTCTCCTGAAGTATATGCAAATTTGAAAGACACTATTGAAAGCTCTAATAACCAGAGCTTGTTCGATAAGGCAACGAATAAGAAATTGAAAAGTGAAAAACTCAGTGATTAAGGCAAATGGTATCATAATCGAAACAAATTTATAAAATTTTTAAACACGCAGCGTAGAAGTTAAGGATTTCTAGAAGTAACAAAAAAGCCTGCGAGACAACACGACACAAACTAAATATGTTAATATGTAAAAATGGTTTGAATCATCAGGTGAAATCACACATCCAAGGAGTGTATTATCGGCTGCAGTTAAGCGTAGTCTATCGGCAAGTGGAATAACAAATAGTCTAAAACCGCCATTGAAATCAAGGAAAACTTCAAGTGACAAAAATTTAAGGACAATAACTGGTGATGATGGAATAACACAATATACAGTAACTGCTGATATGAGTCCTGATGAAGTAGAAGACGCTCTAGATGAGATAGACAATCTTGATGATGAGTGACCTAACGTTTTAAAATGGAAAAAGAAGGTGAAGAAGATTCTGAAACTATCGCAGACGTGAAAATGCAACAGCCTCCTACTCAGTCTATGCTAAGATCCTCTCGGTTGGATCCTTATCAATACACGTCTGATCACAGAGTGAACGACTAAAAGAAAAAAAAGTAATTAGTTCAAGAGTATCCGACTTCTTTTTGAGATAGAATTTAAAAATGCCTGTATTAATAACAGATGATGAATTCTACGTGTATCTTTAAAGTAAGAGTTCATTGGATATTCACCTTGACAAAATATTAGGCGCGTTTTTTAGCTCCTCTACCCAGTAGAGAACAGAGTATACGCATTGGAAACAACAACACTCCTGTACCAGTGAATTCACTGGTACAGAAATTCTATTCTTCAAAGGTAGTTCACGTCCTGAACTATAGAATGTGCTGATAGAAAAAAGAAAAGCTCATTAGAAGTTGTATTTTTCGTTGTGAGGTGGCTTTGGTTTTTTCAAGGTTATGTTGAATGTTTTGGTAATTAGGAAATTAGAAAAAGCCCTCATAATGTGTTGAAAGTTAAAAGATGTAATTTTCAGTTAGTTTTTTTTTCTATTTTCTGCCGATTGTGGTAGTTTGTACTAGTGATGCGCCATTGCGAGATGTTAAACTCGATTGTTTCGATTGATCAAACATCTCAAAACATCTTGATGGTTTTAAGTTGGACTCGATTGTTGACTCGATGGTAATGTGCAATCGAGACAATCGAGATAATCGAGAGAATCTAATTAACATCTCGCCATGGCAGCAATCGAGAGGATCGAACAAACATCTCGCCATCGTAGCAGTCGAGAGAAACGAATAAAAATCTCGCCATCGTAGCAATCGATAGAATCAAATAAACATCTCGCCATCGTAGCAATTGAACTAAAGATCTCGCAATCGATCATTCGGTTGGTCAAGTCATCGACAATCGGTTGACGGCAATCGATTCAGCCATAAAGCACGTTCCGTTGGCGCAGCCAATAAAAAAATGTTCAAATATTTCAGCAAATATATTGAGTGTTATTACTTGATCAAATTGAAATTTTTCGGGAAATATTGATGCATAAAAGGATAGGTTTATCTTACGGGGTTAGTCCACTGTTAAACTGCTACAAATGAACTTTTTTTTTAAACAGCTACCAAAAAAACTATTCAAGATATCGATTTGAAATTTTACATACATCTTTATTAAAGTTAAAAGTTAACATTTTCATTGAAAAAAATTATTAGAAAACAAAATGGCGACCATCCCAATAGACCGCAGCAGCACCGCCGAAAAAAAAGCAAATTGCGCCTCGTAAATTCCTGGACAAAATAAGCATCTTTGAGCAAACTACCAAAAATATTTCATTAGTTTTGAGTATAAAGAACTGCACGGGCCTGAATTTAGAGCCCCAAAGCGATTAAAAAAAATTTGGTATACTTTTGAACATTGGTTATCCAGTTTTTCGCGTTTTTTCAATCAAAAAATTTTTCCCAAACAACCAAAAAATTTTTTTTTTGTTCTAAATTTAAGCCCGTGCAGTCCTTTATACTCAAAAATAATGAAATATTTTTGGTAATTTGTTCACAGACGCTTGTTTTGTCCAGGAATCTACGAGGTGCAATTTGCTTTTTTTTCGGCGGTGCTGCGGCGATCCATTGGGGCGGTCGCCATTTGGCTTTCTAATAATTTCTTCCAATAAAAATGTTAACTTTGAACTTCAATAAAAATGTATGTAAAATTTGAAATCGATATCTTGAATAGTTTTTTTTTTGGTAGCTGTTTAAAAAAAAGTTTATTTGGTGCAGTTTAACAGTGGACTAACCCCTTAAGTTAAAATCAAGATATCTTTAACTCTTTGGTGGCGGTGGGCATGTTAGTGTATAAGCACGCCAACACATTACGCTTGTAGAACCACTTGCGAAGAATAGATTTAAATGGATTGGATATACTATATAGTAGATTTCTTTACGTGTGCATACATATGGAATGTAATGATCAGATATGCATGGGAATTTGTATGGCTAGCATATATCATGTATAAATGGCTGTTAGTTTTGCAAAACCATTAAGGCGACATAGCACCTTCAAGTTGAAAAAAAATGTTATTTTCAAAGGCTTGTTTTTCATTGAATAAAAAGACATATCTTAATGAAACTTTTTACACATACTAATGTCTTAAACTACATAAACAAAATTGTTAAAAATGTTTTGTGGCCCCCTGTCGCCTGTTACAATTTTTTGGAAAATACACCAAAAAAACCTGGCGTGCATGATAACTGCCCTCGGGAAAGTCTGAAAAAAAAACAAAAACGGGGTTTTGACCAGCATCAAAGCGGCCTTGGAATGAACTAAAAAAAAAAACTTTGGTTGAAAAATAACAAAATGGCGGCGTTTTTTCGAAAATCGAGGTTTTTTCGCCCAAAAATTGGCTATAACTAAAAAAGTTTAATGCCGATTTTTTCATCCGAGGTTCATTCTAAGCATTAACATGTGCAAGTTAACGTGTTAAAATATCAAAATGATTGGATAATATTGTTTTTCTTAATCATGCACGCCAACTTGAAAAACGTTGTTTCGAGAAAATCGCGTTTCAAGTTAAAATTCAATATTTTTTGCAATAAATCTTATCGAAAATTAATCTGCGATGCTTGGACCATACAATACACCTTCTTCTTGCTCATATTCTTCCTCTTCTAAAGATTTTTGCTTCCTTCGAGCAGTTCTGGCCTCTTTAGATGCCTCAGTCGAGTGTTTTTCCGCTTGGTTAATTCTTGCAGCATCTCTATGCTCTGCATGTTCCAGCGCACATTGGCCAATTTTAATTCCCATGACTTGCATTATTTTCAAGATAGCCATAAATCCTTCATTAAATGTACATACAGAAATATTTGCAGCCATATTTAGTACGTTTTTCCCCACAAAAAGTATGTTTGGGGGCCAAATTCCAAACACAAGAATTATAGCTTTCGTTATTATTCTGCGCAAAGTTGCCCAAGCAACGCTTTAATAAATCTTCTGATGATAAGTCATCATAAATAGGCTTTAAAATTTCTTGTACCTCATCATCTAAAGGTGGAGGATGCTTGAAATTGTTTAATGCATTATCACCCGCTGCTTCCGCCTTGCGCCAGTTACACCAAGTCGTTTCTCCAACAGGACAATAACAGTGTTGAGGGTTCTCATCAGTTGAAATTTTGTGGTAATATGCTGCCCAAATTTCCTTGCGCATATTTTCAACTGAATCAGGATTTCGTCGTATAGTTAGGCCATAATGCTTGGCTAAATTTTTCATTAATTTTAGTGTCAGGTGAACTTTTTTCGGACCTTTTTTTGGAGATTCTACACTTTTTTTAGAAACATCTTTTACAGCTATTTTTTTATTTTTTTGCCAAGGCTAGCTTATTTTTTGCTTCTTTTAAAGGAGATGACTCATTTATCTTTGTCTACACTTTGGCTTAAGTCGATGTAGCGATATAGCGAAGTGAACGAAAATCATAGAAAAAATGATCTTGAGGCGCTTCGCTATATATACTCATAAAATTTTTTAGTTTTAGAATTTCAATTTCATATCATTAAAATCATGTTTTAAAACCTTCATTCTAACATATTCAATCAAAAAACAAAAATCGATTTTTTAAAAATTTGGAGGTGCTACGTTGCCTTAAGTCTGATCAAAGTGTATGATCAAATATTATATGAAGTTGAGTTTTGTCATGCTGTTAAGTATGTGAAAATAAAATCTGCTTTCAGATAGTGCAGTTTGAAAGCATATCAAGTATCGAGTATTTCCGTACTTGCGAGTATTTTATTCAAATATTCAAAAAGTTTTTAGGGCAAAAGTAGCTGAAATCGGTCAATTTTATGTTAGAGTGGATTCGGACATAACGGGCCAAGACCTATTACTGTGATACAAACATTTCGGTTTTGTAGGGGAGTATGGGGTTTTTGGCTATAGTTTGGCAAAAACTGCCATCGTATTTAAGGCTTTGTTAAGGTATTACATAATTTAAGGCTTACATTTTTGGAAGTTCGAACAAGTTTGTACCAACAAAAAGGCAAATAACTAGTAAAGCGGCACAAGTATTCGATCCATTGGGTTGGCTGGCACCCGTGGTAGTTACAGCGAAAATCATATTGCAACAATTGTGGCTGCAACAAGTAGGGTGGGACGATGAAGTGTCTCCTCACATTGCGTTGCAGTGGGAAGATTTTCGGAAGGGACTCGGAAATTGCGTCAACATTCGAGTTCCCCGGTGGGTAAATCTGTCCCAATCAATGACTAACATGCAAACTCACGTGTTTAGTGATGCATCTGAAAGGGCGTATGCAGTTTGCATATATCTAAGAATAACCGATGAGTTCGGAGTTCATGTCTCTTTGCTCACTGCAAAAACTAGAGTGGCGCCGACTAAAAAGATCACCCTGCCTCGATTGGAACTGTGCGGAGCAACTTTACTTTCCAGACTAGTTGATAAGGTTGTACCTATCCTTCCAACACCACCAGCAGAGGTTCACGCGTGGATAGATTCCACGATTGTTCTAGATTGGATTCAGCCATCTCATAAGTGGAAAACCTATGTGGCCAATCGCGTATCTGAAATCTAGGAGAATACATACCTAAAGTTGTGGCACCATGTAAAGACAAAGGAGAATCCTGCGGATTTGGCTACAAGAGGAGTCAAACTTCACTGCCTATTGGGCAACTCAATCTGGTGGCATGGCCCAGGTTGGTTGAAATTACCCGCTACAGAATGGCCTAAAGCTAGGCAAACAACTCATACGCAACTCGAAGCAAGAAGACCGGAGGCAACGATGTTTGCGGTGAATCTTGAAGGAAATGAATTGATCTCCAGATACTCAGACATGAGAAAACTTCTCACGATTACTGCTGGAATACGCTGGATGCTAGACGCTGGAAATATAAACAGACTGAAGCATACATGACTGCATCCGAAAGACGAAATGCAGAAAAAACTTTCATCAAGGTGGTACAGCGTGAACGATATAGCATCGAAATCACTGCACTGACAAGAGGAAATCCAATCAGCAAATCTAGTAAACTATTAGAACTATCACTGATGTTAGCTAGTGATAGCATACTACGGGTTGGAGGTCGGCTATCGAATGCCAAGTTGGGGTATGATCAGCGGCATAATATAATCCTTCCTTCAAATCATCATTTCACCAACTTACTCATAGACAAAGTACATCTTGAAACTTTGCACGGCGGAACACAAATTACTCTCTCCTGCCTCAGAAGAAAATACTGGATCGTAAAGGGACGACAAGCGGTCAAGTATCGTTTGCACTGGTGCATTACTTGCTTACGCCACAGGCAGGAAGGGCACATTCAACTGATGGGAAATCTTCCCAAAAAACAGGGTCAATTCATCGAAACCATTTCAATGTGTTGGGATCGACTATGCTGGACCATTGGATATTAGACGACACAAGTGGAGAGGCGCTAAGTCAGAAAAGATGTACATAGCTGTCTTTGTTTGTTTCACCACAAAAGCAATACACCTGGAACTAGTGAGTGACCTCACTGGGGAAGGTCTGATTGCAGCGATTCGGCGATTTACAGCTCGTAGAGGTGTTTTCATGGACATATACAGTGACAATGGTCGAAACATAATTGGAGTTTGCAGACAACTTCAAAGGTTTAATGAAACAATCAAGCAATCCTATAAAGACGTCGAGAGCAAGCTTGCACTTGAAGATATTGCGTGGCACTTTATTCCACTCAGAGCTCCACATTTTGGTGGGCTGTGGGAGAGTGCAGTGAAGTCCACCAAATACCATCTTAAACGAATAATGGGCAACACTACATTCACGATTGAAGAAATGAATACAACTCTATGTCAAATCGAAGGGTGTTTAAACTCTCGCCCGCTGTGTGGAATATCAGATGATCCAGAAGATGACGAAATCTTAACCCCCAATCATTTCTTGCTGCATACTTCAGTTATAGTTCCCTATAATAGTCCGTTTACAAATTTGAATTAACTCGAAGATGGAACCTAGTTCAGAAGAAAGTTCATCAGTTTTGGAAGGTTTGGTCATCAACACTGCACTCTTGTTATAAATGGAAACAGGCTCAACCTAATGCTGAAATCGGTCAACTGGTGATAATAAAGGATGCATATGCCCCTCCTGCTAAGTGGAGCAAGGGCATTATTATCAAGACTTTTCCCGGCGACGATGGTCTTGTTAGGGTAGCAGATGTAAAAACTCAGGACGGTGTCGTCAGAAGACCAACTACTAAACTTTGGGCCTTTCCGAATTCGTGTCTCCGACTTGGTCTTGATCTCCGTATAACAGATTATGACGTCAGAGTTTTAGCTGACCTATTATAGCAGTTATAGGAGATCAAGATAGACTGTCCCGATTCTCTGTCTTGTCACAGGTCTTGCCTTCTTTTGACATTTCGGAAAAATGGTGACTAGTGGAGTAAATATGATAACTGGTCCGCGTGAAAATATAAATTGTGCGGGCTGCGCGTTTTATATTCGAGTAAAATGAACGTGAGACCCGCGAAACATTTTGAGTCAAACGTGACAGTAAAAGTTAATGCGGTTCGCGTTGTAAATATTGAATAAATTGTGAAAACCGATGAAATTGTTGATTCGATGTCAACTGCGGCTTTGAGCTACGAGTGGTCCTAAAAGCAATAGCTGCCTGTGAGAGTTTCCCCCAAGTGAAGTTACAACACGACATAGATTTCCGGTAGGAATTATACTTTCATTGTGCCGTTTCAATATGAAAAGTGTTAATTTCTTGCAGAGAATTGTATTTATGGTTAGGTGAAGTAATGTCTGGAAATGCTCCACCCGAACATAATGTTTAATCGAAGCTGTTTATGATTGATAACTTCAAGGTAAATCTTTTTCAACTGGGTTTTAGATTAATGCTACAGAATTTGATTGATTTGAAATTTCTTGCAGATTTTTGTCGAAGTAACTCAAACACCGGAATCTCAGAAGGACCTGCTCCACATTGTTAACTTTTACCAAATTAACTCGTCTCTTGATAGTATATTAACAGGCAACTTTGAAAAAAGTGTCGATAAATTACAGTTTAATAAGTTAATTTAAAAAAAAAACAATTGATAAAAGCTATAAACATTTTTTTTTAATTCAAGCATAAATATTAATTGGACACATTAATCGCAATTAATCGTAGTACGGGAAAAGACCTACAGGCGAGATCAGACTATCCTCAACTGTTATACAGGGGTGAAATGTCAAGCCGTAGATAAACTATTCGGACAGGCTAAGCTTGATGTGACGTCACATTCTGTTATAACAAGCTGAAGACCAAGGTGAAGACGACAATTCGGAAAGGCCCTTTGTTTGCTACCGCTTCGACAAGAGAGTCAAAAAACAACCAGTAATGTGTCTCGGAAAGTGGAGCCAGAAACCAAATTAAGTAGCCCGGCAATGGCCATCACAGCCAACAAACCTTTTACTTGGTGGTGGTTGATCATCGTAAGCCTATGTGGCATGCTTGCGAGCTCAGTAGCCCATGAGGTACCTTATAACGTCACGAAGTTTAATAAAAATACGGGGATATTTTTCGAGCACATTGCAAATGTTAAAGTTATGTGGGGAATGGAAAATTGTTAATTATTATAATTTGACCCCATACCACATTGCCCTAAAAACCTTGGAGAGTGCTATACACAGCTTTAGACCATGGTTTAGTAAATTATGAAGTGATGAGAACTACTGTATATCGATGGCCTCACAAATGACACAATCGTTACAAGAGATCTTGGATGAACAAAAAATGTTAGAAGATCATCATGATCTGTTGCATAAAAGAATTAGAAGAGGGACATTCAATATAATTGGAACTGTCGCCAATGCCTTGTTCGGAGTGCTTGATGATGACTTTGCTAAAAAATACCACGACGATATTCACGAAATCTACAAAAATCAAGATCACATGGGAAAATTATTTCACAACATGACTTCCATAATCGACCTCATCGCACGAATCTTGCAGGACCAGGAATTTAAGTTTAATAACTTCGCATCCGTTATCACGGCGAACGTAGAATCCGTCAGTCGAGTCGTTAACCAAATAGGCGACAAGGTACAAAACTCCGAAAATTTTCACCGATTGATTCAGGTCATTACTTTCCAACTGTGGAAATATCATCGTATAAATGATATACTAATTAGCAACGTTATCGATGCAAAACATGGGATCTTGAGCGCTCAGTTGTTTCCTATCAACGTTCTTAAGCAACAAATGGCAGAGATTCATAATCATTTAAAATTCGGTCGTGAAATTTTGTTCGAGAACAATTTGAACTGGGGGGATTTATATAAAACCCTAAAACTTCGCGCGGCAGTGCATAAAAACCTGATAATATTTGAACTCACTCTTCCCATTGTCGAGAGCGACGCACTCGTTCTATATGGACTGATAACATTGCCAACTAAGTCTAATAACGCTTATATTTGTGTCCAACCGGCGGTTAAACTCATCGCGTTTAATCAACGTCGCGATCGTTTTTTCGGACTATCAATAGAAAGCTCTTCTACGTGCATGAAGCTAGATATTCAATGGTTGTGTCCAATTAAAAGCTCAATATATAACATTAACTCAAATCAATACCAATGTGAAGTCAACACGTTCCTGCAAGGGAGTTTGGACAAAAGCAATTATCCTTTGACGACAACATGCTCAGGATCGAATTGGATTGACCTCATAAGCCCTAACAAATGGCTTTTCGTCCTCGGTGATGTGCATCGTTTGGAAATCCAGTGTCCCTCACTAATACAACCTTTTCATTTCAGTTTATCCGGTGAAGAATGGCTTCAACTGAAGGCAGGATGTGTGCTACGACATCAAACTTTTATATTGACGGCTTCGCAAATGACTTCAACCGAAACTCACAGCAGGGATTTCATAGTTCCCCAGTGGGACATGAACCATCTCCTACTTGACGAAGGACTGAACCTTCAAATCCCTATGATAAACACAACGTGGACACCGCAGAACTTCAGTAACTTAATCGACTCGATCTAAAATCTACAAAAGCAACAGTTTTTGGTGACTCAAGCATATCCGCATGATATGTATCAATATATTGTATTAGGTGTAATTTCACTTGTTATCTTAAGTTTATGTTTATTCTTAATTTGTCGATATTTCAAACGAAAACAGGCCACTAATTCCAGCAACCCATTATCTAAAGTTAAATTATCAAAAGACGATGAGATTTCAACTGTTTCAGAATTAAATTGTCTCGTAAAAAACCTTACAGAGATACTTTCTAAACAAAAGATCAACTAATTTCGTAATATTTTGATAAAAGAGTCTTGCGGCCTCTTTTTGGGGGGCAATATGTTAGGATTATGTTAGAAACTGATATGAAATCCGGAGCTGAGTGGCGACATATTAAGTGGCTCAATGTGCAGCGTCGGCAGAAAATGTAAAGTCAGACCTTCTCGTTGTAAATGGTTTAGTTTACACTTGAGCGGATGTCTACAGAATTGCTGAGTGTGCATTTTTGTTGTTACATCCAAGAGGTTGATTTGTCGCGATTTAATGCTGGTCTAGTTTAGTGGCAGTGAGTAACTCGAACAGACAAGTTCATTTCAAGCTTAATAAAATCTCATTTTGTATCATTATATCTGAAGTTCATTCCAAGTGATAATAAAATCTCGTTTTTGTATCATCCTGTTCGTTTAATAAATTCTCATTTTGTAACAGAAACTTTAACATAATATAAAATTTTTACTTGTTTTGTTTTAAATCGACCTATAGGAAAATATCTTTACTAAATTTCATACCAATCGGGTGATTTTAACTTAAGATCTGGGTTCCTAAAGGTGAAAAAACGTGATTTTTAAGAAGAAGTGTTTGAAAGAACCGGGACCGATGACGCGTCAGTTATATACACATCATATGTGTACTATTTTTTATGACATACCTTACCAAAATAACGAAATTCCCATGCCTTCGCATCAAGCAACGATGATTCCTCTAACTGCCTCAAATGCTTAAGATTATAAATAAAAACTTATATACTTCTAGTTGAAATTTTGAAACGAGGCAGGTTGCAAAATGTGCAGAAAGCTTTGTCGAAATTTTTAAGCCCATAAATAGTTTTTTGATATTTTTCATGATTTTCAAGTTCGGAACCTCCTCAAATATTGATTGTAAAATCGTTTTTTTTTATGCAAAGTGGTTTAGCAAAATAAGCACTGCTCCCTTTGCGCACACCGCCGAGCCGCCTTTGCTACTACAGCTTATATAACTTTATCGCAAAAAATAGCTTGCTCTTTTCGTGCATTGGTTAATGTGAGATTAAAATATGATCCGTTTAATAAGCTTAAGTAGTTTAACTGAGTTTCGTCCAAGATATTAATATTAATACATCCCATTCACTTTCACTTTTAATTTCACTTATTACTTCGTCTAAGTCTAAGCAGAAAGTTTCTACGTAAAAGCCAAGTAAGCAGTTAAGCCAAAAATAAAAGTTGCATCGAACTCTCAATCAATACTAGCAGTGAAATAATAGGCACGAAGAAATTGAATAGGATTCTCCACAACGGTAAATTCATGTGCTGAAATTAATGTGACGGTAGTTAATAAACATCCTGTCAAATGTGATTTTTTTAAAAAAAGTAAAATTTATTTCAAATATTTTCACGATACAAGAAAAAATAGTGCTTAAAACTATAAAGTATAAAAAAAACTGATGATGACCGCTAAATTCTAACTAAATCTCAAATTTGACTCCCATTTTACTGAAATATGAAGCAACTATGTTTCAATGTCTACATATTTTCAATATACAGAAATCATTTTGATTTTTGAAAAAAATAATTCCAGTTTTGCTGTAGGGGAACTAGTTATAGTGAACTATTTCTTTGTATGTAACTAATTTTAAGCGGATCTAATGTTAAGTGATAGCTTAACACTCAGCTAATGCAAACTTGACACATTGACGCAGTACAGCCAGTATATCATTATTTATTGGAAGCCAAAAATAATAAAATATATAATAACTCTTTTGGAACTTTTCCATCATCAAATGTAATAAGTTTACCGAAAAAAGATACTTATGATTCACAGTGCCCATGGCTAACTTTCACAAGTCTACATATATCATTTTCACATCATAAGGCGACACAATGACAAGAAATCAGTTATGGCTTCGAATTGAATTTTACTTGCTAATGAGCATATTTTTTAACCAGGCCAATTTTTCAAAGACTCGTATTAAAACAACATCAAATTTAATTCTGTTACTGAAATGAGCAGAATACATATGTTTGTTTTGTATTTGGCTGCATAATTAAGAAATGATTTCGATCAATTACTATGGAAGTGATGCACGTAAAACAGAGCAGGTTAACTTTCCCAACGATTTAAAACAGATCACATATTCATTGAGTTGAATAAAATATATGCATCCGATACAAAGTATTAACTTATAGAACCTCACTCAGAGCTCACATGCCACAATAAAACTAACCATGCCTGCATCGAATGGTTACAAATATTCTACATTATCCCATTAATAGAACTAGAATGACTACCACCACCACCGCATTTTATCTGCTTTATCAAATTAAGGACCCAGCGTACGTAAACAGATTAGCACAAGAGCAAATGAGCACATGTGTATTGTTTCGATCAATTGGTCCAAAAGTTGGACATTGCTGCAAATTGAATGCGATAAGATGAACGATTAGCAGCAATTCACGTTTCCGTTTTCAATTTGCAATTCTCCTCGCAGAGGCTTTCAAATCTCACCAAGCCATGCACTTTGCTGCTTTGCGTGAAGAAACTCTTGAAATGGAAATCAAAAAGGTATAGTGGGTGTTTCAAAAGATGAACACGCTGATCCTAAAGTTGGCCTGCTCCAACACTTTTTTATTAACGCTTCTTTGCCTCACGACTCGGATCACTTTCCTTAAAATGACATCGAGTAAATATAGTAGCTATAATTTCCACTTTGGATTTCGGTTCAGCGAATTTGGTTTTTGTTATGAGACAAAAAAGGGTTAGGTGACTGATTTTTGGAGCGAGCCGATACTAGGAGTATCCACCCGATGTTATGGTTATTATTTGCATAATATTATGGTGAATACGTCAAGTAGTGAACGTATTAAATTAACAAAATTAAAATCAAGTTTCAAAGAGTCAAAATATATGCATGTTTAAAAAAAAAAATTTTTAGTTGCTACTCAGCTTTTGGTTGGCGAGTTTGTTTTAATAAAATTCAACAAGAACAACTTTAAAACAGTTTCAATTTTTTCAGCACCTAATAAATCATGGACTGAAGTAGCAGCCAGCGAACCAGTGTTGTAAAATCCACTGTAAAACATTATTAACAAACCAAGACAAAACTTTGATCTGAAGGTTTTTGAAAATTATCATTCCCGACTAACACGTGTTCCTTGATAGGAAACCTTACATCCATGTAAAAATTTAAATTCATAGTAACGACGAGAAACGTTGAAATATTATATATATGCCAACAATAACATTTAGTTTAAATTTAAATTTTAGTTATCGACGAAACAAATTCTAGTGGAGTTGGAGTTTTGGTTGGATGAAACTCCTTTCAAAAAAGCCTGTTGGATATGATAGAAAAGTATCCCAATGTTTCCTGCTTAAGTGTTGTATTGTTTCCGTGACCATTTCGTTTCGTAATAGTTACAGTCGCACTGTACTCTCATATCATTAAGTGCTGACAATGCCTTCTAGAAGTAAGGGGCGTAATCAGTGCTGCCAGATTATTGATTTTAAACCTAGACTAAGGGACATTTTAAAAATTTCAGGGGACAAACAGGAGAAAAAAATATTCAGGGTTTTGTTTAGGACATTTTTAAATTTGATAATGCATTTTCGCGGAACGGATGTTTTGATAAATAATAATATCGAAATACGTCATGTGTATCTATTTCTGATATAAAAAAATATAAAATATCAATCTTCAATCATTCCAATAAGCGGATATTGGTGATGATGTTTCAAAATTGATATTTTTACCTTACCGATTGACTACAGAGGTCTCGATTGCCGTATCTCTATCTATTCAGCTGAGTGCCCAATTCACTTTTTCGTAGGTACTATTTAAAATGCGTTATCGTCAAATCCATGATGGGGCATTTAACCACTCTCGCTCTATCGTTGTTTGATGTGTATTGCACTTAACACGGGGATAAGTCATATTCGTTTCTCCGAGATCACTTATTAATTAATTAACCGATGAAATATGCCCATAGTACTGTCTAAATGTCTCTCTTGCGACTCTGTCGATGATAAACTTTCCGGGACTAATTTTTTCTGAGTGAAAAAAGTCCCAAAAGATATGGATGAGTGGTGGAAAGTTTCACCTCAGCTTAAAAAAAGTTTGCTTCATGTGACGGAAGTCTTGCATGAATAAAAATTTATATTTAAATAACCTGGTTTTTGAGAATGCCGAAAAATTTCCCGGAAATGACGTCACTATGGCTACTTTGGGTATTTTTAGGGATAAGTAGGAATTTTCTGGGGGTAAGCCGCAACGCCTATCTGGCAGCACTGGGTGTAATGCAGGATAATGGCGTCAGAGGAAGAAATCAAAGTGTCGCGAAAATCACACGCAGTCATTTGGGACGTCTGCGGGAAAACGTAAATTCTACGAGTCTTGTTAAAGTAAACGAAGTGAATATAAAGTGCAATCTGCGGAACAGTCCTGGTAAACAGTGAAAACAAAAATTAATTCGATACGTGCGATAGAGTGTGAAAAATTTGCCAAGAAATATGTATCAGTTGTTGTTAGGTTATGTGATGTTTCGTGTCGATTTACTGTCGATAGAATTGATTGAGAATTTGCCACATATGTTTAACTGGCTCCTTGATTTGAATAGGTCAGTTGACATCAGTGCGGCTAATTCCTGATCATCGCCAATTTGAGCAAGTCGAGCAGATTTGTGGAGGTTTTGTGTGCGTACTGTATATGTGAATTGTTGTTTACATATTGTACGACACGCCAGTATGAGGGAAAACCTTGGTCAAAATGCAAGTCATGACTAAATATTATTATTGCAATGCACGCCCGCACAAAAATTTAACGTTTTATTTATATTTTAGCTAAAAATTCACAAGTGAAATCTTCGTGTATACTGGCACTGCCTGGTGGAAATGTCACAATGACCAGTAACCGTGACTTCACAGTGCTTCTTGAAGGCATTGGTGCTGATTACGAAATCATGTGACGCGTTCACACTGGCCGAAAAGATTAAGATTTTGAACGGAAGATATTATTCAAATTTTTGCGGACAATTTATTTTACGTGAAAGTCCTTGAAAATGGTAAACGAACATGAGCGAATATTTTCTTTTCTCTTTATTCACTTCAGTTTATCCTTCTGTGTTCTATTTCCACAGTTTTAGAATGAAATTCAAATGACAGCTCATTGAAATACTTTATAGCGATGAAAGGTGTTGCAATGGGAAATCCTTTATCTCCACTTATGAGTGAGATATTTATGGACATACTGGAGAAGAAACTTTATGAAGAAGGTTCGCTTCCTTGGGTTTGGCTATCGTTAAAAAATATTCTTTGGGAGAAACTTTGGAGAAGTTGAACCAAGCACATAAGGACATCCAATTTTCAATGCAAATAGAAAATAATGAGAAACTACCCTTTTTGGAGTTGATGGTCATAAGGAAAGAAGGTCTTCTTAGATTTAATATCTACCGGAAGCCCACATACACCCAGAGGACAACACCATCCACGTCTGATTATTGGCATTCCCCAAAATTGGCGCCCTTTAATTCGACGATTCACCGGCTATTAACAGTGCCCATGGATCAGGAAAGTTTTAATTCAGAAGTTAAATATATTAAAGATACGGCGAGGAAAAATGGGTTTGACGAAGGAATAATTGGAAATCTTGTCAAAAAGAAAAAGTATAGAGTACAGCGTGATCCTTTAACGACGCTCCTTACGCAGGAAAAACAAAAAACAGCCATCATCATCAACGTGGCACAACAGCCCGCCGTCGGGACTTGACCGCCTGGATCGAGCTCCTCCAATTGTCTCGGTCACGTGACCGCGTCCTCCAATCTTGGAACCCCAATACTTGTTACTGCGTCTGTAACACAGACGCATACGTCTGCATACACTGAGCTCTCCCAACGAGATCTTGGTCTTCCTCTTGGCCTCGCTCCGTCGACTCGTCGTGCGTTCATGACACGTTTTGGCATGCGGTCGTCATTCATGCGTTGTACCCACTGTAACCCACTGTAATCGTTGTAATTTCACAATTTTGGAGACTTCCAGCTCATCGTAGAGTTCGTACAACTCATTGTTGTACCGGATGCGCCATCCATCTCGGTCGCGGATTGTTGAATTGCTAAATTTTTATTCAATAAGATGAAAATTGTAATTACAAGTATAGATAAAGTATGTGCATGAACCGGCTTGTTCAACTGTCAAACTTGAAGTAAACATGAAATGAAAACGTTCAATGAATTTCAATACTCCCACTTTTACTTACAAGTTACGTTAATTCAATATGCCAAAACAAAACTTATTTAAAATCAAAATTTAAATCTTCAAAGTTACGTTAATTCTTTGGCATAAGGCCCATCAATTTACAAAAAAATTGATGCTTGCTCTTTGCCAATGCTTTGGTCATTATGTCGGCCATCTGTTCATCTGTTGCCACATAATCCAAATTGAAAACTCCATCCTCATATTTTTCCCGGATGAAATGATATCTTATCTCGATATGTTTGGTCCTCTTATGGAATTCTGGATTCTTGATGAGTCGAATCGCGCTTTGGTTGTCCATAAGGAATGTCGGTTTGTCCAGATCAGTTGATGGCATAATCTCGGACAATAATCGGTCCAACCACACCAATTCTTTCATCGCATGTGCAACTGCTATGTACTCAGACTTCGTTGTTGACAGTGCCACTGACTTTTGACGCTCTGAGCCCCAACTAATAATGCTGCTGCCGAACATGAATACATATCCAGACGTTGATCGTCTGGTTTCGATGTCTCCCGCATAATCTGCATCGCTGCAGCCACATAGATCCAATTTGCTGCCACTTTCGAATCGAATTTCCGTGTCAATCGTCCCCTTTATGTATTTCAATATGCGCTTTACCGCATTTACGTGAGCTGCCGCCGGCCTTTCCAGATGTTGGCTTGCGTTGCCAACAGCAAAACTGATGTCTGGACGTGTTGCCACGGCCAAATACATCAAACTACCGACTGCCTCACGATACGGAAAATTGATTTCTCCGTCTGCCTCAAAATCGCCAAGATTTTGTACGCTATCCGATGGTGTCGTCACAGCACAGCAGTCTGCCATGCCGAAACGATTGAGTGCATTTTCTGCATACGCCCGTTGATTCACGTGAATTGATCCATCCACTCGTTGATCAATTTCAAGCCCCAAGAAACAATTGAGCTCGGACACCTTGATCTCGAATTCTCGACGCGAGTGTTCAATGACTGATAAAATGGCCTTTCTGGCTTCTGCTGCAATCAAACCGTCGTCGACATAGATTGCAAGCAGCATCATACCATTTCCCCCATTGCACACAAAAACGCATGGATCGGACTCAATGGCCACAAAATTGAATTTGCCAATGAACTATGTGAATTTCTTGTTCCAGCAACGCGACGCCTGTTTTAAACCATACAAGCTCTTGGATAACTTGCATACTCGTCCGCTGCCATCGTCGTATCCAATCGGTTGATTCATGTTGACGTTCTCTTTCAAATTTCCATTCAAAAATGCCGTTTTAACATCGAACTGTTGCAGTTTCATTCGTTTTGATGCCGCAAGCGCCAATATTGCACGAATCGATGTAAACTTGACCACGGAGCTGAACGTCTCTTGATAATCGATGCCGTATTCCTCTTGTAAAGCCGCGCACTACCAATCGCACCTTGTAGCGATCGATGTTCCCATCTGGATTCTGCTTCAATTTGAAAATCCAACTATTATCAATTACCTTTTGGCCATTCGGTGGATCAACCAAAGTCCACGTACGATTTTCGATGAGTGAATCGTACTCTTCGTTCATTGCTTGCTCCCACTGCTTGTGATCACTCGATTCAATTGCCTGCTCGAATGTCTTTGGTTCATCGCTGACTGCCGACATAGCAACGTGATCGGCCAATGTTAGATATGATAAACGCCGTGGTGCCATAATAATGCCTCGATCCCGCAAACACCGTCCGATAATATTTCTATTATCGGGATCATATATTGCACCTCGTTCAATTGGCTGCTCCAGTGTTATCTCTATCACATCAACTTCCTTTCCATCGTTGGTCACGTTCGCAGTGTCACCGATGTCGAGTGTCGCCATTGATTTCTCCAGTAGAAAAATCACATCACGAGCCACCTCGATTTTGTTCGCCTCCGAATTCCACACTCGATATGATCTTGAATGGTTGTCGTATCCAACGAATATACACTTGACTGCCTTTGGATCCAACTTTTGTCGCTTTTCCTTCGGAATGTGAATGAAAACTTCCGAACCGAAAATCCGCAAATAATCGATTTTAACTTTCTTGTCGTACCACAATTCGTATGGCGACTTTTCAAGTACGGTGCTCGTTCCTGTTCGATCTAGCACATGCACTGCCAAGTTGACAGCTTCCGCCCAGAATTTGTAATCCATTTGCCTCGAATGAATCATCGTTCGCGCCGACTCTACAATTGTTCGGTTGTCCCGTTCTACACAACCGTTCTGCTCTGGCGTATACGGTACACTACGTTGATGCACAATGCCCATTTCGCTGAAGAACTTTTTCAGTTCGGCATTGACAAATTCTGTACCGTAGTCCGATCGAAAATATTTCACCTCGTGCCCAGTTTTCTGCCGCATTCGCACCACTGCCTCTTTTACCTTGGCTGTGACCTCTGACTTTTGCGCCAGAAAATACACAAAACGATAATGTGAAAAATCGTCTTTAAGAAGCAGAAAGTACCTCGAACCGCCAATAGAAACTGTTTGCATTGGCCCGCAAACGTCTGCCTGTATAATTTCGCCACATTTCGTTGACTTTTCTTCACGAAGTTTGTAGCTGCCACGATGATGTTTGCCATAGACGCAGGCTTCACACGTAAAGTCCTCGTCCACAAAATCAATCTCGTTGCCCCGCAGAAATTTCTTTACATGGGCAACGTTTTGATGTCCGAGTCGTTCATGCCATGCTCGAAGTGAAATTTTCTAGGTCGCCACATTTGCAATGGCTTTATCGACCTGCGACGGTTCCTCAACTTTGAACAACATTTGAAACAGGCTTTCGCGTCGAACTCCCACTGCAAAAATGTTTCCATCCTTCAGCAGTTCGCAGCGCTTGCTATCTGATTTAAAATGATAGCCACGGCACATACAGTACGTTCACTATGCGTCTGCGAATCCATTGATCGCCATCAAACGCATGAATAATGATGTCGCCTTTTCCTCGAGCCATGATCTTTTCGCCATTTCCAATTGTAATGTGTGAAGATGCTTCCACAAAGTTTTCAAACCATTCACGTCGATGACACATATGGTCACTGGCTCCCGAGTCTAAAACCCAAACGTTTTTGTATCCAATTGATGCCGAGCCGTGACATACAAATGCATCGAGAGATGCACTGTCTCTTGTTGTCCGAGTTGTTCTTTTTCTTCTGTAGACACTCGCGTTTCCAATGGCCAGCTTCGCCGCACTGATGACATTTGCCTTTGCGACTATTGCCGTCCTTGCTCTTGTCTTTATTGCTGTGTCCCGACGAACTACCTTTTTTCGAAGCGAAATTATTTTGAAAATTTCGTTTGGACATCAACGCTTCCACACTTTCGACTTATCCTTGCGATTTCAATCGAAACTCTTCTGCCATTAATCGCGCACGCAAATTCGCCATTATTTGATTCTTTACACTCGTCGATTCCTAAGCACTGTGGAAATGATTATATTCTGCTGGTAAAGACATCAGTATTTTCGATATAACCATCGAGTCAGAAATCTTTTCATTTTGGTCTTTTAGTTGCTGCACGGTTACTGTTAGCTTTGACATACACGTTGCAATATCATCGCCCGGCTCCTTTGTGAAACTGTAATATTTTTGTTGCAAAAACAAAATATTTTACTTCGATGCTTGCTCATATGTGCTCTTGAGCATTTCCCACATTTGATTCGCCGTTTCACAGCTCATAATTCGCAGCACTGGCTGCTTTTTACACGCCGTCGAAATAGCACGTCTTGCCTTGGCATCGCTCCGTTTCCATTCAATAATTTCCGTCACATAGTTTTGACTCGCAATTGTCGGTGCCGCATCTAAAATTTCCATGTCAGCCAATTGCTACCACCTGTTACCGTACAGCCTACGCCGTTACGTAATCAACCCTGTCTTCTACTCCAGAAGACAAGGGCGGCAGCCTCGGGTGGCTGGCTCACTTGAAGAGAAAGGGGTGAGTCCAGGCGCCACTCGTTTCTTGCCCTTGGCTGCCTCTAATATCTGCGCCGCGAAACGAGAAGTCGGCCAGATAGTCTGTTATACTACGTTCTTCACGTTAGACACCTCCACTATGAGAAACACCGCGTTACAAAACCGTACCTCGATTTTATTAGAATAATTCGGACTCAAAATCTACTATATGATAAAAGACTTCTTCAACAAAACCTACACGGCGCCGCAAATTGAAAGAAATTGCACTTATCTATTGTTTACAAGCACTCTTAAATCCTACACTAAATCTAATTATACAGCCACGTATCTTGGCCACTAGCACGGCATACATTCGTTGAACTGTTCCGCAACGGATCGATCGCCGCCTTCGTTTCGCCCTTCAATTCGGTCTTTTCTTAACTCGCCGCTTTCAGTCATCCAATCTACGAACCACTACCACTCAAGGAAAGAAATCGCCGTCAATCCCAAACGTAATCTTCGCCTCGAGATCCACTAAGTCTTTCCGTATCGTTCGTCGCTCCTCAATCGCTGGTTAAATTTTCGTTGATTCGACGTATTTCTCGACGAAAACCAATTTGAAATCACCACCCACTGGATCCAATCTTTCGCTCGTCAAACTCACTCGTTCAGCCTTTCATTCGATGCTCGCACCCAAAAAGGAAAATTTATCTATAATTGTTCGTTCTGCTATTTTGCGATCTGCTCACCTCCGTGTCGGGAAAAAGAAGAACCTCATTCCCTCATCCGGATTCCTGCAGAGCCTTGGTCTTGCATTTACGGCACCGTTTTTGCGGGACTATTCCCATGTCGTTCTTCTGTTTGAATAATTCCTCCAACAGCGGCCATTGATCTCGTACTCGATCGCCTTGATCTGGCAACGCCACTTCGGGTCTCATCTCGAGAACATTGTTAACTGACACTTCGCGCGTGTTTGTTCCATGATTCAGCTGTCACCAGGTGAGTGTTTACTTCGGGCTAATTATCTTAAATTTCCCACATTGTAGTTCGTCCTGATCAAATCGGTGATGCAGAAATCAAAGCATGGATGGAAAAAGCATCGGTGAGACTTTATGATGGTAGCAGTGGACTGATCCTTTCTCGCGGTCCCAAATATAGCGACGAGAAATGGTCGATGAATTGTCATGACTGCTGTGAATCGAGTGTTTGTACACTTGAAGACTTGAAGGAGCATTTGAAAAGTCTCAGGCACACAAGAATGTTGAGGTGGCGACCAACCGATCCCAGGTACAAGCATATGACAGCGTTCCGCCAACCATACGAATACGACGATCCGACACTAATGCCCATTTTTATTTACCCCGGCGAAGTGATTACGGAAATTACTCGGGATCTCATTGATCGTATAATCAGCAAAGACGAGATACCCGAACGTGAGGTTGTTGATTTGACCGGTCCTTCTTACGGATATAAAATGAAGCGATTCGGGAAGGAAATATACAATTGTATCTTGTGTCGTGGAATCGTATCTGTTCTTCATTTTGCCGGATCAAAAACATATTGATAAGTATATTGAAGTGCATTTCTGTAAGACTTGGAAAAAGTTACGAAGTATGATCGAGGAGAGCAAATCAGGTTGGTCTACGCCCTAGCTTGTTACGGAACAGCGTTGCTGCCACCACGCGCACACACAGCTACAAATATTGCGAATACAATGCTGCATTTGATAGTCAAGTTAATTGCATGGCCATCCAAAAACAGGCTATGTAAGTTAACATTTGTCGCGGTAGGGACGGCAAAAAAAAACACACGTTTACCTTTGACAAATGTATATTTTCGAATCTGGTTAAAGACTAAAGCTAAAGTACAATAATTACTACTATATATTACCTTCAAATTGCTTATTCAATAAAAGAATACAATTTTGCTTATTCGCTATGATCTAAATTATTACTTCCAAATTGCTTACTCAATAAAAGAAATCATGTTATATTTCGTTAATACAATTTTGCTTACTCGCTAAGAAACAAATTGCAAGGTCTCAATTTGCATGAGACCGCACCAAGTTCAATGGGGTCAATTACTACACCTGCCCGATTACCTGGGATGAACGGCCTGTGGAAATAGCTGACAATGGAAATAACTAATTGGCATGTGCCGTATGAAATTAAATGAGTGTATGAAGTGGCACGTGTGGAGTGTGATAACTCCTCCCTCCTCAAAAATCAGTGTCTCACTGATTAGAATGGCAGCGTGATAGGATTTGAAAGATTACAACCCGAACTTACGCTAGGACTCACGGTAAACACATGTTTCTTTCGAGGGTAGAAAATCCATAATCCCACCACCAGGATTCCTATGAATAGAATTATTAGTGTGTCAGAGACAACTGATACAGTATTAACAAGAGGAATATTCCGTAACTTTTTTACATTCTCCAAATGGAGTTGATGTAGGTATTCAAGATCTAATTTAATTTCGTGCTCGGTTAAATTGCTATCTAAGGCAGGGGGCAAAAAATGAAAGGTTCTAACTTCCTTACTGATGTATTCGACATTATCAACCCAAATTGTGTCGTTTTGGAAGTTTACAAGGTAGGTACCGTTAAGAATTCTTGATACATTCCCGTAACGAAGATTTCCATGGAAGTTAGTCACGTAAAGAGTGTTCTTGTCAACAAGCTCAATAATTGGTCTAGCATGGAACTGATAGTCACAAATGGCATCATTTCCCTCCAGTATACGAAAAAGACATTCGTTTGAGGTCAATTCTTTTAACTGATTTCTTGGGCACACAAGGGTTTCCCGCATCTTTAGGCATTTTCCAATGATACCGAATCTAATTTTTTGCGCGACAAGCAAACTGGAATAGTTAAGATGGATCATTTTACAGTTTCTGATGGTCGGTCGCACTATAATATGATTTAAGTCAAGGTCCTCGGTTTTGGGAAGGCAAATTACGTACAAGAGTAATGAATCTTTAATTAGTACCATTGGTTCTGCGTACTCTAGAGCTTCGACTTCATTCTCATATGGAAGCGTTTCGATTTGCGAGAGCACATTATTTATTTCACTACTATCCAAAAGTCTTGAATTGACTATACCCGTTTTTGCAAGCTGACATGCCAAAATAATTTCCTGAATTTCATCCTTGAGAATGGTTATCTTGTTAAAGAGCATTTGTTCAAATTTTTCGCTTCTCAGATCACTAATATCAGATACGATCCTATTATAATTATCGAGTAGATTGGTGGATATTTTCGTTATATAGTTATTAATTTTATATTGTTGATTACCGTTGCTAATTATTTCGTTCTGATTCCTGACAACTTTATCCCAGTCAGTGGCATCTGGGTTGCCTGCAAGCCACTTCCAGGCTGAACCTATCCAGTTTATGGAACGTTTGTGATGTTTCTTGTTCCGAAGCTGGTCCATTAACTCCTCTGCTATTGAAAGTTGATGCTGAAGCTGAGGCATCAAGATACTTGATCTATTAACCTGATGGCGTATTGCTGCTTTCATATTGCTGATAATTTCATCGTATTTTCCAAGGTTGATGGTGTGAATGATCTTGAAATTTCCTTTTATTATTTTCCCAGTTCCCTGTTTCATGGTCATAAGCGGACCTTTATATTCGTAGATGTCCACTGACGCTTGCGCACCCAGTAGGATTAATCTGAAACAGAAGGAAGGTTCTTAAGATGGGCTTTGTGGATCCTTTTGCCTGTAGTTGTGGTAATTGTGACCCTGTTGTCCTGTGCAACGATCTCTTTCTTAAAAGGTGGCTTAATTTTTGCCTTGATTTGTTTGTCGCGTTTGAAAACTATATCACCAGGTTTATAATCTTTTGGCTTCGACCTTCTAGAGTTATGATTCCTAATTTGGTTTTTTTGTTTCCGAATGATTTCCTGTTTAACGTCTTGCTTTAATTTTGATCCAAAGTCAAGTAAGTTTTGGTAATTTATGCGTTCTGATCTATCGAAGAATACGTCGGCGGGTTTCCTACCGGTGGCAGAGTGGAATGAGTTATTATATCTGTCAACGGATATTTCTATCAGCTCTTTCTTGGAAAGGTCAGGGTATTCCTTTTGTAGACACCTAAAGATTTCTAGAATAGTTGAGTGAAGCCGCTCGACTGTGCCATTGACTTCGCTCTTTTGTGGTGGCGTCAAGTAGACCGTTATTCCTAATGCTTCGAGTAAATTCAGCACCGTCGGGCTTACGAAACTTCCTTCGTTATCGGTTACCAGGACTCGCGGGGTCGAGAAGTAGTGAAGTACTTTAATTATTTTGCCACGAATGTACAGGGCAGATTTGTTTTTCAATCGAAAAAGCTTCGCAAATTTACTGAATTTGTCAATTGATGTTAAATATCTTTCACCTGCGATTTCCCAAATATCCATGTGCAGAATCTCGGTCGGATAGTCAGGGATAGGAGTTTCCTGAAGTTTGGGTTTGAAAGGGTGCCGGTCATATTTGTTGGTGTTACAAATGTCACAGGTCGCAACATATTTTTTTATTAATTTGTTCATCGTGGGGAAATAATATTTCTCGAGTATCTGTTCCTTGTTCTCCCTGCTGTTTCTGTGGGCTCTACGGTGCTCCTGTCGAATGATTTGAGCTACACGTTCTTCGTTAGCAACATCCTCTACAACGCGCTGCGTTATTCGTATTCTGAATTGTGAAAAATTCTCCTTATAGACTTCCTGAAGGAGCTGGATGAATTGCTCGGGTATTTTGATTCCGTTAACTACATTAGGATTTAAGTACTTTTTCAGGGCTTGCACTAAAGCATCTCGATTTAGCTCCTTAACCCGTACATAATGCCGATGATAATTTGCATGTGGCTCCTCATATGCAGTTACGTTTTTGCCCTCGGAAAAAATTATTTGTTTCTTAAAAACATTAATCGGTGCTTCGCAATGTGGGATGAGGTCAGTACTGTCCTCATTTGCGCTGTGTGCTGTTTCGGAACTAGAAGTTAAGATATTTGCTTCGAGTGGTAGCCTTGAGAGAGCGTCGGCCACGACGTTAGCCTTTCCTGGCTTGTATATCAGCTCATAATTATATTCCTCGATCCTTGCCTTCCAGCGCTTGAGTTTGGCGTTGTAGTTGCAATTACTCAAGGCAAAGGTAAGAGGTTGGTGGTCCGTTAAGATTTTGACTTTCTTTGCTCCGTAAAGATAAGTCCTCAGCTTGTCGAGAGCCCAAACAATGGCGAGTAGCTCCTTTTCGTTAGTAGCATAGCTCTCTTCAGTCTTGTTTAGTGACCTTGAGATGTAAATGATCGGCTTATCTGCACCAATTTCTCCTTGAGACAAAACCGCACCAATCGCGTGATTAGACGCGTCAGTCGTCAGAATAAATGGCTTATCGAAGTCCGGGAACGCCAGAACCTCCGAAGATGTGAGGAGTTCCTTTAGATCGTTAAATGCCTTCAGCTCTGGTTCTCCAAATTTCACTTCCTTTCTTTTCGACTGGTTAGCCCTGATCTGCGCGTTTTCTCCTCTCGTAAGGTTGGTCAGTGGTTTCGCAATCTTTGCGAAGTCTCTTATGAACTTCCTGTAGTACGAAGCGAGGCCGAGGAACCCTTTCAGTTCCTTTAAGTTAGTTGGAGGTTTGATTTTGCTGATAGCTGAAATTTTTTTGGGGTCAGGCAGGATTCCGTCTTGGGAGATAATATAACCCAAAAATTCCACCCGAGTATTAAAGAATGAAGATTTTTCCAGATTAACCTTGAGATTTGCTTCTTCTAGCCGCATAAGAACAGTTCTAATGTTCTCCATGTGCTGCTTCTCAGTTTCTCCAAGGATGATTATATCATCGATATACACGTAGCATATCTTGCCAATGAATGGTTTTAGTACATCGTCAATCATCCTTTGGAAGATCGCTGGAGCGTTCTTAAGTCCGAACGGTAACCTGGTAAATTCGTATTTACCATTCGCGGTAGAAAAGGCAGTCTTGGGAATGTCACTGTCTCTCATCTTAATCTGATGAAAACCGGAAGTTAAATCTAATGTGGTAAAAAATTTTGAATTTCCAAAACTAGCGAGAGTGTTTGTGATATCCGGGATCGGATATGTATCCGAGACAGTTACTGCGTTGAGCCTCTTGAAATCTACCACAAGTCGGTATTGTTTCTCTCCCTTGGAGTTAGCCTTTTTTGGCACAATCCAAATAGGTGAGTTATAGGCACTTTTGGAAGGGCGAATAATTCCATCCTCGAGCATTTTCTCTATTTGCCTTTCAACCTCACTTCTTAAGTTTACGGGATAAGGGTATGATTTCGTATAAATTGGCTCAGTGGTCGAAGTTTTGATCTCAGCTTTTATATTTGTATCGACCACCTCATTATCGCTAATAGGACCAAAGAGATTTGAGTATTCGTCGAGTAATTTCTGTAGTTTTTCCGCGGTCTCCTTACTTAGATTATCATTTGCGGTGTTAATGTTATTTACCTGTGTTGACTCTTTAGCTTTTAAGGGAATTCTAATGCCTGGTTTAATTATAAGGACGTTATTTCTCCTATCAATTAACGCATCTAAGTTTTTCAAGGTGTCGTCGCCAATTATACCATCAAAGGATTTAAGACCTGGTAAGATAAAAAAGTCCAAAGTGGTATCATTTCCCGCACACTTGAAAAATTTCCCAGAAATTTTCATATCAATAAGTATTTCCCCCGCGGCAGATTGAATTTTGAAGGGAGTTTTTACCGGTTTTGCGTATTTGGTGAATTCAGTTGTAACGAAATTTTTATTTGCTCCAGTGTCCACAAGAAATTTAAGAATACGACCGTCGCGGGTGGTATACTCTAGGTATGGAACGCTAGAGAGGCGTCCGTCATAAAATTTAACTGATTCTCTTCGTATTCTGCTGCAAATTCCTCTGTTTGGCTAAAATACTCCTCTACCTCTTCTGGGTTTCCAACATTGGAATCTTCTTGGGAATTATCGAGATTATTCTCTTGTGGCTGGCCTTGTAACTCCAAATTATACAAACGCTGCGATTTTTTAGCTATATTCGCGGATTCATTCGATCGTTTACCCGGAAGGAAGTTAGATGGCCTATTCATATAGTCCACTTGCCTAGTTTGGATAGATCTGTCAATATCCATAGGAACCGGAGGCTTAGGTGGTCTTTGAGGGGGATTTTGGGGAACAGGTTGATAAGAGTTTCTATGCTGAGTGTTGTAAATGCGATTCTGCTCGTTCACATTTAATCGCTGATGGGGAACGAATATTTTTGGTTTCACGGGGTCAAGACGCGGTGTGAAAATCTGGTTAACAGGAGAGGAAATTGTGTTGTTCAAATTCCTCTTATGAATTGGGAAATTCCTAAAATTTAAATTTTGAATCTCCAAACAAGAAGCATAAGCTTCCGGGAGCGTCTGAGGCTTTTGAACAACAAGCATTCTAGAGAGGTCTCCGTTCAAGCCCCTTACAAAAACATCCAATGCTCTGTTCCGATAATTGCAAGTCAGAGCGTTAACCGTTTCACTCGAATAATCATCACATTTGATCTTATTGACAAGCAAGGAGAGTTGATGATTCACTGCTGCGTAAAATTCATCAACACTTCTGCTTCCCTGGAACATCGAATGTAACTGATGTTCAAGCGTTCGAACATCACGCTTATCGGCGTAATGGAGAGATAGACACTGTTTAATTTCGGACCAATCTTCGTCGAAGATATTATAGGATATAAGGGCAGCATCTGCGGCTCCTCTAACTTTCTGCCGAATGTGGCGAAGAATAGCTCTGTAAAGTGGTTTATGTCGAACAATTTTATAATCCTCTAGGATTGTTTCGACAGAATGTACCCAAGATATATATTGGATGGGATTTCCATCAAATACCTGGAGATCTCTAACACAGTCGGGAAGCTTTTTGATCTCATCGAGATCTTGTTCCGATGTAGGAACACCTAATTGCGTTTGAGAAGTTGAAGCGGCAACCGTTGTAGCATTTTGCTCTAACGTATTCAACCTAAGCTCGAGCTTCTTAGAAAACTCAATTTGAGCGTTGACCGCACCGGTCAGTTGCCTCAAAGCTTCTTGAATAGCTTCCATAATTGATCCGAAATTGGTATACAAGAAATGGAATAATTATCTCTAGAACAAGTTCGGAAGAACAAATCGAGAACAAGAACGAGTCAAGAACAAGAACGAGTCAAGAACAAATTGAATTGACAAGCCAACAACCCAGTACACGAAAAAATCACAAATTTTGAAAAAATCACGAATTTTAAAAAACACACGCACTGAACTTGGCTCACAATGATCTTCACAACTACACTTTTTATACCAACACTGATTATTTCACTTTTCTTACAAACAAACAAATTTATATATAATAGAAAAATTCATGTGTATAATAAAATTGATAATAAAATTGATTTATATTTGATAATAAAATTGATATATATTTGTATAATTAAATTGATATATATTTATATATGCAATGTAAAGGCTGATTGATTGAAAAAATTCTTAACTTTCCTTTTTTTTAAAAAAATTATTATTAAGAGTGTTGCTTCTTTGCTTTCATTAATTAACAAAATTCTGGCTTTATATTTTCCAGTAAAAAACTGCTAGTAAATTATTCATATAGTAATTAAGCTTAAACTTACAGATAGATGAATAGCTGCATGGCTGTTTGTTCGTTACTCCTATTCGGGACCGTCGGCAGTCTTCCTTTTTAGCGTTCTCCGTTTGGCTGGGATAACACCTACTAATGGTGCTTCGATCGGCTCACAACCCTAGGCGTAAACAACTGCAACTGGCAGGACAATATTTCGATTTCCGCACTTTGATAGCAGGAACAGTGGTATATGATTAGCTGCGCGAAGCTGTGTTCTCACGGGAACAGCTTGTTTCCAATTTACTGGATGTTAAAAAGAGATTCTAGCCGTGTTCTCACGGGTACAGCTACTAAACTTCCTTTTGCGCCGGATAAAACTTCTGGAAGGAATCGATATCACTTGCGTTCTTCACGAGAAGAATTATAAATTTCCGATTTGCAAAATACAATTTCACGGAAAATTAATCGATTTATAACCGTGTTCTCACGGGAACGGTCACTTTCTTCCACGTTTACCGGGTAACTTTAACTATACTAGTTATTTAGCTCGGGCGCCAGTTAACATTTGTCGCGGTAGGGACGGCAAAAAAAAACACACGTTTACCTTTGACAAATGTATATTTTCGAATCTGGTTAAAGACTAAAGCTAAAGTACAATAATTACTACTATATATTACCTTCAAATTGCTTATTCAATAAAAGAATACAATTTTGCTTATTCGCTATGATCTAAATTATTACTTCCAAATTGCTTACTCAATAAAAGAAATCATGTTATATTTCGTTAATACAATTTTGCTTACTCGCTAAGAAACAAATTGCAAGGTCTCAATTTGCATGAGACCGCACCAAGTTCAATGGGGTCAATTACTACACCTGCCCGATTACCTGGGATGAACGGCCTGTGGAAATAGCTGACAATGGAAATAACTAATTGGCATGTGCCGTATGAAATTAAATGAGTGTATGAAGTGGCACGTGTGGAGTGTGATAACTTGTATATGCGTTTGACTTTCGAATGTTGTATTGCATTGCGTTGGGTTCACTGGCCTGAGCGCAGTTAATTTGAATCTTGAATCAGCTGCGTTATCAGGCCAGCGAAACTGGAAATGTTGAGTGCTGCTTGGTGTGCTGTGCAACAGGTGCACAGCTGAGAACGGTACGTGGCGGCTTGCGAAGCAAGTCTCACGGATGCTGACTGGGATGGGGGGCAGTCAGGTTTGAGATTTGATTCGCGGCGGCAGTGGCGGCTGCCGCTGTGGGAGTTCCGTCGTGGCAGTTTCAGCCCGCAAATCGTTTCTAAAAACAAAGAAATTAATCATTTCGCAAAACACCATGCTAAATTCAAAGATTGCTAGCGGTAGCTGTAATACGTACAAAGGAATTGAAGATAGACTTGATTTAAGTAGTGAAACAGTGAGCGTATACATTTTGGCGGACTTTCGAATGTTAGAAATGAAAATGAATTTTGATAAGTGGCTGCAGAAATAACGGAGTATCCAAAAACTAGTGCATTTAGTGCTGTTGTGATCATTGAACTGAAGTGCTTGTGAAGTTTCTGTTCACTGTGTGCGAGCCTGACAGATAAGCAACGAAAATATTATGTAACATAGAGAGGAAAGCGACTTACTGTCCAAACGACCATTGGGTGCCAGACAAGCGACTGCAGGTTTCATCCAGTACTTACCGGAATGGAAACACTACCATTCGTTGGCCTATTCGAAGCGGACGAAGTCGATTTAGTATTTAGCTATCATTTTCATTTGTATCATTGCGGTGCCTTGCCATGGTTTCTGCACAAGGCCAGTTTTCGTGGACATTGTTTCATGACACATTCAACATAAGCGATTTATCATTGGACTTTGTCAGTTTATATCCAATTCAGTAACATAGCGGCGGAGCAAATGCTCTTTACGGAAAGCGATTTTTAAGCTAGTATTTAGACAATTGAAACGACTAATTTTCACGGCGCACGTGACGTTATGGGTGTCTGGTTCTGGGCCTACAAAGCTTGTCATGTTTTGGGCACGGCGATTTTTATGATCGAAATCCTTGATGTTAAAATTCTTTATACGGATAGCTGTTGGGTTTTGTTGAAGGAGAGAAAAAAAATGATTGCGTGAATCATGTTTTTGCGAGCTTAACTGAAATTCGATTTGGATATTATAATATAATTGTGAATTTATTACTAAGTTAAAATTGATATGTATAGTTGAATTAAATTCGAAATTAAGATTAAAACCAGTTTCAGTGGATCCCGTACCACGGTCGACCGTCGTCCAGGAATCCGGTGAGTAATTTTGTATATAAATATATTTGTATTTATTTTTTTTATTTGTTAATTTGAAGGCACTTACTTAAATTTGAATTTTATTTAGTATTATTTGGTTTAAGACAATTAGAAATTTAAAATTCTATTTTATAGTTTAATTGTATTTTGATTTATTTTGATTTTGAATTTTTGTTATTATATGGTTTTTCCTCCTTCGGTAGACATTTGGTTTTCTTTATTTGGGATGATCAGTATAATCACGGAATAATAAATTCATCCAATAGTTTCAGTGAGGCCATGAATGGCAGATGGGCTCCCTTCTTCCCATTCTATTTAGTATCTGTGTTAGTCCGCGTCCAAAATGCGTGACTAAGCTAGGGTTTGACCTGCCCCTCAACTACCCACGACAACGGTGACTAGCCGGCACCTATAGTCACGTGAGGGTAGCAGGTCAGGCTAAAATTTCTGTTGTGGTGGCGGCTGTTCACAGCTGTTCCGCAACAAGCTCTCACAGCACCAAAGATATATTCGGGTAAGTACGTTTTTCGTTATTTTCTCTATTTTCGTCATGTTGTTTGTGTCGCGCCGCGTCGTACTTCATGTCCGGTGTCTCGTGTCGCGTCCTGTGTGATCAGTCGCGTTTCCTGGTTCTCTGTGATTTCCGTGAACTCGACCCTCATCGCCGGCCTTGCCACGGGGCCTTGTATCGATCGTTCAACGTCGGGGCAAAACAGACGTTGGCTGTGATGTTGATGTTCGGTCACGGCTGTTTTGGCCTGATGCCGGCGAATCGCAGCATCTACGGGGTCCTCGTTCCTGTGCTCGTGGCCTACACTAATTGCTAAACCTTATCGATAAGATACAACTCTTACCTACTTCGCCGATGTTTCCCAATATTTACTGATACCGAAACGCAGCCGGGAACCGAAACGTGATATCACCCTCCTCTCCAGAGAATTTCCCGGGAATTCTCGTCGACAATTCTCCCCGACCTTGTCCTAGGTTGTATGTTGATTCGACATTTGACTTTCGATATGCTCAAAGCTCTCGCGAAGCTTATTCCGGTCCTTTATAACTCCTATTTGAATTCTCTATCGCTCCTTCCGCCCGCTGGGCACTGAGCCCGACAGTCATACTCACACATTCACGCTACAATTACCCTTTTCACCCTGTCATGCGTGTTTATATATTTCATGCAGTAGTTTTGACTAGTATAAGTATTTGAGGATTTGTGGTGCCATATTCTAATCTTCTATGGTCTCGATTTTAGGACACCAACACTACCACACGTACGGACACGAGCGATACCACCAGACTTGTACATGGAAAGGGAAAACAACACGACCAAGGAACAAAAGGAGGCCAGAAAGGAAAACCTGGAAACGATCGCGACACGTCCCTCTAACTACGGTATGTTATTTTATCATCTTTCTATTAATCATATAATGCTCCTCTCTAAATTCCGGATTCCATTTAACGGTAGCCAGAAGTCAGCTTCCCATCTGCACCTGCTTCCTGATCGGTCTATTCTCTGCTTGTCCATTATCATCAGTTGAACTATGTGAATTTCCTAAACTATGTGTATTTATACGACCTTCAGATATTGGTTAAATAATACATCCCACCACCAAGAAAACTATCTACTAAGACTAAACTAAACCTATCTCTAATGCCCTTTACCGATTATCCTACTATACTATAATATAACCCATCACCGCTGCTTAATGTATTTATAGCATGCCGTTCTACCCCTTCATGGACTGCCTATTCTTAGGTCACGCCACTGGCGTTATCCTCCCCGTTGACGTATTTTTTCAGGTCCTTCACATGCCAAATACCTGTGGCCTTACCCCTCTCGTCGACCAGCTCACAAGCCCACGTCGATGTTTTCGACTTAATCCTGAACGGACCACTGAAAGCTAGAGCTAGCTTCGCTGCAAAGTTCTTACTCGCATCGGATAGAACATAGTTCTTCCTCCATTCTTTATCTCCCACCTGGAAGTTCATGGGGCGACGGCGTAGGTCATAACGTTTTTTACTTGAGATTGCAGCTCGCTTCAACCTTAGTTCGACCTCGTCACGCACCTTTTCCAACGTCACCGCGTTTCTCGTTGGAGAGAAACCTTCCGGCGCACCTGATGGGGATTCTGCTTCTTCCCGGAACGTAGTCATTTCCCTGCCAAAATTCATGAAATAAGGGGTGAAACCCGTAACCTCGTGCTTATATGTCCGTAAAGCACACGAAACTTTGGTAGAAACTTGTCCCACGAGCGGTGATTATCTGAGGCGTAACATCTTAGCATGCACTTGATGTCCTGGTTGCGCCTCTCGGTTGGATTAGCCTAGGGATGATATAGTGCGGTTGTCACCGTTATTCTCAGCAACGCGCTCTAGAACCCTTAACAAGGGCGGCAGTTTTCGGGCGGCTTTTGCTCGCGAAGAAAAAGGGGTCGCGGGTGGGCGCCACTCGCTTCTAACCCGAAACGCTGCCTCGCTACCGTCGCCCTGAAGCGAGAAGAGGATGACGGCCTCTTATGTACAACACCGATTCGCTATCGATAATTACAAACCCCGCACAATTCACGATCACACACTTTATTGTATTTAAATAATAATACTACGTTATCTTCTGACGCGTTACCATTCAATGGTAGTCTTCTCAAAAATTTCTTCTTTCTTGTAAAATTCTACTAAATTGAATCCACAATTTTAACTTACTAGCTATCTAACCTGCCGATTTCGGGTTTATTCTGGATCGCCGCGTTGCATTTACTCCTGCGATGGGGCCCTTTTCGTAAATTGATCCTCGCAATCGAGTGGAAATTCAATTTCGCAAACGTCCCTCGTAACTTGTCCTCCACGTTCGATTCGCACTTCGCAAAACAGCTATTTCGTCCACTGAAATTGAAATCTTCCCTCGCAGATTTTTCCAGTACCACAAACGTTTAGTTATCACTAATGCTGCCGCTTCCAAATTCTCCAGATTACCATCAGTGGTTATAATTTCTCCAAGTCCGCGTCCAAATATGCAAAAAGCCAGAACAAAAGAAAACAACTTATCAGATTGATTCTGCACCTGCAGCTCAAAACCTCCGTCCACTCACCCAATTCACGGCAAAAGAGATCCTCTTTCATCAATCCTGCCCACAGGAAAATTTTCCTGGTGCACTCACCCGAATTCAATTTCACTCATCTGAGTGTTGGGTTTCGACTTCACCACACGTCCCAACTTGGGACAGTCTGACTTGGGACATCTCCACTGACATTTCTGCCAGTTGACGTTTCCGAATATCAGCATTCGTAAATACACAAATTCATCTTGAAATCAGGCGGTGGTCCAGGATTTCGGCATGCAATTCCAGGTAGGTGGCTAATTTGCGTTTCAAAACCCCTTATTCCGTGAGAAAACATGTGCGCGATCCTCCCGGTAACCTTTGATTGGTTCGTATTAGCTAATATTAGCTTACGACCGTGGATTCGTCCGCCGTGTTTTTCGTGCGATGATTTGTGCGTATCGAAGTTTTCGGGTGTGAATATTTCCTGACGCGTACGCTGATATCCTCCGGACCTCAGTTTTCTTTCGTGCATGTCGATCATCCTCCACATCTCGGGTCAATTATGTTGATATTTCTACATTTACTTTAATCGCCTTTCGATCCGTGGCTTTGAATTCGGGAATCGGCAATTCGGGTATCCGCTCGGTATCCATCGTGTGTAGGTCAATTGTTGGCTTAGGTCTGGTGTCGTCGACATTGACGGCTCGGCCCATACGTTGCTCTGCTTTGTCGGCTAATTTGTGTCGGAACAATTCAATTCGTGATATGTCATAGATATCGCTGTGTTTTGGCCATGTCGCGATCGGGATTTCATTGTTGATAATTATGGTGATTGTTGGTGATGATGATAATTATGGTGATTGTTGATAATTATGGTGATTTCATTGTTGATAATTGTGCGTATCATTGTTTGTCGTGACTTGGTGTTGATTGTTTTCATGTGCTTTGCTACAGATTGTTTTCATGTTCCAGACTGTTTGCATGTATCTTCGGTAGATATCCATTTGAGTTCGTGTCGCTCGGTGATTACTCGTGTTGTCTTGTTGTAACTACTTAGCTAAAACTAACAGCTAAACTAACAATCTAAACTAACAATCTAAACTAACTCATGAATTGTGGTTGTTGCCCAATCTCCATCGTTCTCTCTTTTAGAGGACGATGGAGATTTTTTTTTTTAATGTTTATATTGTGTTCTATGTTCGTTTGTGCTAACGAAATTTCTACGAATCGTGACACCCCCCTCGCTTCAGAGTATTTTATAGAAATACTCCTCCATTTCCGTCCAAATTACCGCGATATAAAATTCTCATTTGACCCACAATTCCCGAAGTCCGACTCAAGTTTCCACTCTTTTCGCGTGGCCCTGTTCCGTTCATCAAATATACGCGCCTCTCGGTTATTTGAATTCTGGATTTACTGTCACAATACCACACAATCTCATTCTCGTCTCAACACACAACACTATTCTTCTAACTATCGCATTCCTTGTATGTTTACATGTTGCATGTTTTCGATTTGCCTGGTGCATTTACTTTTACAAATATCATTTAAAATTCTAATACTCTTTGAACTCGTTTTAAGGATAACCATTCCTACGACCGCAAACGAAGAAAAAAAAATTGAAAAGCCAGCAGGAAAGAACAAAGAAAAGGAAAGAGAACGAAGGAAAAAGGAAAGGAAATAAAATCTAAGTCGGACTCACCACCAACCTGACGGTATTGCTTTCATATACAAATCAAACCATATTAATCATGTTAAATACCTATAATTATGTTAAATACCAAATCATGTTAATACCTATAAACAAACCCTAGAATATATAACTAAATATAAAACTAATACTAGGCTTACTTACAACTAACCCTTCACCTTATATCTTCACAGCCCTTCTATTAATCCAACACCAAAAAGACTTATTAATAGTTAATTCTACCCGCTGTAGCATAACGTTATTGTAGTTTAGTCCCTCCACCTTAAGATTAATACCTTAACTTCCCCTAGCAAATTCGAGCTCCAGCTAATGATGCCCCTACGAATTCCTTCATATCTAAATCACGGCACGTACCGCTTAAGGTCTTTAGCATGCCATGTACCTGCGCTCTTTCCCTTTTCGTCTAGTAATTCGTACGTCCAAGTCGACGTTTGTTTCAAAACCGTGAAGGGACCTACGAACGCGGGGGCTAGTTTAGCGGAAAAGTACTTGCTCGCGTCGGATTGAGCATAATTTCTCCTCCATACGCAATTTGCTACCTGAAAGACTTCTGCTCGCCGATGGAGGTCATAGCGACTTTTATTAGCCGTAGCCGCCTTCTGCATCCTCTTCACTACGTCTGATAGAATTCCTTCTAACCGGGCTCTCGTCATCGGCGATAAATGCCTCCGCGCGTCAGACGGGAGTTCAACTCTTTCTCGATAGGTAACCATCTCCCTACCGAAATTCAGGAAGTAGGGAGAAAAACCCGTGACCTCGTGCTTATACGTACGTAACGCACACGCGATTTTGGCCAAATTTTGGTCCCAAGAGCGATGATTGTCCGCAGCGTAACATCTCAGCATGCATTTGATGTCTTGGTTTCGCCGTTCTGCCGGGTTAGCTTGAGGATGATACAAAGCAGTGTAACTCACCTGAACACCGTATTCCTCCACTGCTTTGTTGAAATGCCTACCCCTAAACTGCACTCCATTGTCGAAAACTAGAACTCTCGGAAGACCAAGAAAACGCCGAAGACCAAGAAAACGTTCTCTTCCAATAAGCGAAAAACCGTTGACGCCGTCGCTGTTCGTACTGGAAGTATCACTGAGAATTTGGTGACATAGTCCACCACTGTCAAGATATAGCTATGGCCACGAGTCGGCCTGGGTAAAGGTCCCACCAGGTCTATACATACCATTTCCCATGGTGCTTTCGCCACCCCCGCTCTAGACGACATCAGACCCACCGGTGCCTTTCGCTCTACTTTACATGGCTGGCACACTTTACACCTTCTGACGTATTCTTTAATGTCAGACCGCATTCAAGGCCAGTAGTGGTTTTGTGAAACACGCTCCCCTATGCCCCGCTTTTGGGTCGTCGTGACATCTATTAAGAATTTCACCCCTTTCTGTTTTCAGCACTACGCGCTTCCAGGCAGCACTTGTCTCCCCTCTTCTCTCTTACCTGGAGGTTTGTTTCCAGAGCGTGTCACTTACGATTTTTCAATTTGAATACTTCCGCGGGTCATCCCGGACGTTTTCTATCATTTTCGTAAACCACTTATCCGACATTTGAGGAGCCGATATGCTGTCTAACTCTACGATTGCCCGTGAAAGTGCGTCAGGAACTAAATGTTTTTTCCCCTTCGTAGGCACTACTTCAAATTGAAACTGTTGGAGGCGCACCGCCCATCTCGCTAATCTGCCGGTTGGGTCCTTAAGCTTGTTCAGCCAAACCAGTGAGTGATGATCTGTTATCACTACGAACCGTGTCCCCTCGATGTATGGACGGAATTTTTCGACGGCCCAAAGCACTGCTAAATACTCCCGTTCAGTTGTAGAGTACCTTCTCTCCTGTGCCGATAGTGACCTACTCAAATAACATACCACTTTTTCTCCCGTAGAGTGCACCTGGCTCAACACCGCTCCTATACCCACATTTGAAGCGTCGGTTTGCACCTTAAAGGGCAGATCGAAGTCGGGACACGCTAACACCGGTGCGGTGGACAACTTATGTTAACAGGCAATGAAAGTCTGTTCACAATCACTGGACCAGTTGAACTTACGCCCTTTTTTTAAAAGATCGTGGCTCCACTGCACCATAGTAGCATGATCCGGGATAAAACGACGGTACCATGATACCATCCCCAATAGCTGTCGGCCTTGCTTCACTGATCCCGGGCGGGAATACTCACTTATGGCCTTCACTTTCCCAGGATCGACATGCAGCCCTTCCTCGTCTACCACGTACCACAAATACTTCAATTGTGCCCTGCAGAAATGGCACTTTTCTCTTGACACGCGTAAACCTTCTTCTCTCAGACGCGTAAAAACCTCTCACAATATCTCCAAATGTCGATCAAAAGTGTCTGTAACCACAATAATATCATCTAAGTATGTTAAAACGAACGGCTCGAGAGCTGGTCCCAACACTGTATCTATTAAACGTTGCCACGTAGCCCCAGAATTGTGGAGTCCAAAAGACATTCGTAAGAAATGAAACAGGCCTCTTCCTGGTACAGTGAATGCAGTATATTGACGTGAATCCTCTGCCATAGGTACTTGCCAGTACGCAAACTTCACGTCCAGCGTCGACAGGTACTTCGCCTTCCGTAGTAGAGATATACGGCAGGGGATAGGCATCTTTCTCGGATAGTGCATTCACCTTTCTAAAGTCCACACAGAAACGATAGGACCCGTCTTTCTTTCGGACTAAAAGAATTGGCGAAGACCAAGGACTCGACGACGGCTCAGCTACCCCTAACTTTAGCATCTCATCCATCTCCAGATTTATTTGGCGTTGTACCGCAGGCGAGACTGGATAATATCGTTGCTTAGTTGGAGCCGCCGTCGTTTTGATCCCATGCTTCACAGACTTCGCGCAACCCAGCCCATCGCCCATCAGACAAAATTGCTCTCTCAACATTCCAGATAGTTTTGCTGCCTCCTCTTCGGATAGGTGAGATTGACCGCGCAACACCTTCCCCGACACCGTCTCTGCCACAGCAACAGATGTCCACTGTCGACCCTTCATGTCCAGTACTACTCCGAAGCCTTGCCAAAAATCTACTCCCAATATAACCTCCTGAGGGATTGCCAAGATGACCAGTACCTCCAGTTCCCTCTTTCGACCATTCAGCGCGAAGTTCAGACGCGCTACACCGTTCACCTTGCACATCTCGCCGTTCGCAAACCACACTTCTTCAATTTCGCCCTGGTTCAGCATCACTCCTCTGCTGATTAAACGAGCCCATCCTCTTTCTCCCAGAATCATTCGACTCGCGCCCGAATCTAACAGACCCTCCATGACAACGCCCGCTATCTCCACCCGCAAGTGAGGGCGACTGTCCTGACCACTGCTAGGTAACGCGTAGTCCACGATCGGAGACTTTCCCACCTGTTGCTACCTCCCTCTAGTGCTCGCTCGGTCGCCTAGTGAGCACGGCGACCGTTTCCCGGAGCTTGCCGTTCTGATCGTACATGGGCATCTGGCTCCGCTGCCCTAGCTCGACACGTTGGACACGCTGCTCGAAAACCCCTTGACGACCGCAACTGAAACAACGCCGAGGCTCTGTACATTCTCTAGAAACGTGGCCTTCCCTCCTACAGTTCCAGCACTGTACGCGGCTCCGTCGGGACAGCGCGTCTACCTGCTCTGTAGGTTCGGCGCTCATGTAAGCCAAGTCCGGTTCCAAGCATCGTCTTGGACGAGTATTGGGCGGTACGAAAGCCGCTACCGATGCCCTTGTAGCATCCAGCGTTCGCCCCATCTTCACCAGATCCGCAATCGATGATATCGGCGTCAAGCTCAAGTGTTGTTGATAGAAAGGCGAAATGTTTTTGCGCAAAGTCCTCAACTTCTCCTCCTCCGAGCATACACCCCCATCGATTCGTTCTCGCCTTGAGTACGTTTTCGAATTTCATCACGAAGGCGGTCCTCGTAGTCCGTCGGCAAGAACTCCGCCCTAAGCTCCTCCACGAGCTCATCCCAGCACGCCACTAGCCCGCGGTTGCACGCCACTAGCCCCCATTTTGCCACTTCCGCCAGGGACGATGCCTTCACCTCTTGCGGTACAACCCTCGTCCGGGTATCATCCTCACACTCAGCGTCGACTTCACTATCCCCCTCGGTTTTGTCCACTAAGTTACCCATGGCTATGATGAGTCGATTACGGATCTTTTGTGCACCTTCCAGCTGTTCGGGTGTGGATGCCTGCATCTTACTTAGTCGACGGAAACCGAATTCTATCTTGACCCTAACCTTTAGATAGTCCGACGAAGTTTTATCTCCTAACACCTTCGAGATTAGCTCTTCATCTTTCGATACTTTCGCTGTCAATTCAGAAAAATCGGTTTCAAAATCGAATGGATACGCCGCTTCTACGTAGGAAGTATCCAGAGCTGACTCCGCCTTCAGTGTAGCCCTTAGTGTTTTGCGCATATTTTCCACCGTGTCCGATGGAAAACCACGGATAGCGAGCTCATACGTGAGCTCGTCCTTACTTAGACGATCCACTAAAATCTTCATTTTCAACGAATACCTACAGTAGGCTGAACAACCGGATCGGATTTTTGATCAAACAATATGTAACGAGAAACCGCGAAACAGCGAAATGCCCTCACCAAAATCGCAACCTTCCGACGATCTCGCACTAAAACCTAATTCTTCAATCTGTTTGACCCTCAAATTGCTCTTCTCAGTCACTCTAACACATTATCCCCCAAGAATTTAAATATAAGAGAACCTCATTAAGAGAACAATGTATCCAAAAATTCCACATATAATCGATCCGGAAAAAAAAATAAATGCTTCGCAAAATATATATATTTTAAAGTGACAATCTATAAGATTATTAGTTTCCACACGTTATCTTCATTATACTGAATCTTGAAAGGAATAATGAAAGGAGCGACCTTTTTTTTTCCTTTCTATGCGTACCGTTAACACCGTAATTAATGCCACTATCTACCTCAGCTTCTTTGTGGTTTTACCTGAAACTCTTCTATAGCACACTATCACACTTTCAAACCTACCGTACGCACAAATTGCAAAATTCACTATTTCTATTGCTTAATCCGAACTCTTGCTCATCCACCCTGTCACACACACAAAATCCAGAATTCAAATATATGATCATAAAATGATATCAATATATGTATATGTATATATAAAATATATGTATATATAGATATTATGAACTAGTACCATCCAACTTTAAAAATTCAAAAATATTCAAAATGAATTTCAACATGAAGATAATATCACCGTTCTCGCGTAAAATACTTTAAAATTCGCTTTTAAGATTGCTATAAACATCAATTTACGCGCCTAAATGCCTTCCCACAATTTGGGACTTGGCTCATCAAATTTTCACGAGTACAGTTGCGTACCGTTTTTACCGCTATCACCGTTATATGCCCCATGTTGGGCGCCAATTTGTCACCGTTACTCTCAGCAACGCGCTCTAGAACCCTTAACAAGGGCGGCAGTTTTCGGGCGGCTTTTGCTCGCGAAGAAAAAGGAGTCGCGGGTGGGCGCCACTCGCTTCTAACCCGAAACACTGCCTCGCCACCGTCGCCCTGAAGCGAGAAGAGGATGACGGCCTCTTATGTACAACACCGATTCGCTATCGATAATTACAAACCCCGCACAATTCACGATCACACACTTTATTGTATTTAAATAATACTACGTTATCTTCTGACGCGTTACCATTCAATGGTAATCTTCTCAAAAATTTCTTCTTTCTTGTAAAATTCTACTAAATTTAATCCACAATTTTAACTTACTAGCTATCTAACCTGCCGATTTCGGGTTTATTCTGGGTCGCCGCGATGCATTTACTCCCGCGATGGGGCCCTTTTCGTAAATTGATCCTCGCAATCGAGTGGAAATTCAATTTCGCAAACGTCCTTCGTAACTTGTCCTCCACGTTCGATTCGCACTTCGCAAAACAACTATTTCGTCCACTGAAACTGAAATCTTTTCTCGCAGATTTTTCCAGTACCACAAACGTTTAGTTATTACTAATGCTGCCGCTTCCAAATTCTCCAGATTACCGTCAGTGGTTATAATTTCTCCAAGTCCGCGACCAAATATGCAAAAAGCCAGAGCGAAAGAAAACAACTTATCAGATTGATTCTGCACCTGCAGCTCAAAACCTCCGTCCAATTCACGGCAAAAGAGACGCTCTTTCATCAATCCTGCCCACAGGAAAATTTTCCTGGCGGCAGCGGGATTTTCAAAATCCGTTTGGTGCACTCACCCGAATTCAATTTCACTCATCTGAGTGTTGGGTTTCGACTTCACCACACGTCCCAACTTGGGACAGCCTAACTTGGGACATCTCCACTGACATTTCTCCCAGTTGACGTATCCGAATATCAACATTCGTAAATATACAAATTCATCTTGAAATCAGGCGGTGGTCCAGGATTTCGGCATCCAATTTTAGGTAGGTGGCTAATTTGCGTTTCAAAACTCCTTATTCCATGAGAAAACATGTGCGCGATCCTCCCGGTAACCTTTGATTGGTTCGTATTAGCTAATATTAGCTTACGACCGTGGATTCGTCCGCCGTGTTTTTCGTGCGATGATTTGTGCGTATCGAAGCTTTCGGGTGTGAATATTTCCTGACGCGTACGCTGATATCCTCCGGACCTCAGTTTTCTTTCGTGCATGTCGATCATCCTCCGTATCTCGGGTCAATTATGTTGATATTTCTACATTTACTTTAATCGCCTTTCGATCCGTGGCTTTGAATTCGGGAATCGGCAATTCGGGTATCCGCTCGGTATCCATCGTGTGTAGGTCAATTGTTGGCCTAGGTCTGGTGTCGTCGACATTGACGGCTCGGCCCATACGTTGCTCTGCCTTGTCGGCTAATTTGTGTCGGAACAATTCAATTCGCGATATCTCATAGATATCGCTGTGTTTTGGCCATGTCGCGATCGGGATTTCATTGTTGATAATTATGGTGATGTTGTGCGTATCATTGTTTGTCGTGACTTGGTGTTGATTGTTTTCATGTGCTTTGCTACAGATTGTTTTCATGTTCCAGACTGTTTGCATGTATCTTCGGTAGATATCCATTTGAGTTCGTGTCGCTCGGTGATTACTCGTGTTGTCTTGTTGTAACTACTTAGCTAAAACTAACAGCTAAACTAACAATCTAAACTAACAATCTAAACTAACTCATGAATTGTGGTTGTTGCCCAATCTCCATCGTTCTCTCTTTTAGAGGACGATGGAGATTTTTTTTTAATGTTTATATTGTGTTCTATGTTCGTTTGTGCTTACAAAATTTCTACGAACTGTGACACGGTGTAACATATTTTTACACCGTAATCTTCCACCGCCGACTTAAACTGTTTACCCCTGAATTGCACTCCGTTGTCACAGATCAGAATCCTGGGTACTCCGTACACCAAAGCACGTTCTCCTCCAACAGTCGGAAGACAGTTTGTGCTGTCGCTGTTTGTAATGGCAATATTACAGAGTACTTCGTGACGTAATCGACGATCGTCAAGATGTAGGTATTCCCCCGCGCCGATCTAGGTAACGGTCCCACCAGATCCATACTAATCATCTCCCAGGGTATCTTGGCTTCGCCAGCCCTACTGGCCATCAGACCGACTGGGGGTTTCCTCTCCTATTTACAGACCTGACACACCTTACATTGCCGTGCATAAGCCTGTATGTCTCTCCGCATTCGGGGCCAATAATAATTTTGGGCAACACGCGACCACTTTCGAGTAACACCCATGTGACCAGCTTTCGGGTCGTCGTGACATCGGTTCAGTATTATGTTTCTTTCTGCCTTCGGGATCACCCTTCTCCACACAATGCTGTTCCCGCCATCCTCCTTCCACGCTGGGACCTGCCGTTATCGTCCAATTTCCGAATCTACGAGGGTCGTCCCGCACGTTATTCGCCATCTTCTCGAACCATCGATCTGATGTCGAGGGTATTGCTATGTCACCCACCTCCGCAATCGCTCGAGACAGTGCATCGGGTGCGACATGCTCCTTTCCCTTCCGGTGCACCACTTTGAAATCAAATTGCTGAAGGTGGACGGCCCATCTCGGATCCTTCAATTTGTAGAGCCACACAAGAGAATGATAGTCAGTGATCACGACGAAGCGTGTGCCTTCAATATACGGGCGGAGCTTCTCTATCGCCCATAATACACCCAAACACTCTTTTTCCGTAGCCGAGTACTTCCTTTCCAACTTCGAGAGTGCGCGGCTAAGGTAACACACCACTTTCTCACCCGTTGGGTGTGCCTGACTCAGGACCGCTCCTATTCCAACATCCGATGCATCCGTTTGGACCTTGAAAGGTAATTCGAAGTCTGGGCACGCTAACACTGGTGCTGAAGTAAGTCTCTGTTTACAGGCCTCGAATGCCCATTCACAATCATCTGACCACGCGAACTTACGTCCTTTCTTTAGCAGATCGCTAAGGGGTGCCACCATCGTCGCATGTCCTTGTATGAATCGACGGTACCAGAAGAATATTCCCAGTAGTTGCCTGACTTGTTTGACCGACCTTGGCTGAGGGAAATCCTTGACAGCCTGCACCTTTTCCGGATCTACGTGGAGACCTCTTTCGTCCACCAGATATCCCAAGTATTTTTACTGTGACCTGCAGAACTGGCACTCTTCTTTGGATACTTTCAGCCCCTCCTCCCTTAATCGTACAAAAACCTCTCGTAAGACTTCCAGATGGTGTTCGAACGTTTCGGTCACGATAATGATGTCATCAAGATATGTAAACACGAACGGCTCAAGTGCGGCCCCTGAGCTATAGAGACCAAAAGGCATCCTCCGGAAATGAAATAGCCCCCTCCCAGGCACGGTAAAAGCTGTGTATTTTTGTGATTCCTTCGCCATTGGTACCTGCCAATACGCCGACTTTACGTCCAGCGTTGACAGGTACTTTGCATTCCGCAGCTTATCAAGGGTTGCTGACATATACGGCAACGGATACGCATCTTTATCAGACACCGTATTTAGTTTCCTGAAATCGACACAAAACCGATAAGATCCGTCTTTCTTTCGAACCAACAATATTGGGGATGACGAAGCGCTTGCCGATGGTTCTACCACTCCCGATTCTAGCAATTCATCCAATTCGATGTTAATTTGTTTCTGGACAGCTGGCGAAACCGGATAGTACCTCTGCTTGATCAGAGGGGAATTAGTTTCAATGGCATGGGTCACCGATTATGCGTAGCGCAGCCTCTCCCCTATCAGCGCGAACTGTTCCTCTAACAGCTCTGACAAAAGATTGGCCTCCTTAATAGATAAATTGGACCGACCTCGCAGCGTCTTTCCGGCCGTTGTTTCCACCGTAGCAACCAAGGTCCACTGTTGCCCCTTCATGTCGAGGACCACTCCAAAACATTTCCAAAAATCGATGCCTAAGATCAACGCCTGCGGAACCGAAGGTATCACTAATACTTCTAACTCGTGCTATCGACCATTCAGTTCAAACTTCAGCCTTGCCATACCCGCCACTGGACACGTCTCCCCATTAGCCGGCCGAACTTCCCCGATCTCGTTTTTTGTTAGCGCCACGCCTTCTCTTCCTAACCGAAGCCACCCCTTCTCCCCTATGATCAGCAAGCCCTCCATCCCTATGCAAATGAGCTCACATGCAAATGAGGCCGACTGTCCTGGTTCCCCTTCGCCAGCGCGCAGTCCACCATCGGAGAAGCTAGTACCCGTTGCGGCCTCTTCAACGTGCTCGCTCGACCGCTTAGTGAGCACGCCGGTCGTTTCCCGGAGTTGACTGGGTTGATCGGTCACGTAGACCTTGCTCACTCACCCTGGCCCGGCATGTAGAACACGAGGATCGCACAACTCCCAGCTGACCGCACCCAAAGCATCGCCGCGGCTCGGGACACTCCCTCGATAGATGACCCTCGCGTTTGCAATTCCAACACTGCGCTACTCGCGATCCTCCTACCGCTGCCACTTGTTCTGCATTTCCCGTCCCCACATATGCCAGGTCAGGCTCTATGCATCTTCTAGATCGCGTGTTTGGAGGTATAAATGCCGCTACTGAGGCCCTCATGGCGTCCAAGGTCCGGCCCATACTGACTAGATCCATGATCGTGTCTACCGGGGTCAAACAAAGCTGTTGTTGGTAAAAAGGCGCAATATTCCTTCGAAGGATGCGCAACTTTTCTTGCTCCGTGCAGATAGTCTTTAGTCTGCTGAAGAGACGTTCCATGGTCACCACGTACACCCCCATGGACTCGTTCTCTCCCTGCGTTCGCCTCCTGATCTCCTTCCACAAGCGGTCTTCATAATCCGACGGCAGGAACTCAGCTTTCAACTCCACTACCAGTTCATCCCAGCACTTCACCAAACTGCGATTGGCACGGAACCATATGAGAGCTTTGGCCTCGAAAAGGTCTACTGCCGACGTGAACAACTGTCTCTTTGACAGGCCTCGAGCCTGGCGGAGTTCCTCAACGCACTCCAAAAAAGCGTTGACGGAACCGCTCGCATCTCTGCTAAACCGCAGCCCCCATTTAGCCACCTCCGCCGGATTTACCGCCTTCGTCTGCTGTACCGTCGATACCTCCGGAGTTCTATTGCTTTGTTCAGTCTCATCTTCGCTGGGATCTTCGACTTTCTCCGCCAATGTCCCCATCGCCAGAATGAGTCTGTTCCGGAGCTTCCTCGCACTCTCCTTCTGTTCCAAGGTAATGGCCCTCACGTTCCCCAGCCTGCGGAACCCGAACTCAATCCTCACTTTTGCTTTCAGGAACTCTAAGGATGATTTGCTGCCCATCACCTTTTCCACCAGCTCCTCGGCTTCCGTCACCTTTGCCTCTAGTTCCCGGCAGTCCGTCTCGAAGTCAAACGGATAGTCAGTTTCGACATACGACGTGTCCAACTCCGACTCGGTCTTCAGCGTCACCCTCAATGCCTTCCGCATATTGTCTACAGTATCAGCGTCGAATCCCCGGATGGCTAGCTCGTACGTAAGCTCATCCGTACTTAAAATTTTCATGTTGGATGCTGAAAATTGCTATTTGCTGAAAATTTAACACAATTTTCCCCTAATAAACGTCGTAGAACGCCTGCGGCAATCCCTAGAAGTCAAACTCCCACTCTGAAATCTGGAATAATCTAAATATACGTTGCCTCTTATAGACCTCGCCTCTTCAAGACCTAGAATATCGTTACTGTATATTGCCTCTTATACGCTAATTCGTACACCCACTCATCCACGCTCACCACGTTTACTACACTCTATTCCTCACACTATACCCAGCACCACACCATACGAATGATCCTGAATTCAAATAGAAATTTTACGTTGACGGATACGTATGTTTGTTACAACTCGGATAGTTGTTGATATGAGTACCAATAATATATGCGCCCGAAATAAGTATCTGTTCAATTCAATACCACAAAGATACACGATTAATACAAATCCGGTGTCAGAGTTTCGCGCTAAATTAACGGTTTTTCACGATTTCGATCCTACCAATGCGATTTTCCTTCGTTACTCGCCTTCCCACAATTTGGGACTTTGCAAACTAAAAATTTTCACTAGTTCCGTTATGTACCGTTTTCCCCGTTATTCCTCCGTTATTGCCCCACGTTGGGCGCCAATTTGTTACCGTACAGCCTACGCCGTTACGTAATCAACCCTGTCTTCTACTCCAGAAGACCAGAGCGGCAGCCTCGGGTGGCTGGCTCACTTGAAGAGAAAGGGGTGAGTCCGGGCGCCACTCGTTTCTTGCCCTTGGCTGCCTCTAATATCTGCGCCGCGAAACGAGAAGTCGGCCAGATAGTCTGTTATACTACGTTCTTCACGTTAGACACCTCCACTATGAGAAACACCGCGTTACAAAACCGTACCTCGATTTTATTAGAATAATTCGGACTCAAAATCTACTATATGATAAAAGACTTCTTCAACAAAACCTACATGGCGCCGCGAATTGAAAGAAATTGCACTTATCTATTGTTTACAAGCACTCTTTAATTCTACACTAAATCTAATTATACAGCCACGTATCTTGGCCACTAGCACGGCATACATTCGTTGAACTGTTCCGCAACGGATCGATCGCCGCCTTCGTTTCGCCCTTCAATTCGGTCTTTTCTTAACTCGCCGCTTTCGGTCATCCAATCTACGAACCACTACCGCTCAAGAAAAGAAATCGCCGTCAATCCCAAACGTCAATCCGACACTAATCAATCAATCCGTCAATCCGACACTAATGCCCATTTTTATTTACCCCGGCGAAGTGATTACGGAAATTACTCGGGATCTCATTGATCGTATAATCAGCAAAGACGAGATACCCGAACGTGAGGTTGTTGATTTGACCGGTCCTTCTTACGGATATAAGATGAAGCGATTCGGGAAGGAAATATACAATTGTATCTTGTGTCGTGGAATCGTATCTGTTCTTCATTTTGCCGGATCAAAAACATATTGATAAGTATATTGAAGTGCATTTCTGTAAGATTTGGAAAAAGTTACGAAGTATGATCGAGGAGAGCAAATCAGGTTGGTTTACGCCCTAGCTGTCACAGCACCAAAGATATATTCGGATAAGTACGTTTTTCGTTATTTTCTCTATTTTCGTCATGTTGTTTGTGTTGCGCCGCATCGTGCTTCATGTCCGGTTGTCTCGTGTCGCGTCCTGTGTGATCAGTGATCGCGTTTCCTGGTTCTCTGTGATTTCCGTGAATTCGACCCTCATCGCCGGCCTTGCCACGGGGCCTTGTATCGATCGTTCCACGTCGGGGCAAAACAGACGTTGGCTGTGATGTTGATGTTCGGTCACGGCTGTTTTGGCCCGATGCCGGCGAATCGCAGCATATACGGGGTCCTCGTTCCTGTGCTCGTGGCCTACACTAATCGCTAAACCTTATCGACAAGATACAACTCTTGCCTACTTCGCCGATGTTTCCCAATATTTACTGATACCGAAACGCAGCCGGGAACCAAAACGTGATACACCCTCCAACTTTTCAATGCTCACTCGATCGCCCTCCATATGTCTTGCCTTGAAAACGCACCGTAAATAAAACGATATAGTTTTCTTTTGTTGTTACACACCAAATTTCACCGAATGAAATTCGAAATCGACGAATATAAATGACAATTTATGTCCACCCGTATTTACTGTGTCACAAAGAACCAAAAGTCCTCTTTCATACGATGATGAAATACCACGAAAACTGTTTTCTCTTATGACGCACTGCAATAACAACAATTCCCGCAAAAACAAGAACGATCACGAATAAATCCTGACTTCACCGTCTCAGCTCAAATTCGATCTACCGAACTTTTCATGCACCACCACGCAATTTTGTTCCCAAATGTTCTCTTGAATCGTACAAATTCCTTTTGCGGCAATTTACCGTACGATCTCAAACGATTCACACAAAAAGCACGAAATGCACTTTTTATTCAATTTGTTTCGACTTTCTTATTGGCATGGACTGCGCCCATAACCTGTTGAATTGCTACACTTTTATTCAATAAGATGAAAATTGTAATTACAAGTATAGATGAAGTATGTGCATGAACCGGCTTGTTCAACTGTCAAACTTGAAGTACACATGAATTGAAAACGTTCGATGAATTTCAATACGGGTAGCCCCGAAAATCCGCCGTAGAACTTTCCGTTCGAAGGTGTCGATCATATTTTCGGAGGCTTGGGTCAGGGTCCATGTTTCGCAACCATAGCACAGCACAGGTCTTACGATAGTTTTATAAACGCGGAGCTTAGTCTTTCTGTGCACATATTTCGATTTCATAATGGGGAGGACCGAGAAGAAGGTCTTATTTGCTAGTTGTATCCGTTGCTTGATTTCGTCAGTTTCGTTGGCGTCACTCAATAGGTTGCTACCCAGGTAAACGAAGTTTTCCAAGAATTTGATGCAAAAGTCCCTTACGTTGATGGTCGTGTGCGCTGGCGTCCTTGCCCTAGATTGCATCATAACTTTCGTTTTGTCCTCGTTGGTTCGTAGTCCAACTTCCTTTGCTGCGGTGTCAAGTCTAAGCAGAAGTTCTTCTGCATCGGTCAGTTTTCGAGCCATGATGTTAATGTCATCCGCGTACGCTGCCAATTGTGTCGACTTAAAAAGTAGCGTGCCGCTGGTGTTCAGGTGCATTGCCCGAATAGCGAACTCAAGTACCAGGTTGAAGAGCGTGGGAGCTATTCCATCGCCCTGCTTCAGGCCACCCAAAGTTTCAAAAGGATCCGTCAATCTGTTCTGGATCCGGACTTGCGAGACGGAGTTTGTCATCGTCATCTTTACAAGTCTCACTAATTTGGCCGGTATACCAAATTGCAGCATTATGCTATATAGAGCGCCTCGATTGATGCTGTCATATGCTTGTTTAAAGTCGACAAAAATTTGCTATACGAAGACATCATATTCCCAGCACTTTTGCAAAATTAGCTTGACCGTGAAGAGCTGGTCGATTGTGGAGCAACCAGATCTGAAACCGCCTTGATACTCGCCAATGATTTCTTCCGCCAACGGTTTAATCCTATACTCCAGGATTTTTGACAGGATTTTGTAGGCCGTACAGACTAAGGAGATGCCTCTGTAATTCTCACACCGCAGTTTATCTCCCTTTTTATGTATGGGACAGATGATGCTTCTGCGCCAATCGTCTGGGATCACCTCAGTCTCCCATATTCGCTGCAGTAGTTGATGTAGCGCACTCAATACACCCGCCCCACCAGACTTGAGTAGTTCAGTTGGTATCCCGTCAGCGCCCGGCGCTTTGTTCCTTTTCAGTGAACGCAACGCGAGATCAACTTGTTCAACTGTCGGGGATTGTGTGGATGGGCGTTGACCAACGGGATCGTCATGGAGCTCAGCTTCTGCTGCTAGGATCTTTGATGGCGGATTCAGAAGCTCTTGGAAGTAGGACGCCCATCGTTTGCTAATACTTTCGGTGTCGCCGATTATACTTCCATCTTTGTCCTTACAGAGGCTAGTCCTGGGTTGGTAGCCATTTTTGATCATGTTTACTAGTCTGTACGCTTGTATGGTGTTCTTACTAGTTAGGTTTACATTAATGTTCAGCAACTACTCGCCAAAGTATATCCGTTTCTTACGCCTAATTATTCTATTGGATATTCGCCGTAGCTCGTCATATTTTTCCTTTTTGGCTCTGGTCGCACGTTGGGCCCATTGTCTATAGACCTCGTTCTTTGCGTCAAGTGAGTTTTTGCATTCTTCGTCAAACCATTCATTTCGCGCTCGTTGGGCTTTGTATCCCACAACGTTTTCTCCCACATTCTTGATTGTATTTTTGAGCTCTTCCCAGAACTCGTGAACACCTACGTTACTGGAGTCGCGCAGCATTGGTGAGATTCTTTCTTCAAGCGCGGTCGTATACGCCTGAGCCATATAATCGTTCAGCAAATTCTTAAAAAAACAGCCATAGGAGTTCCAATTATTTTTTCGTCAATATTTAAAAAAGTTCGGGAACTTCTTGAACGCTTTGATATTAAAGCAGTTCCAACTAGTAAAACAGAAAAAATAGGTACTATACTATGTCACGTGAAAGACAAAAAGGATAAAAGGGAAAAATGTGGAGTTTGTAAAATGACCTGCCCAGAATGCGACAAAATATACATCGGTCAAACGAAACGGTTAGTTGGTGTTAGACTAAAGGAACATAAACGGGAAGCAGCTTCAGCGAGGAAAAGGAATACAACATTAGAACGATCAGCAGTAGCGAAGCACATCTTGGAGTCTTGGAGGAGGATCACAACATAACATGGGACAACGTGGAGGTGATTAAGGAGGTACAGCAGGTACGAAAACTGGATGCGTACAAACGCCTTAACATATGGAAAACCCCAATGAATACAGGGTGTGATTGAAAAGTATCGAGACTTTTGTCGCGCTACGATTTCAAGGCGTCCAAAAAAATCAGGTGGTGGGGGAAAAAGTGCGTTGAACCTTACTCTTTCAAACGCGACACTTCGCAGTTCGCTGGCAACAGCGGTTGAGTTAATATCGTCCAGTGCGTGAAGGCGTGGCGTGGCGCTTGGTTAGGTTCTCCGAGTTACGAAAATGTTACGATCGTTAGAGCAGCGATACGCAATCAAATTTTGTGTCAAACTCGACAAGACTTTCACTGAGACCCAGGATCTTCTTAAGCAAGCTTATGGAGATGAAGTTTTGTCCAGAGCACGAATTCACGCTTGGCACAAGGCGTTCAAAGATGGCCGCGAGGACCTCGAAGACGAACAAAGCTCAGGGAGGCCGTCGACGTCGAAAACGGACGAAGACGTCGACAGAGTGCGTGAATTTTTGAACATTGACCGGCGTACAAGCCTCCGTGAGATCAGTGAATAGTTAAATTTAACGTATTACAACGTGCAACAAATTGTGACGGAAACACTAGCCATGCGCAAAGTGTGCGCGAAAATGGTCCCTAAGGTTTTGACCGACGAGCAAAAGGAATCACGTGTGCGACTGTCTCGTGAAGTGCTGGAAAGTGACGGACAGGAAAACATTTTAGATAAAACTATCACGGGTGATGAAACTTGGTGCCTCGAATACGACCCCGAAAGCAAAGCCCAGAGTACGGAATGGCACACAAGCACGTCACCTCGCCCCAAGAAGGCACGCATGTCGAAATCAAAAGTTAAAACAATGCTGATTGTGTTTTTTGACTGTCGAGGAATTGTGCACAAAGAATTTGTACCACCTGGGACGACTGTGAACGCAGCTTTTTACAAAGAAGTGTTGGTTCGGCTCCGCAATCGGGTCGCTCGGTGTCGGCCGCAGCTTGTTGGCGAGTGGGCGCTTCACCACGACAACGCACCTTCACACACAGCGTTTCTCTGCACCTCTTACCTGGCCAAAAAGGGCATCGCAGTGCTCCCCCACCCCCCCTACAGCCCAGACGTGTCTCCCCCGGACTTCTTTTTGTTTCCGCTCATCAAAAAAAAGCTAAAGGGAAGGCGATTCCAATCGATTGAGGACATTCAAAAAAGTGTAACCGACGAGCTGAAAGCCATACCGGAAAACGCGTTCAACCAGTGCTATGAACAGTGGAAGGACCGCTATCGCCGGTGCATCGAAGCCCAAGGAACCTACTTCGAAGAATATTAATTATATTTTAAAGAAGATTCGATTAAATTGTTATAACAACAAAAGTCTCGATACTTTTCAATCGCACCCTGTAGAAGACTAAACACAGACCAAGGAAACTGTGCATCACCATTGTTCAGGCTAATTTGAACATTCTTTCAATAGTAAGGAAGAAAATTTGATTAACATAGATCGTTAAATGTATTGAAGTCAAGTAATTAATAAACAATTAGTTGGTAATTAGTGTAAGTCAATACTTTATAAAGTAAGCTCTATAAATAACGTACCTAAGTAAAATTAAGATTAAACCGATAGACACTGAAGAAGAGGGCAGATTACCCTCGAAATATCGATATTTGTCACAAAATTCAATATATCTAGCTTCCAAAGAAAAAAACGGTTTTTTACTAAAATATTACTTTACATAGTTCAGTGTGTAATAGTGACATTTACCTTGTGGCATTCCAAGTGAGTGGGAAAATCGCCGCGAGAGGCGCTGTCGTCCAAAAGAAGATAACTCGGCCCATTCCTTCACTAGACTGGAACAAAGAACGACGTATATAAAAGTGAACTGAAGATTAATTCATATTTGTTAGGTTAAGTTGTATTTAGACAATAAAGACTATTTTTGTGGGAAACAAACAGTGTTTGTGATATCCATGACTGGTGACCCCGTGTTAAAAGTGACACATATCTGTGAACAAGTGACACATATCTGTGAACAAGTGACACATATCTGTGAAAGACATCACACATTAGCTGAGTTCCCACAAACTGTGTCCACGCGCTTCAATATGTCCAAATTGTTAAATTGCCTTCCTTCTGGCACAACGATGCGGAGACATGGTTTTTCCAAGCTGAGGCCCAATTTCACGCTTTCCGAACTACAAAAGACAATATGAAGTATTTCAACATAATTGCAGCGCTGGATAAGGAAACTTTACAACAAGCTCGGGATATACATATAACGATCACCGCCAGCAATAAACAGGTACAATAATTTACAATTAAACCTGATTAACCGTTTTAGTGTCTCCGATGACTGCAAAATTAACCAGTTAACCTCGAGGTTAAACTCCCTTCTCAGTTGCTACAAGAAATGCAAACCCTTGCATCAGAAGGGCTGTCAGATAACGTTCTCAGGACTTTGTGGGTATCAAGACTCCCACCAAGCACTCGCAGTATTTTGGCTGCCAATGACAACCTACCACTTATCTAACAAGCATATATTGCTGACAAGATTCTTGAAACCAAACCAGCATCACAGGTTATGGCGACTTTGCTGCACACAACAGGAGCAACAATCAAAGACTCTGTACAGTCGCGTATTACTACAATTGAACAACACCTTGGAGAACTCACTGCCAACATTCGATCCTTGCAAACGCACATTGCACAACCGTTTTACAAATCTTTGGGTAACCACACGACCAAGGCAACTACGGAGCAATCAAAGCGAACCAACTGCTATTATCATTACAGATTCGGTAACGCAGCCAGGCGCTGTGTGCAGCCATGTAATTTCAAACCAAGCTTGACGGAGCTGGAAAACTAATTAGGTTGTCGCCTAGGACTGCACACTTAGGTGACAATCTTTTGTGCAACGTTCATAACACAGAACAACAACACATCCGAGATCGTATCTCACAAATTAAATTTCTGGTTGACTCCGGCTCAGTCACATCAGTTCTTCCGGCTACAACCGTAGATTTTCCACTCAGTAAAAGCCCTATAACATTACTTGCTGCAAACAGTACCATCATCAAGACGTTTGGACAAACCACTCTGGAAGTAGATTTCAATATCAGGAAGACTTTCAAATGGCCTTTCACTGTTGCAGATGTAAACATCGCGATACTCGGCGCAGACTTCCTGACGCATTTTAATATTTTGGTGGATCTCAAAGGCAAATAGCTCATTGACAAAGAAACACTTCGCAAGACCACCGGAGAATATGCCACACAAAAAACTTACAGCTTGTCGACTATCAATATGCAAAATAGATTCCAGAAAATATAATAGAAGAATTCGCAGACATCACTAACCCATCAAAAGGTTTGACTACTACCAACACAAACAACAAAGTCAGTCATCATATTATAACGACTGGTCCGCCCGTTGTTGAAAGATATTGGCGATTGGCAAGAGAAAGATTAGAATCAGTAAAATTAGAAATTGAATCGATGCTGCAGCAAGAAATTTCTCATCCTTCTTCAAGACCCTGGTCATCGCTTATACATCTTGTTAAAAAAATGGTAACTGGAGACTCTGTGGAGATTATCGCAAGCTAAACTCGCAAACAGTTCCAGACCGTTACCCGATTGCGAATATCTACGCCGTATCAGAACGTATGTATGGGAAAACAATATTCTCAACATTAGACTTAGATAAGGCGTACTACCGAATCCCTGTAAATACAGAAGACATTTCTAAAACTGCAATATGCACTCCGTTTGGCCTTTTCAAATCCACACAGATGCCATTTGGACTTTGAAATGCCACACAGACTTTTCAACGCCATAGGAATAACATTTTCCGTGGACTAGATTTTGATTTTTGTTATATTGATGATATTATCATAATGTCGTCTTCTGTAAAAGAACATCAGGAACACCTCAGATAGGTTTTTGAACGTTTACGCCAGAACAGTATGTCTATTAATTTCAGCAAATGCTCATTCGGTCAGCCGGAGGTGCTGTACTTGGGTTTCGTCATCAACTTCCACGGCTGTAAACCACCACAAAATAGAGTGCAAGCTATAAAAGATTATAAGAAGCCAGAGACTGTAATAGAACTATGACGGTTCCTCAGAATAATAAATTACTACAGACGGGCTGTTCCAAATGCTACTCAAATCCAGGCCCCGTTCTGCGCCCTCTTAAAAAACTCGCACAAAAATGATAAGCGCAAGATAAATGGGCCCGTTATAACTGAAGAGGCGTTTGAGAACTGCAAAGTCTACATAGCTAAGGCAACATTACTCGCACACTCCGCTGCGAATGCACCATTGGCACTGACAACAGACGCTTCTGACACAGAAATGGAAGCGGCTTTGGAACAGTTGGTCCCAGACAAATGGCAACCACTTGGTTTTTTTCACGCAAGCTTAGCGAGACAGATACCAAGTACAGAACTTACGATAGGGAGCGTTTTGCAATATATTCAACTATACAGTTTTTCGTCATATTTTGGAATCTCGGTTGTTCACCATCAAAACAGATCATAAACCTTTGATTTATGCATTTGCACGAAAAATCGATAAGACCACGTCAACTACGACAACTAGATTACATATCTCAATTCTTTACTAAAATAATACACATCGCCGGTCCGACCAACTCTGTTGCTGATGCATTATCCAGAATCAATGAAATTTCCATGCGAACCACGATAAGTGCAGAGGATCTCGAACGTGAACAAAAAGCTGACCAAGAGCTGCAAAGCATCTTCCAGGGAACTACCTCTCTGCAGCTAAAAAAAATCAAAATTGACAACGCTTCGGTCTATTGCGATACATCATGCGATCAGACCGTATGTTCCAAATTTAATGTGGCATCAGGCATTTGCGACAATACATGGACTTTCCCATCCAGGTGTAAAAGCTACCGTACAGATGCTTAAAAAAAATTCATTTGGCCGCATCTTAAAAGGGACGCGACAGATTGGGCCCACACCTGCATTAGTTGTCAGAGAAGTAAAGTGCTACGACACATTAAAAGCATACCAGAACACATAAATGTGCCCAGTTCTCGATTTGAATACATCCACCTGGACATCGTTGTGATGCCTCCAGTAAACAGCTATAGATATTGTTTGACCATTATTGATAGATTTTCACGCTGGCCGGAAGCTATTCCTCTAAAAGACATCTCTGCGAACACTGTCGCGACTGAATTTTATTCAAAATGGGTTGCTTGCTATGGAACGCCAAAAACAATTTCCACGGACCAAGGTACTCAATTTGAGTCCAATCTTTTCGGCGGGTTATCAAATCTCATCGATGCGAAAAGAATAAGAACTACTCCATACCACCCGGCGTCAAACGGCATGGTGGAACGTTGGCACCGATCTTTTAAGACCGCATTAATGACCCACCTATGTTGCCAGCCACATTCATGGGTACACTTACTTCCACAGTTATCTTGGGACTCCTATCGGCAATTAAAACAGAAGTTGGCTTATCGCCCGCAGAACTTTTGAACGGCACAAGTATCCAAATCCTAGGAGAGTTTTTTTACCAACGAAAACGAACCAACGGATGCAACAGCTTTCGCGGAGAAGCTAAGGGACTATATGCGGAAATTTTGCCCACAGCCTACAGCACACCATATCAAACGCGAAATGTTCGTTGCTAACACTCTGGCTACGTGTTCTCATGTATTTCTTCGAACGAATGCTTTTCGAAAGCCACTAGAACCACCATATTCACGACGTTATGCCGTTGTTGCCAGGCTAACGGACCGCATATTTACAATTAAATTAAGAGGTCAAAATGCAAATATCTCCACAGAGAGACTTAAACCAGCATTCATTTCAAATGAGATAACAAACCCTACTCTGGGACTAGCAAGCAATAAAACACACTCGCAACACACTCAAGTACAGGACAACAACAGTCTGAATAGAAATGAAAATATTTTAATTTATCGACTAATATTAACCATTATCAACATCAGGTACCGAGAATTTCATCACATCGAGCAACTTCGACCGCAACGAACGAAAACTCATCAAAAAGAGTAAAAAACAACCTTGCTCTCTCGATATCAACCGCAACCAGGAAGATTTCTCCGATGCTATTCGCTTTTAGAGGGTCCCCATCCGGAGATACAGCAGGAAACACAAACCCAGCGTCAAAGCTAATAAACAAACTTCTGACAATTAAACGTCATCGTGACATCGATCGAACCAGCTATCGACGTCGTCACTTAGAGGGAGATACTGTGGCATTCCAAGTGAATGGAAAAATCGCCGCGAGAGGTATTGTCGTCCAAAAGAAGATAACTCAGCTCATTCCTTCACTAGACTGGAACAAAGAACGACGTATATAAAAAAATTCATATTTGTTAGGTTAAGTTGTATTTAGACAATAAACATTATTTTACTGGGAAACAAATAGTGTTTGTGATATCCATAACCTATTGTCAATTTCGGTCTACGCTTCACCTAAGCTCCATATCAGTTGCTTGACATCTTGCGGTCGAAATTTGCATCTGTAGTATTTATTATCTATTCTCGGCCATCTTTGCGCAGTGTATACTTTTCGTTTGTTAGATAATAGTTGATAATCGTTGAATTATCGTTAAATTGTCGTTTTAGAATGATCCAATGCAGTTCTACTCCTTGCGCCACTAAATCCAAAAATATACCTTACGTTATCTGTTCGGGTTTCTGCGGAAAAACGTTCCACGTTGGTTCCGTGGGCCTCTCAAGAAGTATTGGGGACGCACTAAACGATACTGCTGGGCTGTATTGGTTCTGTAGTTGCTATCGCTCGTCTTCTGTGGCGCATTATTTGAGTAAATTACGTCCTGCTAAACAGTGTCTTGAGGATGTTGCTCTAAAAAGCCTCCAACTACTGCTGGATACGGTTATGTCTTTTGATTCTGGTAAAATCACTGACAGAGTTGAAGCTGCAAAATCTCCTGCTGGAATTAAGACTCGGAAAATGAGCAAATTTCGTGCCCAAGCTCCGCAATCACTTTCATTGCAATCGCTTCAGAATTTTTTTGGCGAACATCAGGCGCTGCACGCTCCTCAATCACTTTCATTGCAATCACCTCAGCCTATTTTTAACGAACATCCTCCCTCACCGCAATTACTATTGGGCATTCCTAACACTTCCGCACTTCGTACCGACGTTACAGCAACGCATTTAGTTCCTCAAAGTCGACCCAGTGTGCATGTCGAATCTTTTGGGCCAAATGGTGCACCTCCCCACGTTAAAGATGAGTCCACCTCTGCAGGTCTTCATATCCCGCATCGACTAAAATACTTCAGCTGAGACGATGAAGCATTTTGCAGCTGCTAAGCTTGACTACATGCCACCACTTCTTCTCTGCAAAAAACTGACGCCTGACAACTTACCGAACCAGGAAGTGGCTTCTTTCCGTATAACTGTATCTACTGGCATCAACGAGCTTCTACGTGAGGACTTCTGGCCTCCTGGTGTTCTATTCGAAAAATTCATCAGATTTCCTCGTAAGAATTTTCATGCAAGAGGAGCAAGGAGCTCCAGAACTTAGCATTAAGACTTTATTATCACAATGTCCGTGGTTTGAGGACCAAAACTAATGAGTTCAGGCCCTCTGCCACTTTAGCTTCAGATGATATAATATGTCTTACAGAAACCTGGCTTACTGATAATATCTTCGATTCGGAAATCTTAATTGACCACACGGTTTTCCGTAAAGACTGGGATCGTTTAAATAGTGGTAAGTCAGATGGTGGAGGTGTTCTCATCGATATTAATAAGGAACTCAACGGAACATTCTGCCTTGATTTTTCTTTTTGTCCTCCTGTTGAGTAAATTTTCGTACGTATCTAATTACTTTGTGCCAAAACCTTAGTCGTTGCTTCAATATATATTCCCTACAAATTCTTCTTACCTCAACAGTCGTTTTTCCACCGCTTATGTTCTGCTATGTGGTGATTTTAACCTCCCAAATCGGGATTGGGATGATGCCTATTTGGCTATCATCTCAACTTGTAGTGTCTCTTTAATAATGTCATCGTTTCTCTCATTTTGTTTCCTCTCACAGCTTAATAGCATACCAAATGCCAATAATAGAACTCTGGACCTTGCTTTGTCAAATTTCCCAAAATCATCACTTTCTTTAAGTGCTGCTCCCTTTCCATATGTGCCTCTTGACCCACATTATCTCTTTCTTGTCCTTGAAATCTCTAATATTGATTCTATGGGGAACAAAATCCCTTCTCCAGTACGTTTCAACTTTCACAAAGCTGATTTTTTGGCATGGCGATTGAATTAAATAGCATTAACTGGTTCTATTTCTTTCGTGGTCTCGACATTGATAATGCTTTGTGCAAATTGTACATTTTCCTCTCTAACATTATTTCGCAATTCACACCACCTCATCATCTCAAAAAACGGAATGATGCTCCTTGGATCAGCAATAATGTTGCAGTCGCACTCGATGCCAAAAACGCAGCTTGTAATTTATACAGAAGATCTGGTTCACCTGCTGACCTCCTTTTTTATTGACAACTACGCTCTACCAGAAAAGCGATGTGTACTTACATTGCGGGCATTGAAGCGTTAATCAGAACTACCCAACCAAAATCCTTTTTGACATTCATCCATTCCTTGAAAAACTCTCCCAGCATCCCCAATGTTATGCATTTGGATGATAAAGCTGCTTCCACTCCGCTTGAAGTGTGTGAACTTTTTGCTTCTTACTTTTCTTCTTTCTTCTCACAACAATGCCCTCCTCTTTCCCAAAATCTTATCTTTTCCGCTTCTCCTGAATTACATTCGTTTCGGACAAACCCTTTAGAAATTGAACTTCTGTTGGATGATATCGACGCCAATACCGGTAGTGCTCCCGACGGTATTCCAAAAATATTGGCTAAGTCTCTTTCATCAACTCTGTGCGTCCCTCTTTCTATCTTGTTCAATATAAGTTTATCTTCTGGTTCTTTCCCTTCTCTTTGGAAAACTGCCAATATCTTCCCTATACATAAAGCTGGTGATCGTGCACATGAATTTCATACAATTAATGGAACCTTATGTAGGCATGATTCAGGCCGAATCTGGTTGAAAAGCCACGATAGGGCTGCCAGCTATTGTTAGTTTTGTGTTTGTTTGCAATATCTTTATTACGATATTTTATTGTAAAATTTTCACATGGTAATGATGGTGTAGTGACAATAAACAGCAAATATTAAGTTTTCGATTATTTGAAAAATTTCTTGGCTTGTAACCCTAAATGTCTTTATACTCCTATAACTTCGAATACAGTCATCGGATCGAGACGAAATTTGCATGGTAGGTTAATTTCAACGTGAAGCAGATGTGATATGTTTTTGGCTTTTATACTGACAAAAGGTTGCCAGCACGAGTCGTTAGTGATATTTTTGTATCAATAAATGCTTACAGCTAGTATTCATACCGGAAATATTTACAATGAAAATAAATAACCAATGTTTCAATTCCCAAAGTTCTACAATTTTTTCGGATTGCAGCCCCAAACACCAACTTCAGTTATAGTGCTGAGCATATTTTTCATTGATGTTTTATGAGATGCTGCTTTCAAAGTTTTGTGAAATAAGCAACTGATAACGAGTGTAATTAACAAGTGTTTTGCTCTCATAAACTTTGAAATTCATGCCAGTGGTAATATCTGAAATCTTTCCATCACATGAGTTATAATGCATTTTTGAGACCAAAGTAAAACGTGGCATTTGCAACAGTTTGGCTGTAATAAGCAGCTCGTGTGGTAGAATATGCACTCAAAATCTGCACGATTTTTCTACTGTTCTTCAAACATTAGTGTTTCTAGCGGTTCAGGTGCGCTAGAGTTTTTTTTTATTAGGATTATTATGTTTCTGTTTTTTTATTGTTATATAATGATTATTATTACAATATTCAGTAATTGTATTTGACTGTTGAATATATATTAATAAATAAATAAATAAATTTATCGAAGCTTCAAACCATTGACTTGGCCATCTAGTGATCAGCGGTGCTATAATAGCGAGTGAACTTTAGGCCCTATTCTAATAGTCACCTCGTGTCGCTTAACTCATGCACGCGGAGATCCAGACACGCGTGTCTCGCTTAAATCTTGTGTTCTGTCACCAGTAGATGATGAATAGCGTTTGAGAGAAGGTAAAATGAGTTGTTATTAGAGATTCTTCACGTTAACTTCGGATACATAATCAGACAATGGATTTCATGAAGTCGCTGCAGTAAACACTTCAAAAAGCTTGTTTTTTACTGTTTATGTTTTTTATTATATTTTTGTTATAATTATTTTCAAAACATTCATCTTAGTTAATCGCTTTAATAATAAAACAAGCTTACTTTGTTGGAATATAATAACTCATGAAATTGTGATTTTTTACGTTGAAATAAATATGTAGTTACTGCACTTCATTGTCCATTTGACGATTTGCCTCCAAAACTTTCTCCTTTAATGATTGGTACGAAGGAATCGACTGCAAATTATAAAAATATATTAGTATTTGATTCTAGATAGCTATATTTATCCATTTCAAAAGCATAAACAACACAAAAAAATCACATACAAAGCCAAGATTCAGTACATATTAAGCATGCAAAAGTGTTAGTGTTTGGTGTCCATTGCCGTCTACTATGCACTTAGATATTATTACTCTGAAAATTAAAATCGCAAATAAATTTATTTGAAAATTTCACAGCACAAAACGAACAATTTTGTCAGAAATCAGACTCAACGTAACCCTATTCTCATTTCTTATTCTCATATGATACCAACCTGCCACACGTCATCATCCCAGGCAGGGAATAACCGTTTGAAACTGCGTGGCTCATGACCTTGTCTGACTTTAACTAGAGGAACTGTTTCTTCGTTACGTTCCGACGGATCCGTACGAATATATTGCTACAATCCAATAAGATTCATAGATTTATAGTATTGCTTTAACTAAAATAAAGTATTCACCTTCGCCATATCGACGAATTTTTCACGTTCCTCTTCCGTCGATCCCTCGCCAATCCACACATAAATCTCATCGCCACCATCTAAGACCATGATGTCATCAACGTCCAAATCCTTCAAACAAAAACTTACAGCATTATATGATAATAAATAGAAAGCTGCACATTACCTCTTGTTCGAAATGGTTGATTTCCTCGACTTTGAACCTTCCATTCGCCAAAATCCGGCAGTGGAATAGCCGTGGTTCCAAAAACGGTGGGTAGACCGAATCAAGAACTTTATCGTAGTCACCTTTACCTCCTAACGCTTGCCAGAAATCGCTAGTCTCAGATCCTTCGTTCAATCGAACATGTTCTTTCGAAGGAACTATACGTTCAACTACACTTGCAGCCATATCTTTTTCAAAATCAGATGCACCCTGCAAAAATTATATAATATCAGTCAGTATTTTCTATAATATGCATTTAAAGAAACTCAAATCAATGTAGCTATTTCAGATTAACCTCATAAGATTTAATATCACTAAACTAGGAGATTTCAATATCAATATTGTTGCATGCACGCCAAACGAGCCCTAAGACGTTGTGGCGGCGCCAGAAAAAGCTAGAAACGGCGAGAAATACTCGACATACATATCATACATGTATTTCATACATGTATTCAAAAAACGAAAGCAATCTATAAAATAAAACGTAGAATAACCCTCAAGAAGCCAGTTTGAAAAACTTCGAGAACCTAAGACACAGGACAACAGAATAGACTGTGGCAGCACCACGGTTATAGTTCAACAGCTGACAAAAAGCAGCAACGCGGCGCTGCCATCAAAAACATAGGTTAAGTTGAATTGCAATTATAGAGTGAATACACGCATTTACATTCCGTGCTGTGTTTAATTTAGTAAATCAGAGCTCAAAAAGCTACAAGCAGCTTCTCCCTAAATTGGTGACCCCGTAACGTTAGTGAGCATGAGTAATGAGGAGGAAAATCGTGTTGACGAGAGTTATGAGAAAACCGCAGACGCTGCGAAATTACTCGACTCTGCGTCAAACGTGGATATGTGTAATATTACACACATCAAACTACCTCCATTTTGGAAATTGCGACCATCCGTATGGTTCGCACGTATCGAAGCTCAATTTTGGCAATCCAAAGTCAAATCGGATGCTGCGAAATTTAACAAACTAATAAGTGAGCTTGATTGCGTCGTATTGGAAACAGTGACAACAAATACGAAACCATTAAAGGACGTTTGCTCGCAACTTTTTCACTGTCAGAAGACGCACAGATACGAAATTTGCTCACCGGAATTGAGCTTGGCGACGACAAACCGTCGCAATTATTGCGGAAAATGACTACCGCCGCTAACAACCAGGTGAGTCAATATTTTCTCCAAAAACTTATGGCTCCAGAAGTTACCCACTCGAGTACAATCGGTACTAACTACATCCGACTTAACGGACCTACCCTGCCTGGCAGAAAAGGCTGACACAATTTTAGAAATTCGGGAGCCAGACACTATATTAGAAGTGACAACTGGTAACAATGAAGTAATTAGTAGCCTTAGCCAGGAAATTGAGGAATTAAAAACGACAATAAACGATAAACGACATGCATGTTTACCCTCGAAGTCGAAACCGTTCAAGGTCTGTAACGCGAAATTATACAGCCACTAAGATTTGCTTCTATCACAGGAAGTTTGAAGCAGCCGCTCACCGCTGCACGCAACCACGTGCATTCAAAACTTACCGGCAACAGTCGGAAAACTAACTAGCCCACTGCTACAAGAGGCGGAAAGCAGAGGAGTCATACAAAACCGCCTGTACGTGTTCGATAAATCATCTGGCATTAAATTTCTCGTTGACACGGGAGCGGATATTTCCGTTATACCACGAGCATTCGTCAACAAACACCAATCCAAACCGACACCTTTGAAACTATTCGCTGCAAATAAGACTCCAATCCATACATATGGTGAAGTATTGTTCAAACTTAGCTTCAACCTCCGGAGATAATTCAAGTGGCGATTTTGCATTGCAAACGTAGCAAAGCCCATTATAGGCGGTGACTTTTTGCGAGATTTTGGTTTGCTTGTAGACCTAAAAAACAAGCAATTAATAGATACTACAACGAAACTTACTACACGCGGAACGGTGGTAAGGCAAACCGAGCCCACAATCTCTACAATAAACAGCAATTCTGTCTTTCATCGACTGCTGAGTAGTTATGGAGAATTTACAAATCCTTCTATCACGGTCGATTCTCAGCACAACGTACGCCATTATATTGTGACACATGGGCCACCCGTTTTCAAACGTCCTAGGCGACTGCCACTTGACAAACTCTGCATAGCGCAAAAGGAGTTTGAATACATGCTCGTAAAAGGCTATTGTCGGCCCTCGGCTGGCCCTTGGGCAAGTCCACTACACTTGGCGCCTAAAAACGACGGTTCATGGCGCCCGTGTGAGAATTACCCAATAAAACATATCCAAGATATAACCGCCGGATTGCAGGGTATGAAAATATTCAGCAAGATTGACTTGATGCGCGCATTTCATCAAATCCCAATTGCAGAAACTGACATCCCAAAAACTGCGTAGCAACGCCTTTTGGCTTGTATGAGTTCACAGTTATGACCTTTGGATTGAGAAATGCAGCGCAGTCCTTCATGGATATGGTCTTACGTGGACTGAATTTTAGCACGTGCTATATAGATGACATTCTAATTGCATCCGCCACTCAGAAGGAACACATTGAACTCCTCCGTCTAGTTTTTAATCGGCTGAAAGAATACGGCATTGTAATAAACATAAACAAGTGTGTGTTGGGAGTCAAAGAAGTTGAATGCCTGGAACATAAAATATCGGCAAATGGCATTCGAACCCCAGAATCTCGAGTGGAGGTAGTTCGTAGTTTCTGCAAGCCAGAAACCGTAAAACAACTTCGACGATTCCTAGGAATGCTCAATTTTTATCGCAGGTTCATTAAAAACGCTGCCCAAACTCAAGCTCCCCTCCGAGCACCTAACCAAAACAATGCAAAAATCATCTGGACCAGCCAAAGTGAAAATGCATTTAACCAGTGCAAGGAGAGTATAGCAAACGCTACCCTCTTAATACATTTTAATAATGAAAAACCGCTGAGACTCGTAACTGACGCCTCCGACAATGCTATAGGATCGGTTTTGGAACAAAATCAAAACGAAACTTGGTTGCCTCTAGCATACTTTCAATGCAAACTCAGTACAACAGAAAAGCGGTATAGCGTTTATGATCGGGAACTACTCGCAGTGTACGAAAGTATTAAACATTTTAGACACTATCTCGAAGGATCCCATTTTGCTATCATGACAGACCATAAACCACTGGTCTACGCATTCTCTCAAAAAGCTGATAAAACATCACCCAGACAGTTGCGCCAATTAAACAACATATCAGAATTTTCGACCATTATTCATGTTCCGGGCGATTCGAACGTTGTCGCAGACACACTGTCCCGCATCAATGCAATTACTACCCCTGTAGCTTTTTTTACGGAACAATCAATAGCTGATGCCGAACTTATCACATTGCTCCAACCGAATTCGTCGTCACTTAAACTCCAATGCTTTAATCACAACAACCAAGGTGACCTGTATTGTGACGCTTCAACAGGAAGGATCCGGCCGTATATTCCGACAAAACTAAGAAAATAAATTTTTGATATGTTTCATTGTTTCGCTCACCCAAGCGGGCGTTCAACTAGTCGCGCAATCAGAGAAAAATTCGTATGGCCAAGCATGAATAAGAATATCTTGCAATGGGCGCACACGTGCATACCATGCCAAAGGTCTAAAATAGGGAGACACACGCGAAACCCTTTTCAACCATTTCCCGTCCCCGACCACCGCTTCCAGCAGGTTCATTTGGACTTAATAGGACCTTTGACTCCTTCCAAAGGTTTTAAATACTGCCTTACCATGATCGGCAGGTACTCCCGATGGCCAGAAGCTGTATCTTTGGTTGATCAAGCAACTGAGTTGGTTGCGACTGCCTTTTACGTCAACTGGATAGCAAGATTTGGTGCACCTCAAACGATCACCACAGACCAAGGGACGCAATTCGAGTCGGGACTATTTAAAGCATTAATCAGACTCTTCGGAATAGAAAAATCGCGCACGTCCCCTTTCCACCCAGCATCCAATGGGCTAATTGAACGTTGGCATCGCACACTCAAAGCTGCAATAATGTGCCATCAAAGCAATACAAAATGGGTCGACATTCTGCCAACAGTCCTGCTGAGATAACGAAATTCTTTCAACAAAGATATCCAAGGATCGTGTACCGAAATGCTTTATGGAACTACAATTCAGCTACCTGGAGAACTATTCGTCAATTCTAAGCCAGCTTGCAATTCTTCATATTTCGTAACACAACTTCGCGAAAATCTTCGGCCAAAGCCAACAGCTCATCACTCAAATGAAAATAGCTTCATCTTCAAAGACATGAAATCGTGCGCACATGTTTTTCTGCGAAACGGCTCAGTGCGAAAATCGCTTGTTCAGTCATACTCTGGCCCACACAAAATTTTGTAAAGAATATCACCAACCTTATTTGCCATTGATATAAATGGGGGACGGGGCAATATATCAACTGATCGTTTGAAGCCAGCCTACCTCGCCAACGAACCACTTAATGAAGAAACGCCAGATGTTCCAGGAACATCGTTAGCAAAAATGCCCACAGCTAATCTGCGCCTTGCTATTTCGGACAATCCGTACTAAGCAGCTCAGCACAGGCAAGTCATTTGGAAGCCACTTGTTCCTCACCCACCACATATAACAAAGATTTTCCCAGCCAAAAAGATCCATCAGATGATGGCATCAGTTCCTGACGTTACTCGGAGGGAAGTACTGTGGCAGCACCCCGATTATAGTTCAACAGCTGACAACAAGCAGCAACGCGGCGTTGCCATCAAAAACAAAGGTTAAGTTAGTTTGTAAGCACGATAGTTGAATTGCAATCATAGAGTGAATACACTCATTTACATTCCGTGTTGTGTTTAATTTATTTATTTGATTTACTATCAGAACTCAAGAAGCTATAAGCAGCTTCTCCCTAAAAGACCTTTAAATAGCTCATAGAGCCCTCTAGAAAGCAAAAGCAAAACATTTCAGGGTCCAAACCATGGATCAGATCTCACATGGTAACGGACATTCACAATAGTCTTCCAGAAGCCAGATCAGGAGGCTTCGAGAGCCCAAGACACATGCGACACGACTACAAATACCACCTCGAGAGGTCCTAGCAATCAGTTAGCAGTGAGTTTTGGTACAATGCGATAGATTGTACAGAGTTAGTAGACAGCGTAGACAGTGAAAAGGCTGTTACTGTGAAAAGCGAAACAGTGAATTAAGTATCCGGGCGCGGATGTATTTTGAAAGCGAAAAAGTGTTAAATTGTAACGCGAAATTATACTAGTGCGATCGTAAAGTGTAAACGATTAAAACTATGGTTATAATTAATTGTGTAAATAAAAGTGTAATTAGTGTTGATAAAGAAAACTGTTTTATTTCACAAATGTGAAGAATATCAAATCCACGAAGGGTGTTTTAACGGCAAAACACAACAATATTTTATCGAATAGTTTGGAATCTGACTACTTAATCTCAAATCTGGCGTTCTACACTTTTGAATCTTTAATTACTGAACCCACTCGTGAATTGAATGCTTCAAAATCTTGTCTAGACCATATTTATCTGAGGTTGCTCAAAAAGTCCGCGGTAAATAATCTGCATATCACGGATCATAGTTTAATTTTAATTCAGCTAACTTGTAACAGAAATGGACGAATTGGACATAATTACATTCCATGTCAAAACATTGGCTTCCAATCTCTGAAAACAGCTTGATCATGAGATATTGGAGGAAGTATATTTGGCTGATAATCCCTCTACTGCCTTTGACCGCTTTTTTTGCACCCTAGAGCGTCACATTTCAAATTGCAGCCGTAGCAGTCGCTCTAATAAATTTAAACCAATAAAGCCGTGGATGAATTTTATGCTTCTTAAGAAAATCAAGAAAAAAAACCTACTAAACTCTAAAGCTAAAAAACATCCACATAATACAAGGCTTCAAATATACTATAAAAAACCGTGTCGCGAAATCAATCTTGATGTCGCTGCTTGTAAAGCAAATTATTTCAAAAGCAAATCTGCCTCAAATTTAGGGAATGTAAAAAAGAATGGGAAATCGTAAATGAAATTCTGAGTAAAACCAAAAAAGACAATATCTCCAGCATAACTGTTAATGATTCCATTGTTTCTGATCCTCTAGATGTTGCTAATTTATTTAATGATTACTTTTCGTCTGTTGCAAATAATTTCAATTTCGACAGCTCTGAAGTTTTAAGTCCATCTTCTGTTAATGTTTTCTCCAGCCGGGAATTCTCCTCATTTAGTAGCTTATTTTTTGAGGATTTTTCATCTTCGGAAATCTACAAAATTATTATGTCACTAAAGTCGTCAGCTTCATCTTCTTATGATAGGATATTCTGTGCTTCTTATTTAATTTTAGTATCCAGAGGGGGATTTTCCCGGACGCACTAAAACTGGCGGTTGTAGTATCTATACATAAAAAAGGCGATAAAACTAATTTAAGCAACTATAGACCCATCTCTCTGCTATCAGTTTTTTCAAAAATTATTGAAAAAGGTGTCCAATTGAGGATAGTGAAGTTTTTAAATAAAATTAAGTTTTTTAACGACTGTCAGCTTGGTTTTACGTCAGTAAAATCCACAGAAGATACCTTGCTAAAATTCTGTCACGAAATTTATAATGCAATAAACGAGTCCGAAATTCCCGCAGCATTATTTATTGATATCACTAAAGCTTTCGATCTGGTCGATCATTCCATCCTACTGCAAAAACTTTATAGTGCAGGAATAAGGGATAATATTTTGGATTGGTTTCATTCCTTTCTTTGCGATAGTAAGCAGAAAGTTAAAATAGATGACATATTGAGCTCTGCAGCGACTCTAAATATTTAAATAAATATTCCTCAAGGCTCGGTCCTGTCTCCAGTATTATTTCTAATTTTTATAAATTCAATGTTTTCTGAAAACTTTAATGGGAAAATTACAGCTTTTGTAGATGACGCTCTCCTGTCCTGACCTTGAAATTTTAAGATATTGGTTCAGTGCCCATAAACTAAGGCTGAGTGACAAGACAAAATATATGATATTTAACCTAGTGGGATCAGTTTGTGTTGATTTGAATTTGACTTTCTACGCCCTAACCTGCTTAAAATATCTTTTTTCACCAATGAGAGCTGAAGAGGAGGTTTTTTATTCTTTTGACCAAAATGCGAGTTGTTCTCCATACTGCTTTGATATTGAAAGAGTTGATAGTTTTAAGTATCTGGGAGTGTTAATTGACACCAAATTAAATTGGAGAGATCACATCGTGTATCTGAAAGCATATTTTAACAATTTGGTCAGACAATTGTATAACTTAAGTCTATATTGTCCCTTTTCAGTTTTAAAACTAGTTTACAACAGTCTGTTTTTGTCTAAACTACAATATGGATTAAGCTGCTGGGGAGGTACACATTCTAATAAACTGGAACCATTAATTGTAAAACAAAAACATGCCGTTCGAATTATTTTCAAAGTTCACTGCAAAAGGCCTAGTTTTAATTTATTTCAAGCACTAGGAAGACTTCCATTAAGGCATTTGTATTTTTTTAAGGTTCAAAAAATTTTCTTCGAGAATTCAGGTTATCAAACACTAAGAGTTTGTGTTTCAGCTAATCTACGGGTTAACACTAGAAATTTGGTGGTAGCTCCCATTTGCAATAAATCGCACTTTAGTCGCTTTTACAGCGTTGTTGCTCCTCGTCTATTTAACCTTTTGCCACCAAATATTAGAGGCAAGTCCAGAAAGACAACGTTTTCGTAAAAAATCAAATCTTGGCTCTTTTCTATTGATCACTTGGCATTGAAAAACTGTTGAATCCCTTAATATAACCTTTGCATTTGTTTTCAATATTGTTTTTTGATATTTGTCTTTATCTACGGTCTTATATCTTAGTTAAATTTATGAGTCCCCCACCATAAATTGACGATTCATGTTTTTCTATCTTATTAACGGGCATTCGACTCTTGCGTTAAGCATATGAATGCATCGTTTTTCATTTGCATCTTCTTCAGCACTATTTAAAATATAAAATAGCGAGTAAGTTGTATTTCTGTTTTGTTTTATTTCTTTCTTTAAATTTTCTATTACTTGATGTTATGTAGAAACGGAATTTAAGTTCAGAGGATTTTGTTTGAATTTATGATAGCTGTAAGTTTATGCACATGAAATAAGGACTATTATTATCATTATTTTATTATTATTTTGGGGCATCTCATTCATTTTCTTTTAATGGCGATTGAAGAAATGGGAGAATATACGCAGGCATAAATCGTGTAAACATATTTTAATCTAATATTTGATATGAATGTTTGAGATAAATTCTAGTGATTTATAGCATGTGTGATGAGATTGACCAGTTTTAAGTTGATCGATTTAATTTAAGTTTTTAGAAGGCGGAGGTGAAGCGGTAGGGGTCGAGTACGTTGATTTGTGTAATATCAACTTTTGATGTTTTCTTTTCGTTCTCAGACCTCCGTTTGAGTGAATTTTTTTTAATATTTTGCTTAAATTTTATAATAATGTTGCACATTGGTGTTGTTAGATGCTGTGAAGATTCAAAAATTTCATTGAATTCTGAAAATGCTTAAAAAACTGATGCCGAGTAAAAAAACGCTCCAATTCGAGTATTGAGTTGATCCATGTAAACGGTAAGATCAAAAAAATTTCTTCTTGAGTTGACGTGTCCAAAAGCCTTTTAGCAGAAAATTTTGGTGCCATAAAATAAATAAATTTTTTCTATGAATATCTTTTGAATGGAAACTTTCGCCCCTGGCTGTTCAGTACGTAACTCAGTGCGCGATCTGATTGACTGGTATGGGGCATCAGGGGACTCGACTCCGTTGCCAACTCTAAATACGTAAGTGGACTGGTGCTAGTGATATCACTTTAATCGAGTATGTTAAGAAGTATATTGTTTTTGTGATCCTTCTAATTGGTAGTAGATGAACTTTTAAGTTACATGTGTAATAAATGAAACTTCATACTTAGTAGCATTGGTAGATAGATCGAGTTTTCCGATAGTGCGTGAGATATCAGCAGGGAAATCAATGGTATTTTCAGAGAAGGCTTCCTGGAATGCAGCCACGACAATACTGAAACTGATTGAGTAAAATCAATTACGAAGTGTCATAGACGACGCAGATCAAATAGCGCGTTAGCAGAACAGTAGTCTAAGTACAGCCTGTGGCGAGAGTTACGGTGGAGATACCTCCATCTATATATTCCCCTCCGAACTTACCTTTACTTTCACCCCAACCTATCCCAAAATCATTTCTTGCAAATAATCAAGAATGGCAGCACCAATTACTGTCCACTAATCAATTAATTCATACAAATTTCCTATTGCAAAATCTCGCAAGATAAAATCATAGCTTATATTAAATTTATATTGAAAAATCTCGAAACAATGATATGTTTACGCCAAAATATCAAATACCAATTTTGCATCAAAGCCATGAATTGTTTATATTGAAAAATCTCAAAGCTATGAACTATTCATACCCCTTTGATTCGAACCGACAAAACGGTTATGTGCAAGAAAAGTTACAGTTTGCATTTTCCGGCCCAAAATAAAATTAATGCATACAAAACTGACTTGGACACAAGAATTTAGATTAAGAACAGCTAACAAATAAAGTTGTAAGACCTAACAGGGTCGTGTTTTAAACTTTAATTGGCGCAGTTGACGGCCGGATTTTTATATAAAAAAATTCATTTACTTTTTATTTATTCACCAAAAAAGGTACAAACTCACATATAAAATATCATATTAAAAATAAAATGGAAAAGTAAAGTAAAAAGTAAGAACAAACAAGTTAAATAAGTAACAAACAAATGAAAAAAGGAACAAATAAATTAATAAATAACAATCAATAAATAAAACATTGACATATAAGCTATAGCTTAAGGTTTAGGGGTATGGATGGCACATGCAATAGAGAGGTTTTGAAGGACAATTTGGAAATAATAGGGGAATATAGATTGCTTATGCTGTTGGATATCCTGCAGCATATATTTATTGGCTCATTAGCTGCATATGTGGTTGAATGTGAATATTCTTTTAGGAAACGATTGGACCTGGTGTTCCTCACAGGAATATTTATCAAAATTTTACTATTCAGGAATTCTACATTAATAGCGCCTCTAATGACGTCGAATGTGAAGCAGGCCGATATTACCATTCTTCTGGACTGTACAGTTCTCTCCAGGCAAAAAGTAAAAGTTGCTTTTGTATTGACTCGACTCTGCCACTGTGGGTTTCAAAAGCGGGATTCCAGCTAATGCAAGCGTATTCGAGAATAGGACGTAAAAGTGAAGTGTATAAGGATCTTGTGACCCATAGACTACGAAATTCTTTGGCACATCTTTTGATGAAATTTAGATGTTTGTTCGCACGAGAAAATATTTTATCAAAGTGTAAGGTGAAGCGGAGTTTTTCATCTAAGATAACACCGAGGTCAGCAATGTTATCAACTCGAGTTAGCATATTATTGCCGAGGAAGTACGTATTGTGTGTGGCCGTGCATTTCCTAGAAAAACTAATAACTTGGCTTTTATTTATGTTGAGAGAGAGCTTGTTTATATTGCACCACTGATCAAGTGAATCGAGCTTGGATTGGAAAAAGGGGGCATCCAAATTCGGTTCAATAGTATGATAAAGTTTGAGATCGTCTGCATAGAGTATATGAAGTATGCCTGCTAGGACGTCAGATAAGTCGGAAATAAATATATTAAAAAGAAGTGGGCCAAGATGGCTACCTTGAGGTACACCAGAGGTAGCATTAACGTTTTTCGACAAAAATTCTTGAAACTTTACACATTGTGTTCCATCGCGAAGGAAAGGAGTCAGCCAACTGAGTAAAGACCCGGCGATACCGAATTTCTGAAGCTTTAGAATTAAAGTAGAATGGTCAACTCTGTCAAACGCCTTACTGAAGTCAGTGTTGACTGCGTCAATTTGGTATCCTTTTTCCATTTTGCATAGAACGTCAGAGATTAGGATTGTCAAATTCGTGGTAGTTGAGCGACCTTTTCTAAAGCCATGTTGTTGCTCGTTCAAACGGGAATCAACAAGCGGAAAAAGTTTATCGTATACCACCTTTTTCCAAAGTTTCTGAATCGAAGACAAAATGGCAATGCCCCTATAATTTCCGATACAGCGTCGATCACCATTTTTGAATATGGATGTGACATACGATAGCTTCCAACAGAATGGGAAAATTCCCGACGAAAGTGATATTTTAAAGAAAATATGCAAGGGAGTTAGAAGCTGCTCTACACACTAGCGCAAGAAGGTCGGAGAAAGAAGATCAGGCCCAGGGCCTTTGTTACAGTCGAGATCCAAAATAGCTTTACGTATTTCATCATGGGAAATTTCTAAATGGTTCACAAAAGTTGTTGAAGCTGAATTAGAAGAAAAAAGGTGTGAGTTTGATGGGTCTGGTGCATAAAATTTTTTTTGAAAACTATCAGCAAATAGGTCACATATCTCTTTAAAGGCAGACGTTATATTATTAAGAAACATCGACGATGGATAGCCAGTAGTTTTTCGCTTCACATTAACAAAATCGAAGAATTTTTTCGGGTCGCGGACTATATTTTCGCCGGTTGTTCTAATGTAAGTATCATAAGCCTAATGAGACTTTGCTAAAAATTACTTAGAAACTTCATTTTATTCTTGCTGAATAGCAGGACTAACATCAGTATTTTCTCTAATCAGCTTATAAAGTTTGTTCCTACGATTTCGCATATGCCTAAGGTCCCTATCAAGCCATGGCTCAGACAATTTATTCTTTATTTTTATCTTTGAAACATATCTTTCAACAGGGTCAATTATTTTATTGTAAAAAGAGGAAATGGCGTTGAAAGAGTAGTCGACCAATCAGTAGTATCAAGAACATGTTTGATGCTTTCATAATCAGCATTACGGAAGTCAAATACAATTGAGTTATTGTAAGTTTTTGCGTAGGTGGAATCTGGAGTGGAAAGTTCGACTGACAGTGCTGTATAAAGTAAACTATTGCAAAAAAGATGCTCTGCGTCACTAGTTGGACTAACCACTATTTAGTCATAAGAATTTGTGAAAACAAGATGTAACCTATTACCATTTTGGTTAGGAGTTTGGGAAACCTGCTGCAAATCATTACCATAAAAGGCTCTCGCAAGATTGAAATCGTTGGTGTCTAAAAGGTTTACGGGTAGAAGACAACAGTCCTCATCATTCGGAACAAAGCATAGATTCGGACGATTGAAATCTCCCAAAACTATTGTTTTGTCTTTTTCGCTTAGTGATGTTGCGAACGAAGATAATGCATCACAAAAATAGCTGTTGACGGATTCGTCAAATCTGGGCGGGATGTAGAAAACAGTGATGTAAACTGATTCGTTATTATAAGATATTCGAACAATTAAATATTGGACGAAAACATTTGGGGTGGTATCTACAAGCTCACTTGAAAGCGTGTTGCTAACAGCAAGTATGACACCACCTCCTCGCGACTGACCCGTAGAACAATAATCACGGTCGCTTCTGTAAATAGTCCAACTACTATCAAGAATATCCTCATTCTTATGAGAGACATTAAGCCAAGTTTCGGTGATGGCGAGTAAATTAAAATGGCGGTGATGGCGAGTAAATTAAAATGGCATGATTTGGCGTCAAGGCATAATTTACTTAGCTTGCCTCTCATACCACCACAATTGTGGTAAAAAAGTTTGAGACTTTTCTGAGTTCGGTTAGGAAAAATGCCTTACAGGGTTGACTGATCTTCGAAGCGATTCAGATGTCATATTACTACCATTAGAAGAGTAATTTGTATTGCTCATAGTAGGAGCTATGTTTACGGCGGCCTGTCTGGAAACCTTGGAGGAGTATTTACTAACAACGTTGGTACAACTGCTTAAGGGAGAAGATGCCGTGTTAAATGCTGGGGGTATCAGTGCATTATTATTATTATGGGTAAAAGCATTGGAACAGTTAGATAAGGAAGAATTATCTGTTGTTACTGGAAACGAGGACTGAGTAGGTGATGAGAGAGTTTTATGGGTGGAAGGCAATTGTACCTTTGTTGTTTGCTTGGCAAGTATAATAAGCATTATTTCAGGTGAACAAATTCAATGCAATGGAATCCATTTTATCTATTAGAGTATCTATTTTCTTCCCAAGCGTGTCAAAAGACTTTCCATGGCTCATATTGTTCCATTTAGAAAAGGCAGACGCCAGACCATCGAAATGATTCGATATTTCCGACATGAATTTTTCATTTGCTCGCGCTTGTGCTAGTTGCTTGGATATGATATTATCTTTTTCCGAATTTATTGTCCCAATATAGCTAATTAAGTTGTCGTACATAATTTTTAAGTGTCTTTCAATATTTTGGCAATCCGTACAAATGAGATGACTCTCAAGATGCGGGTAGAACCGATCTCTGGGAGCACCTATGCAGGCACCGTGTAACTTCCTGTTGCAGAAAGCTTCGCATATCACGAATTTTATCGTATTGTCAAAGGCAAAGCAATTTTTGAGGCTGCACTTGAAGCTCATGATGAATCAATGAATACGTCGATTCGATGCCCAGAAGTATCCAATCTGAGAAGTGCCTAGAAGTATGCAATTATTTATACTTGGTATTTATGAATAGGGTGTCCAGAAGTATGCAATAGCTAAGATTAAATTTACCATAGAAAAAAATCAATCGGTTGGTAAGTTGAATACGTTTTTCTTCTTCTATCAAAAATGCGAGTTAAAATTCGGCACCGTGTGGATTTGATCGTCGGATCCCTAAGCGGTTGCCAATGTAGCACTGATACCAAAACTGATAAGTTATGGGATTATAATATCAGTTTAACTTTTTAATAGCTCGGCCAGATAAGTTAATTTAAAAATTGTATGTGTGTTTATTCAATTGCATATGTATTTGATTTATAATTGTTTCAAATTGAAAGTGCTATTTTATCATTTAAATTGTTTTTACTTGAAATCAAAGCGATTTATTTTTCCCAATATGATGAGACTTACAAAAAGCTGAAGTACTGACGTGGAATCGAACTTGCACTCTAGTGCTCCAGAGCTTGCAACAATGTCACTGAGCTATAACCAGATGGATTTTATTGTTGATAAAATAACATAACCAAATTTAGAAGTAGGATTAATTACTAAAACAAATATTCTGTTAACATATGTGAAATTTACTTCTTTGTTCGCACTTTCCGCTATAGTTGTTTTGATTTATACACTTTCACTTATGCGGAACATGAAAAAAGGGAAATATGCTAACAGTAATAAATTAAATGACCTTTCCTGAATTGTCCAAGGTATAGATACAACAGAAAAACGGGTCGACCCCTCAGAGTTTTACCGTTGACGCGATTTAGAGGACCACGCCATTTAGAGGACGACGCGACGTTACGCGATCTTGTTTTCTTAGGCAATCCGCACACGGATCGTTGAGCTATCGCCGTGGATGCGATATTTCTACGCTTGGTCGTTACAACCTAGGTAAATGAATGGGTGACCGCTAACGGAGCGTTAGCCAATCAAAAAGAGTGAGAACCGTAATCGTTTCATTTAGAGTATGTTTCAAGCGTTGTGCATTGCAGGCCTCAAGCCGTATGACTAGTCGTTTTTGCAAGTGCGGTGGATGACGGCAACGTACAATTCGTGAGAGAGGTGGGAAAATGCCCCGAATTTTATGATTTTACGAAGCATACTGACGTTTTCTTGACGACCCGTGTGCGGACATGAAACGAGGATGACGACAGTCGTTTTATTGCAAGCTTCACACGTGTCAAACGCATCTCTCACGAATTGCATGGCTAACGACCCGTGTGCGGAGTGCCTTACTGGTTCCTAACAGGGAAAAGAAGAAGGGTAAAAATTGTATTGTCAAGAAAGAAGGCACCCACGCTAGCACCGCACATAAAATCAGCACGTCGGCACAGAGTAAAGGCACTGATGAATAAACAATATAATGGTCTACGGTTTAAAAATATACAGAAATTTAATTTAATTCCGACGGGAACTACTTCACGCACGTCTGACGTTTTGCTCACTCAAGTTTGAAAAATAATCTATCCAGCTATATGTAGTACACGTAAGCGAGCTTAGCTTGCAATGCTGTGATTCTACAGGCTGGTTAGCCACAGCTATGAAGGCCGGTCAATACTAATGCAAGTTTAAAGTAGTGTGAATTCTAGCAACGAAATAAAGTAGTGTGAATTCTAGCAAAATCAAATAAAACCCGGGAACCAACGTTAAATTAAATAATTAAGTTGTTACGTGGTCAATTTAAAGTGAAAATAATATCAAAATATAAAACTATTACCTGAGAGTAATTACTTGAAGTGAGCTTAAAATGTACACGAGACCACGTATCAGATTACGCATAAATAAAACTCTAATACAAATAAGTAAATAAAATTAGCGACAGTTAACAGTGGAAAATTACTTATTGTGGAGAACGAAAAGTATTTCAAATTAGACCTTTATTGAAAGAAAACTTTGTATAATTACAGATAAGCAATCGATCCTAATTAATAGAAATAGCAATTGCTATAAACACACAAAATCCAAAAATATGGTTATTTACAATTTGAATTCACCACGTAATTATATATATTGTAGTGCCAATGCCAAACAAATTCGGATATGAGATCAAATTTGAATCCGAAACTATTGTAAGAATACATAACCAAACATTTGAATATCATGGAGAAAATAGCATTAGTGTAATGGGTCAATTACTCAAATATACATACACGTAAGACAAGACAAAAATTAATTGACTTGATAAGCTTAGACTACATCCATATTCCACTATAGCATTGATGTGTATAAGACATTTTGTCCTGGTTTGGACATATTCTGTGAGGTTTATGTATATGATGTATGGCATTGTGACAGCACGGCATGCTGCCTCTCGTCGACCGTCAGAGGCGTCGTTGTCGCACAACGAAGAACGAGAATACAGATCAGCGGTCGAGAACGACGATCTCGCTCTTGGGAATCGGAGACCAACGAGTTCGGGTGTTTTCAGAATCATAGAGTTAGAAAGTTAATTAGAATCATAGAGTTAGACAGTAAAATTACAAAGAAATAAACATGAAGTTTGTTAAGTAACAGATTCTTTTATTGTTGTGATATCCTGCTGTATCTACATTAGGAGAGATATCTACATTGGTGACCCCAAGCAAAAGATGCGTAGTTCATTTATTCGATGGCGAACGACGAATTTCAAGACGCCGATGACGGCCATAGTCGGCAACAACCAGCCGACAGCTTCATGGCGGCCGCATGTGCCGAAATCAGCAGCCTCACCATCAGACTGCCACCCTTTTGGCAAAATCAACCAATTTTATGGTTTTCGCGGGTCGAAGCTCACTTTCGCGCGAACAAAATAACGAATGATGCCGCTCGATTCGACTGAGTCGTTACTGAGTTAGATATGTCGGCGCTTCGCCACGTGTCCGACATCTTAGACGCCCCTCCCGAAGCAAATAAATATGGGACAATTAAGGAAAGGCTTCTGGCCGTGTATGGGCAAACCGAAGATGAGCGCATTTTGGAGCTGTTGTACGGTCTCGAGTTGGATGATCAACGTCCATCTCAGCTCTTGCGTCGCATGCAGGGAATCGCGGGAAAGAATGTTAGTGAAAACCCTGGAGTGTGAGAGCCCTGGAAAACCGCACACGACAGCGTATGTTATTATCATAGGCGTTTTGGTAGAGCAGCAAAGCGGTGCCGTCCGCCATATTCCTATGTTGTTTCTGAGTCGGGAAATGCCCCAAGCCACTGATCGAACAGGCGGCGGTCAGCGGTTCAAACAGAAACCGCCTACAAATATACGATGGCAGTACAGGGTTTTATTTTCTCATTGATACGGGTGCCGATGTTTCCGTGATTCCTGCCACTGAAACCTTGCGAAAACGAAATATATCATCGCAAATTAAATTGTTTGCTGCCAACAGAACACTCATAAATACCTTCGGCGAGAAAATTCTAACCGTATCGTTAGGCCTCCGACGACGTTTCAAGTGAAAGTTTTGTGTAGCCACTGTGTCTCGCCCGATTTTAGGCGCAGATTTTTTAAAACATTATGGTCTCATCATCGACATCAAGCGCCAACGAATCATGGACCCTTCCACGCGAACTTTGTCTCGAGGATCAATTAATAGCAATAATCAGTGCTCTGTCTCCACGATTAATAGAAACACCCCATATCACAAACTTCTTGAAAAATTTCCGGGGCTAACTAACCCTTCAATTAACGTCAGCGCCGCCGCCCACGCGACACGCCATCATATTATTACTCATGGCCCACCTGTGGCAAACACCGACCACGGAGGCTTATACATGAGAAACTCAAGGCGGCTAAAACGGGATTCCAGTATATGTTGGAGAGAGGTTATTGTCGCCCATCATGTAGTCCGTGGGCAAGCCCACTGCATTTAGTTAAAAAAAAAAGGATGGATCACGGCGCCCTTGTGGGGACTACCGCCGTCTCAATGCGGTAACTAAACCAGACCGGTATCCTATGCGCCATATCGAAGATACCACAGCAGAATTGGCTGGTAAATGCATTTTTTCGAAGATTGACCTGTTAAAAGCATTTCACCTAATACCCATTGCGCAGGAGGACATTCCCAAAACGGCTGTCACCACGCCTTTTGGACTGTTTGAGTTTACCGTAATGACGTTTGGTCTCCGGAATGCTGCACAGTCATTTCAACGGTTTATGGATCAGGTGCTTTACGGTATGGAATTTTGTGTCTGTTATGTGGACGACATTCTCGTGGCATCCGAGTCAGTGCAGCAGCATGTCACGGCCGCGAGCTTTAATTTTTCATTACAAAAAAAAAAGAATCTCCACCGCCGTCCAACAGGAAGAAAGATGGGGATTTGCTACTGACAATCCCGATAAGAATTCAGAAACTTTGCGATTAGCTACATGTAACTGGTTAACTACGATAAGATTAGTAGAATAGAAATAGATTAATATAAGAATTATAATAGAAATAAATTAGTACAATAATTAGTATATTAAAATACACACAAGATACTACGACAATACAAACGAAACGGAGCAACATCAACATCTACGACGCCCGTATGCACCTACAGCATTGATCACAACCAAGCCGACAGCGCCTTATGGACACGAAATCTAAGCTGAGCTTTCGAGATTTTTGTAAACAATTTTCGGGCACCATGCAAAGGAAAAAAAAAACTTGCCGCACACGACGTCTGATTCGAAAGAGATTTACTACACAGTGACTGATATTGTGGGAATTCAGCAAAGTCAAAACGTCTGGCCCATAGGAGCGAGTGGCGTCAAAGCAAAAGGAAAATTAGCGTTTCAAAAAAAAAAAAAGCAAAACAAAAATATTGCGTTTAGCGCAGATGACAAGCGGCGGTCACTTGACAGTTGAAGCAGCGAGTAAATTAGTTCGTGGATGGAGTCAACGAGTAACTTAGTTCGTGGATGGAATCAGCGCGTAAATTAGCATTTATCGAATAAGGTGGATCCAACGGGTCTGTAAAAGTCCCGATATGTGGAAAAGTGCAAGTTGGGAATAAAATCACGTTCTTTGGTCTCTTCTGATTTGGACCGGGTAAGGAGGCGGATGCATCCAGAGCTGAATAAGAAATTTCAAGTGGTTTTTCTTTTCTTTCCTCCCATTTTGTTTCTGGTGGTTGCGGGGATAATCCCTGAACGAGATCGAGGACAAAAATTAAGCGACAGGCGCAAACACAGTGCGAGCAGCCGGATTGGTGCTGGAAAAATTAAGCGACAGGCGCAAACACAGTGCGAGCAGCCGGATTGGTGCTGGAAACGTTAAGCGACAGGCGCAAACGCAGTGCGAGCAGCCGAATTGGTGCTGAAAACGTTAAGCGACTGGCGCAAACACAGTGCGAGCAGCCGAATTGGTGCTGGAAACGTTAAGCGACAGGCGCGAACACAGTGCGAGCAGCCGAATTGGTGCCGGAAAAGTTAATCGACAGGCGCGGGACACAGCGCGAGGAATTCATCGATGATATCGGAACACAGCGGAGAAACGAGGCTCCAGGTTAGATAGATGTAAGTCATAATTCAATATATTCTTTGTGTAGAAGTAAGAATAGTTACCATGAAATGGTAACGCTTTACGTATGAATATAGAACTGTGCGTGTAAATGGTGCCGAAAAGAAAAGAGAGAAAACAAATTAAAGTGTAATCCAATCAAATTATCGTTAGTAGCAATCTCGTGCATGTTTGGTAGATTTTTCAGTGGCCGGTGAGTTAAAAGCTGTGACCTCCTTCTCGCTTCGGGGCTACGGCGCGGTGATAGTTTCCGGGAGTGAAGCGAGTGGCGCCCGAACCACCCCATTCTCCCTGAGCGTAGGCCACCCGGAACTATCCCCCCCTTGGTCCAAGAGTGGGCCACAGGTGGGTAATCACGTGGCGACAAATAACGGTAACAAATTGGCGCCCAACGTGGGGCATATAATTTCAGTTTAAACCGATTTCCGATTTCGATTACAAGAAACGATCAATTTTGGCTAACACGTGGTTGCAATTTCGGCTAAAATTAGTTATCAGTTTTGAACAAAGCACGTGAACGGGACAAATTAAAATTACCGTAAAAACGACACAAAAATACAGATCCAAAGATATAGATACAAAAATAACGATCCAAAGATACCGATTACAAATATTCAAAGTCGGAGAATAGGGGCATATGATCAGAAGCTTAGGTATATAGTGATCCACACTCAGAATATTATAGCGTACGTGTTGAATTTGATTTGGATCTTGCTTTCAGAGCCTTTATATATATATACTAAATAAAATTTTCAGCATATTTTATATACAAATATTTGGTTCTACCTACTGAAGACTAGGCTGTGTGTGAGTGATAGATCGTGTGGTGAATATGTTGTTTGTTGCTGGGTTGATGTAAAATTTTTAAGAGTATCGTGTAACAAATTCCGCATTGGTGAAGATTTTATAGTGAAGCGTGGATAAATCGAGACCGGGGCTGAGTTCTCTCGTGGATTATTGTCTTTGTTGTTTAATTTCCAATTGGGATCTTAGCTGGAGTTCTGGAATCACTAGCAGCTTGCGATCCCATTTAAACTTGTTGAGTGGCGCTATCAGGTGAAATTTTCTTATCTGCTGTTGAATACGCCAGGTAAACCACGAGTAAAGCTCCCAAATCTTGTGTCTACGCGCTCACGTTCGCTCCCTTTTCATGGTAAATTTGTTTTTGGGTGAATCTGGTAACTACAGAGTAGAACAGGGCCCCATTGATCGGAGTGGTATCTTCCGGTGGGCTAATATTTCAATATTTCAGAGCAAGCGGACGGCAGCGCGTAAGTAATCGCTGGAAAAAAAGTCAGCTTGTCGGTAGTCGATAAGTGACCAGGTGGCGTTTGAGTAAAGTGGAGTTTTGGAAGTTTTGTGTGGTGTCCGGCGCAGACAGCAATTCAAACCTTTCGGTCCTTGAGGGTTCTTTGTGGTAGCGTGGTACAGTAGGAACAGTTTTGGACTTATCCGGATAGATTGCAGCGAAGTGTTGTGTGTAGTAAAGGAGAGAGTAGTACGTCTTTAGTTTCAACCTCAGGATTGCGCAATCGCATCAAAATGGGTCAGGCAACAAAAATATTGGTGGATCGGCTCAGTAAAGATGAGCTTGCCTATGAGCTGGAGATCCGAGGTCAGCCGACTGGAACGGTAGAGTCGATGAGAAAGACGCTTCGAGTGGCCATGAGAGCGGAGACCTCGATGGATACTTCTCTGGTTTCCGTGAGGGAATACCCTTTCACTCTCAAGGAGGACTTGGAGGCCGTAGAAGGGAAACTTCTCGAGGTCCAGACTTTGATTTCAGGTTTTCAGGGGGGGCTGCAGTCGTCAGAATTCTTTAAAATTAAAACTAAGATCGAGTTCGGGATCCGAAGGTTGAAGAACGCGCAGCACGACAACGAGGAGATGGGGGAGGAGGCCAGCAAACTCCGGACTCGGTTGATTATGGCAATGGGCGAATTGTTAGTTAAGGCCGAAGGTGAGGAGGAGGATGAGGAGGAGGCAGGGTCAGCCATTGTACCAGAAGACGTCCATCACAACGAGCGGGAATCGACGCCCGGCCGAGAAATGGAGCGGAATGTCGGCGGGGTTGTGGAGCCCATTCCTGATTTAGAAATCCCTAGCGACCCTTCGACTTCGACACCCAGGATGGTACCGCTGCTGGCAAAAGGGCAAGAGGTGGCAAAATGGGGTTTGCGTTATAGTGGGGACTCGGGGTCGCTCAGTGCTTTCCTCGAGCGTGTGGAAGAGCTGCGGATAGCAAGGGGAGTTACCACCGGGCAGTTGTTTCAGTCGGCAGTGGAGATTTTTGAGGGGAAGGCGTTAGTTTGGTTTCGGGCAAATCGATCCAGGGTAAGTTCGTGGCAGGAACTCATCCAGGAAATGCGCGCTGAATTCTTGCCACCAGATTACGATGATCGCTTACTCGGAGAGATCACGAGACGCACACAAGGGCCAGAAGAAACCATGGGAGTATACGTCTCGGTGATGGAGGGGCTATTTAGACGCCGCGCGATCCCGTGTTCGGAAGAGGAGAAGTTGAAGATCCTTAGGAGAAACATTGCTCCTTTTTATCAGACACAACTTGCACTAACCCCAGTACGGACCATTGCCGATCTTATCCGAGTGGGTCGTTCCTTAGAAGCAACGAGGGTCGCCGTAGAAGCCTATTTACCACCGCCTACTCGCAAGTCTCAACGATTGTTGGAACCTGATCTGGCGTACGTGGAGTGTGCAGACAGGGTGAATATAGCGACAATCTCCGGAAATGGTATTCAGTGCTGGAATTGCCGACGGAACGGGCACACTTCCCGGAATTGCCCTGAACCTCCTAAGTGTTTCGGCTGTGGTCGGGTAGGCGTGAGAAAAATTAATTGCCCAAACTGTCAGGGAAGACCGAGTCGTAATGGGGGGCCCTCACGCAGAGACTCCGGAAGTAGGAGGAGTCCACCAGAATCTTCGGGAAACGGGCACGGTGTCCAGTAGGCGGCAGCCTGGACACGCCGAGCGAGACGGACAGAGCCGCGCAACTAAGCTACGTATTGAATCAGAAGCTGGGAGATGAGAGGCCACACCTTGAGGTGGATGTTATGGGACGTAAATTCCTGGGGCTCTTAGATTCTGGCGCTTCCAATACAGTAGTGGGTGGAGAGGGCTGGCAGGCGATGACGGAGTTGGGAGTGGAGCTCCTGGCTACCAACCAGCGGACAATACGGTTGGCCAATGACCAAGGATGTCCCATCATCGGGACAGCGGTGGTTCCGTTCAAGCTAAAGGAAAAGGTGGAGTGGCTGCGGGTGCTGGTGGTCCCCTCTTTGCCGTTGACCCTGATTCTGGGAGTGGACTTCGCCAAACGGTTTGAGGTAGTATTGAAATTAAGTGAGAATACGTGGGATTTTGTCAGCACTGTAAGAGTGGAGCAAGAGGAACAGCTCAGGGCACGCAGTCGATTGTCGGGGGCAGAACAGGCGGCGCTCGACCAAATGTTGACTGAGGAGTTCAACCTAATGGGGGAAGGGGTTGGTTGCACCACTCGGGTGGAACATGTGATCAAGACAGACTCGCCGCCAATAAAGCAACGCTATTACCCGGTGTCGCCTGCGGTTCAACAGCACATCGACGCCGAGCTGAACGACATGCTAGCTCAGGGAATAGTGGAGAGGTCTGTCAGTCCCTGGGCATCGCCCATATTGTTGGTGAAAAAGAAGGACGGCTCCTATCGATTTTGTGTGGATTACCGTAAATTAAATCGGGTCACGGAGCACGACGCCTATCCCATCCCCTACGTGTCAGCCACGCTGGACAAGTTACGAGAAGCCAAGTATCTGTCTTCATTAGACATCAAATCAGCTTATTGGCAAGTGCCTATGGCTGAAAACTCAAAAAAATTTACAGCTTTTACGGTGCCACATCGCGGGCTGTTTCAATTTAGAAGAATGCCATTCGGGCTGCAGAACGCCCCTGCCACTTGGCAGAGGCTAATTGACCAAGTTTTGGGTCCTGATTTGGAGCCGTACGTTTTTACCTATTTAGACGACATCATTGTGGTGACCCAGGATTTTTCCAAGCATGTTGAAGTTCTGAGAGAGGTTTTCGAGCGTCTCAGGAAGGCGGGGTTGCGGGTGTCCCGTGACAAATGCGAATTCTGTCGACCACAACTTAAATACCTGGGTTACGTGGTGGACGAAAAAGGCCTGAATGTGGACCCCGATAAAGTTAAATGCGTGCTGGATATCCCTCCTCCTACCACCGTGAAGGGAGTGAGACAATTTTTGGGAATGGTATCCTGGTACCGGCGCTTTATACCAGCTTTCGCCACAATGTTGTCGCCACTAACCACTCTATTAAAGAAAAACCAAAAGTTTTTGTGGACCCAGGAATGCCAGGATGCTTTCACGCAGGCAAAAATGAAGTTGGCCACCGCACCGATCTTAACGTGTCCAGACTATCGTCTGCCCTTCTGCATTCAGACTGACGCGTCAGACCGAGGGTTGGGAGCAGTGCTATCGCAGAACCACTCGGATGGGGAGAAGGTCATCTGCTATCTCAGCAGATCCTTGACCAAAACGGAACGCAAATACTCCACAACCGAGAAAGAGTGCCTTGCGGTTTTATGGGCCATCGAGAAACTGAGGCCATATGTGGAGGGATCTAAGTTCTCAGTGGTCACTGACCACTATTCCTTGGTTTGGCTCCACAATCTGAAAGATCCTACGGGGCGTTTGGCAAGGTGGGCCGTGCGTCTCCAACAATACAGTTTTGAAATCATTCATAGGAAGGGAAAGGACCATCTAGTCCCCGACGCTCTTTCGCGCATGCTGCCAGACGGAGAAGTAGCAGCAATCACCGGTTTTGGTGACAAGTGGTTCGAAACCATGAGAAACAAAGTGCAAGGGGCACCGGAGCGTTATGCGGATTGGCGTGTGGCCGGAGAAGCATTGTGGAAACATTTACCGGGGCGTTACCCTGAATTGGAAGGAGCGGAGGCTTGGAAGAGGGTAATACCTAAGGCAGAGCGGAAGGAAATTCTGTATCGTTGCCATGACGACCCAGTAGCCGGACATATGGGGGCTAGTCGCACGTTAGGACGGGTGGGGGCAAAGTATTATTGGCCGAAGATGGCGGCAGACGTTACCACTTACGTGCGGAGGTGTAAGGTGTGCCAAGCTGTTAAAGTGGAGAGACGAGCTTCGGCGGGGTTCATGGTCTCCCGGAGTGGTGAAGCTCAGCAACCTTGGGAAATGGTTTGTGTGGACCTGGTGGGGCCTCTGCCACGAACTAGTCAGGGGCACAATTACATTTTAACCGTTCTTGACTACGTGAGTAAGTTCACCCTATTGTACCCTTTACGGCAGGCGACGGCCTCCGCGGTTACCAGAGTTCTCGAGGACCAAGTGTTTCTATTGTTTGGGGCACCCCGGTGGCTCGTGTGTGATAACGGGGTCCAGTTTAGAGGGAAGCATCTCCAAGATATGACAGCAAAGTATGGTACTAAAATCAAGTACACGGCTTTATATCATCCGCAAGCTAATCCTGCGGAGCGCAAAAATCAGGATATTAAGCGAATGTTGCGATCATACGTCACGGAGAACCATCGGCTGTGGGATCAGGATCTGGCAAAAATCGCGTGCGCCTTGCGTACCTATAAGCACGAAGTTGCACAAGTCACTCCTTACTTCTTTAACTTTGGGCGAGAAATGGTGACTTATCACGAGGATAAAGAACGGCCGGAAGTGAGGCAGGAAAGTTTAGATCCGGAAGCCAGAGCCGTGGAGCTTCAGAGGGTACGAGTGGACGTGCGAGAGCGAATGAGAGCCGCGGTTCGACAGAGTGCCCAAAAATATAATTTACGGAAACGGGACGTGGGGTATGGAGTGGGAGAAGCCGTGTGGCGGAAGAATTACACTCTCTCGGATGCGGCGAAGTTTTATTCCGCAAAACTGGCACCTGAGTATGTTGGACCCTTCTGGATACACAAGCAAGTTTCCGGGTGGACCTACCAACTAGTGGACTGCCAGGGTAAAAACGCGGGAACATGGCATACGAAAGATTTAAAACGGTACGTGGAATAAAGAAATACGAAGATGGTCTCAAGCTAGAAAGGAGAACGGGAGTGTGCGCGACATACCCATAAGTTAATCTTTTTGTAATTGCGGGAAACGTGGAGAAAGTACATAAGGTAATCTTTTTGTAATTGCGGGAAACGTGGAGAAAGTACATAAGTATTTAAATCTAAGAGGTGGTGGTTATATACATATACATATATATATATATATATATATATATATATATATATATATATATATATATATATTAAGAACGTTGCATGGCGGTTATAAATAATAAGATTGTTGCATGGCAGGCGGTACGACCATACTCCAGATCCAGTAAGGACAATAACCGTGAGGAAAAGAATAATAAAACGTATGGTGGTGGGTTACAAACAAAAACAATTATTAATTCGAACATAGTACGGTGGCGGGTTGAATTAGTTGGGGATAGATTAGGATACCTATGGTGATGGGGAACTTAGTGAATTCAGTTAGGAATAAAATAAGTTTAGAATACATATAGGTCGTAACGCAAAAAGAATCACCAAATAGATATCACGAGGCAATAATAGGAATGAGTGTGAATGCACAGATCTTTGTAGGTAGAACCAAAATAAGATTAAATGCGACTCCGCTGGGGAACGACGCGACGCGATACCGGGACTCGCGATGTGTCCGGGGTATTAATTGTCGAGAATTCCTACGTAATTCTCTGAGGCGAGGGGGGTGTCACGGCCGCGAGCTTTAATTTTTCATTACAAAAAAAAAAGAATCTCCACCGCCGTCCAACAGGAAGATGGGGATTTGCTACTGACAATCCCGATAAGAATTCAGAAACTTTGCGATTAGCTACATGTAACTGGTTAACTACGATAAGATTAGTAGAATAGAAATAGATTAATATAAGAATTATAATAGAAATAAATTAGTACAATAATTAGTATATTAAAATACACACAAGATACTACGACAATACAAACGAAACGGAGCAACATCAACATCTACGACGCCCGTATGCACCTACAGCATTGATCACAACCAAGCCGACAGCGCCTTATGGACACGAAATCTAAGCTGAGCTTTCGAGATTTTTGTAAACAATTTTCGGGCACCATGCAAAGGAAAAAAAAAACTTGCCGCACACGACGTCTGATTCGAAAGAGATTTAGTACACAGTGACTGATATTGTGGGAATTCAGCAAAGTCAAAACGTCTGGCCCATAGGAGCGAGTGGCGTCAAAGCAAAAGGAAAATTAGCGTTTCAAAAAAAAAAAAAGCAAAACAAAAATATTGCGTTTAGCGCAGATGACAAGCGGCGGTCACTTGACAGTTGAAGCAGCGAGTAAATTAGTTCGTGGATGGAGTCAACGAGTAACTTAGTTCGTGGATGGAATCAGCGCGTAAATTAGCATTTATCGAATAAGGTGGATCCAACGGGTCTGTAAAAGTCCCGATATGTGGAAAAGTGCAAGTTGGGAATAAAATCACGTTCTTTGGTCTCTTCTGATTTGGACCGGGTAAGGAGGCGGATGCATCCAGAGCTGAATAAGAAATTTCAAGTGGTTTTTCTTTTCTTTCCTCCCATTTTGTTTCTGGTGGTTGCGGGAATAATCCCTGAACGAGATCGAGGACAAAAATTAAGCGACAGGCGCAAACACAGTGCGAGCAGCCGGATTGGTGCTGGAAAAATTAAGCGACAGGCGCAAACACAGTGCGAGCAGCCGGATTGGTGCTGGAAACGTTAAGCGACAGGCGCAAACGCAGTGCGAGCAGCCGAATTGGTGCTGAAAACGTTAAGCGACTGGCGCAAACACAGTGCGAGCAGCCGAATTGGTGCTGGAAACGTTAAGCGACAGGCGCGAACACAGTGCGAGCAGCCGAATTGGTGCCGGAAAAGTTAATCGACAGGCGCGGGACACAGCGCGAGGAATTCATCGATGATATCGGAACACAGCGGAGAAACGAGGCTCCAGGTTAGATAGATGTAAGTCATAATTCAATATATTCTTTGTGTAGAAGTAAGAATAGTTACCATGAAATGGTAACGCTTTACGTATGAATATAGAACTGTGCGTGTAAATGGTGCCGAAAAGAAAAGAGAGAAAACAAATTAAAGTGTAATCCAATCAAATTATCGTTAGTAGCAATCTCGTGCATGTTTGGTAGATTTTTCAGTGGCCGGTGAGTTAAAAGCTGTGACCTCCTTCTCGCTTCGGGGCTACGGCGCGGTGATAGTTTCCGGGAGTGAAGCGAGTGGCGCCCGAACCACCCCATTCTCCCTGAGCGTAGGCCACCCGGAACTATCCCCCCCTTGGTCCAAGAGTGGGCCACAGGTGGGTAATCACGTGGCGACAAATAACGGTAACAAGCACATAGAACACCTTAATATGCTTTTCGATTCAGGAAACCTTCCACGGTCCAGGAACTCCGGCGTTTTTTGGGGGCCTTAAATTACTATCGCCGGTTTATTCCAAATGCTGCTGAACTCCAAGCTCCTTTGAATAAATACTTCAACAACTCAAAGAAAAATGAGAAAACGATAATTTCCTGGACACCAGAAACTGTAAAAGCATTCGAGGAGTGCAGAAATAGCTTGGCAGAGACTGCTTTGCTTGTCCATTTCAAACCTGGAAATCCCCTGAGACTAATCACAGACGCTTCCGACCTAGCAACAGGTGCGGTCGTGGAACAGATTCAAGAAAATGGTTGGCGACCACTTGCATTTTTCCAAAAGAAACTATCTAGCACTGAAACCAGATATAGCGCTTACGATCGTGAGCTACTCGCAATCTTTGAAAGTATCCGTCATTTTCGTCATTTGTTGGAAAGTTCACAGTTTTCAATTCACACGGATCACAAACCGCTCACATACGCATTCTCTCAACCGGCTAACAAAGCGTCTCCACGACAGATCAGGCAATTAAACTTTATTTCGCAGTTCTCGACTGACATACGGTATATACCAGGCCAGCAAAACGGAATGGCAGACGCGTTATCACGCATAGAGACAATCTGCATGCCCAGTCTGATCGACGAGGAAGAATTTTCACGCCAGCAACGGCTAGACAAGGAAATGCAAATGTTCATCCAAAATAACGCTACATCCCTCAATTTGCAACCTGTAATACGCAATGGCCGGGAGCTCATCTGCGACACTTCGTTAGGATTCAACCGCCCCCTCGTTCCCGTTTCGTTACGCAGACGCATATTTAACATATTTCACCAGACGGCGTAACTCCAGTGGTCGAATTACATGCAAGGCTGTTGCCCGGAAGTATGTGTGGGTCAATATGAAAAAAGATATTCGAGCTTGGTCGCGTTCCTGTATACCTTGCCAGCGTTCAAAGGTTCATTGACATCAAAGAAATCCGATTCAGTCTTTCCAAACGCCAGAGGAGAGGTTTCAGCATATCCATCTGGATATCATCGGCCCACTTCTGCAATCGCAAGGCTACAAGTACTGCCTCACAGTAATTGATCGATTTACCAGGTGGCCCGAAGCAATTCCCTTGACTGACCAGACGGCGGATTCTGTAGCCAAGGCTTTCTTTAACACTTGGGTTGCACGCTTTGAGGTGCCTCGGACGATCACAACGGATCAGGGAACTCAATTTGAGTCGGCACTGTTTAAAGCCTTGGCAAACTTTATTGGCTACGAAAAAACGAGAACCTCTCCTTATCACCCGGCATCTAATGGAATCGTCGAGCGCTGGCACCGGTCGCTCAAAGCGGCCATCATGTCACATGAACGTAACCCAGCTTGGCCTGACGTTCTACCAACAGTTTTGTTGGGCCTTCGCACTAGTGTCAAAGAAGATATATCATCATCGTGTGCTGAGATGGTCTACGGCACTACACTCTCTATTCCTGGAGAATTTTTTGTTCCTGATCAGCCGTCCGCTGAGCCTCATGAATTTTTAGCCAATCTGCGAAACGTGATGTGCCAACTTCGCCCCGTACCGACAACCCACCGAAACGCCCGAACCACCTTCATCAACAAGAAGCTATCATCATGCTCGCATGTTTTCCTACGAGTAGATGCGGTTAGGAAAGCCTTATCACAACCTTATACTGGGCCACATAAGGTTATTGACCGTATTTCAGATCAGTTGTTCACACTAGCTGTCAACGGGCGCACAGTTAATGTTTCGACGGAGCGTTTAAAGCCTGCGTTTCTGGAAGTTCAGCCAAACCAAGACGATCCGTTCGTTATTACCCGAAGCAATAGTTTAACGCACCAACGTAAGAAGATATCGACGTTCAATACCGCCACTACACAAGTTTCGGAGTCTCTTCCAGCTGATCCTGTTAACAGACATCACGAAGAAACCGCACGATCACTCGTGCACCATAGCCATGTTGATGTCCAAGTCAAACCATTTAATCCTCCACCGGCAGGGCTTCGAACTTACCCGCCAAGCAGAAGGCGCTCATCACTTGAAAATCGAGCTTTAGGTGGTAGCCGTGTCGTTAGATCTGGTGTCTCAAATTTCGTGCCAGCTGTTCAGGATTTGCCGCATCAGCTGTCAAGTGTAATAACATCGTGCCATGCGCAATGCCACTCGCGGGGGAGTACTGTGGCAGCACGGCATGTTGCCTCTCGTCGTCCGTCAGAGGCGTCGTTAACGCACAACGAAGAACGAGAATACAGATCAGCGGTCGAGAACGAGGATCTCGCTCTTTGGAATCGGAGTTCGGGTGTTTTCAGAATCATAGAGTTAGAAAGTTAATCAGAATCATAGAGTTAGACAGTAAAATTACAAAGAAATAAACACGAAGTTTGTTAAGTAGCAGATTCTTTTATTGTTGTTATATCCTGCTGTATCTACATTAGGAGAGATATATATAGCTTGGTTTGATGTGTGTTGTCTTGACCTGGAACATGGATGATGTATATGATGAGACTATGTAGATAGTTGTCACGTGTAGTCAATAATGAACTAGAAAACTTAATGTGGGGAAAACATAGTAAGCAACTCACATGAATTAGGTCATGAGCTTATGCATGGGAAATAATTGAGTGATGGTTATGAATTTTCGATCGATAAGAATAGCGTAAGCAAAATTTTAGCATAAATAGAATGTAAGAATGATATGAAAAAAAGTTGTATAGTAGTCTTAAATGAATAAACGTTAATTTAAGATTACTACATTTAGTTTTACCTAAATTAATCGTTGCCTTTCATCGCCAAGACTTAATCTAGCTTGCATTGGCTAATTAGCTCATATCGGCTGCACGAGTTTCACTCAGCGGCAAACATGCGGCAATCTACTGGTTGCCTTAGGTAAATTAAAGTTATTACCAAAGAAATAAAAACACCTAACTTTTTATAAATTAATATTAGCAAACGCGTATCTCTTGATGATTATCGAAAAAAGGTAACCCTGCTAAATGTAAACGAAGGACCTTTAGATTAGAATGTTAAGATTAAGTAAAATTTGCTTTTATATCAATGAAACTTGTACAAGTATTTGTAGTTTTCAAAATTCTATGACCGAAATAGATAATGGCCTTATCATTGCAAAACAATCTAAAATAACCTGGCACAGTACTTGTGACGAAAGAAAACATATTTTCTTTTAATAATTCTTAAAAAATTCAAGATCACATTTAAAAATATAATTTATAAATATTCTGCAAAAATACTGATGCCTGGACCCATATTGAATCAATTGAAATTTCAAAACGAAATAACTTCGAAAAAACTAGAGAAAATTTTTGTTGGAACATATAAAAGAAATTCAAGAAATGAAATACATAAAAAACACATATAATTACAAATTTTACACTACCAACTATAATAGTCCTCGCCATAATCATGATTTTTATTTACTACTATTTACAAAAATCGTTAAAAATTAAAATAACATATACCACAAAAGACTTAGAACTTGCAAATTTCGAGGACGAAATTTATTCAAAAAGGGAGGGGTTACGGTGGAGCTACCTTCATCTACACATTCACCTTCGAGCTTACCTTTACCTACACCCAAACCTATCCCAAAATCATTACTTCCAAATCATCAAGAATGGCAACTAAAACATTCTCTTGCATATTCGATCTGATTGTTATTAAAACCTAATCATCAGTCAACTTACTGATAGAGTTAAGCGACAAAATTATTTGCTCTTTTAATCCACAGAGTGGCGCAAAAGTTTCTACACTTAATATTTCTTGTATAACATTTTAATGAAAAGAGATTGGTTTAATATTATAATTTTATTATCAAGTGCAAAAACGGAATTTCTATTTCATAAGTTTAATTTTCGGTAAAGCGAATAAAATTTGATCTTCGTATAAAAAATGTTCCAATAAAAACCACGAAATGTGCTTGACCATTGTCGTCCAAACAGAGGAAGGATGTAATTTGGGAGGAGAAAGACAAGTGTATCATAAATGAATGACGCTTGAAAAAAATACGTCTCAAAAATTAGCAAACAAGCGCAAACACTAATGCTCAAAAGCGTAAGCAAAAATAATTTTCTATTCGTTCTTTCATATTATGGTTTTAATTGCAGCGAAATAATTGTTTATTTCAGCATAAAAAATATCATTTTTCTTCAATTAATTTTCGCTATTTTGCTTTTAATGACAGAGAATCGGAACGTCATTGAACTTCAAGCCAAATGTATTTAAAAATTAAAAAACTTTTGTCAACTGTAAATTTATCTTACGACGTCGTACCAAATGGGTTACTAGTTTTCAAAACTAAAAACTGTTCAATACGCATTTCACAAATAAGCCACGAACATTAATCATAAAATGCTACGTACGAATATGTCCAGCTTTTGTTTGCATTAAGTTTCCCATGTTTTTTCATAAAGTTTTTTCCTATAAAAAGATGATTTGTTGCACCACCTTTTTTACTTGTGTTATTTTCAGTTTTTCCATCACTATCTCCACAGATCACTTTTTTCTAAAAACACTTTCATAAAACTGTTTTCGATCAGTTTAAAGCTGTATAATCATGCTCTCCTACATAAAACATAAAATCGATTAAAAAATATTTTTTTTATTTGACCAACATACTAGAGATGGGCAAAATGCCTCATGACACACCACTGATCGCTCTTTTTTACAGTATTTTACAGTATTGCGCCGTACTCTCAGTACACTGTTCGCTTCGCATTTCATTAAGTTTATTCAAACGAAAGCTTTCGCTCGCAGACTATGCTGTGCTTTTTTCAGGCGCTGCACTGTAAGAAAGAGCTATCAGTGGTGAGCCATGAGGCATTTTACCCATTTCTACAACATACATCAACATCGTCTTACTACCTTTACATATACTGGGCATTCCACAGTGAGAAAACTCGTACTTGGCCTTTTTTCATTCATGCAATGCTATTTATTAAGCAGAAAATAAATCTCTTCACAAACAGAAAGTACCAAAGATCGACTAAAGAGTAACATAACAGAGAGTTTATGCTGCACCCTGTTCTTAACCAGCAAATGGCGGCTGGCTGCCAAAATTTTTGCATTGCCTCATCTGTACGCGGAGTGTAAAATTCGTTACAAAGCAACCAACTAAATAGATAGTGGGAAAATGAAGTTTCGAATGGAGGCTATCTGCAGATTTTCGAGTAGCGTAGACTGTAATCAGGCTCTGCCAGTTTGGTTCGGGCTGAAATTTCGGCCGTAGCTTTGCTTCATTTTTACTCATACTTGCTGAGTGTAATGCGGCCACCGCTTCGTTGGGATTATGATGCATCGTACTCGTATATACATATGCTTGAACGGAATGATGTAGGTTGAGAGGACCTTTGACTGGCAGTCGTGGGAACGATGCACTTACTTGATGTTTTGCTCAAGATAGCCGCTTACACACACCACGATTGAAGCACGATTGAGATGAAAACAGACAAATGTAAACGGGTCGTTTATTCGTTTAGACTATACTATTTCGATGTAACTTATGTTTTGATCTAATATTGTATACGCGGCTTATGAAAAATTTAAGTTTGAATAAGGCAAATATAACTAAGAAATCAATTTCTAGTCGTAAAGTGCTTAACATTAATTATTTATCTTTCTTATTTTGTGAGATATTAGTCAATTCTTTTGGTACGGCCGGGCCGACACTGCCATCCCTGACGAACTGCCACTGGTACATACGCTCTCTGAACTTTCTCATAAATTTCTTAGATACTCTGCCCAAATTGCGTTCCTCTCAACTTGTATACGTGGAATCAGCTCCTATCTATTTTCCGCTCTAGGATCTCTAAAGACACTCTCCTCACACCAAACAATTTCAATTGGATTTAGATCAGGGGAATTACCAGGGCAATCAATCCACACATTAGAAAAGTGCTCATAGACAGCCCCATAAGTTTTAACAGTTGTATGCGCCTTGACTCCATGTTGCATCAAACTTATTTCCTTTCTGTCACAGTATTGCTCAAAAAAAGGAGGATACTTTTCCTATAACATTCTCCATTAACAGGTTTCTTGCTTACTGCACCAGCTTCCATGACTACTGAATTTCTGGGTCTGTATTACGGGAATATTAGCGAGATTGCTGGTTCTCAATGTCTCCTTCTGTTGATTAAGTATTAGATGTAGTTGAATCCACGACTCGTTCGTAAAAAGGCCGGGGTTCGACCACTGTATTAATTGTCTGGAAGTCTAAGGTTTTCAGCATTTGACAGAACTTCAGCCGGTCTCGAATGTTATTATCGGAAAATGAAGGTTTGATGCGTTGTCTGTGGGCTTGTTGCCTCCAGTTAAAGGATCGAATACATCGCTGAACGATTCGCCTCGATACTTTTTTAGCGGCCTCCGGGGAGTTGTTAAGCCATTTCACCACTGTTCGCATCCCTACTCATACCTAGTTTATTTTCAGTCAATGCTCGAATCTTTCTTTTCGATTCTGTGGAAAGTACCGACGGTCGACCACTTCTTTTCATTTTGTCCCCGTTTCTTTCTTCGGTTTTGCACCATTATCTGAAGCTTTTCTTATGGATCAAAACCTTTATGGACCCTGTAGCTCAATCAATGCATGCGTTGAACTTCTATACGCTTTTAAATTCGACTCTTTATCATTATTATCGCAAGGAAATTTAAGATTGATACGAACATCGAATATTTTCAAAGTTTTTCAGGTTTTGATAAATGGTAGTTAAAATCAAGGCCCTTGGGTAAATTTGGTGCTTTCACATTCAACGAGTGTTAGCTACAGCGTAATAAAAACAAAGTAAGTGTAGTGGTGTTCAGGTCCGAATACGACCAGCAGGACAAACATTTTAGACATATTGAATTAGTTTGTTAAAATATCCGTATCAGCGTGGACGGAAAGGTGAGCTGTAGTTTGTGTATTAATGTGTGGCGTAGTAGTACGGTAGTTAGAGATTGCGAGTAGTGCATTGTGTTAAGTTGCGGAGCTAATGAGGATCTATGTTTTTGATAGATGGCCAGACGGTGTTTGTCATAGTCCTCATGGCCGGCGTACGAGTGTGTCTCGACGTTCCAGAACGTAGTGAACCGGTGTTTAACATGTGCGTATAGGAATTAGCGAGGATCTCTGTTAGTCATTGATGGTCGGACGGTGTTTGTCAAAGTCCTCATGGCCAGCGTGCGGGAGTGCCTCGACGCTCCTCAACGTAGTGAACCGGTGCTTAACATGTGCGAGTGCGTCTCGACGTCCCTCATCGTGCTGATTCGGTTGTTAAAAATGCCTTCGAGGAGTTTCTTCGAACGAGAAACTCGGACTTCTACAAAACTGGAATAAATGTACTTGTATCTCGTTGGGAAAAGTGTGTTGCATCTATTGGTACCTATTTTGATTAAATAAATTGTCTTTATAAAAAGTTACAGCTGTTTAAAAATTTATTACTAAATCGGCCATTTCATTTGCAGCAACCTAATATATATATATTTATATATATGTATATATATATATACATATATTTATATATATGTATATATATATATATATATATATATATATATATATATATATATATATATATATATATATATATATATATATATATATATATGTATATATATATATACATATATTTATATATATGTATATATATATATATATATATATATATATATATATATATATATATATATATATATATATATATATATATATATATATATATATATATATATATATATCTGTGTGTGTGTGTAGTTAGCTGCAGCCACTGAATGTGTGATTCATCAATTATCTTAATATTTTACAGGATAGGCAATCTGCACACGGGTCGTTGAGCTATCGCCGTGGATGCGATATTTCTATGCTTGGTCGTCACAACCTAGGTAAATCCATGGTTGACCGCTAACGGAGCGTTAGCCTATCGTGAAGAGTGAGAAGCGTAGTCGGTTCACGTTGAGTGCGTCTCAAGCGTTGTGCATTGCAGTCCTCAAGTCGAATGACTAGTCGTTTTTGCAAGTGCGATGGATGACGGCAACGTACAATTCGTGGGGGAGGTTGGAAAATGCCCCGAATTGTATGATTTTACGAAGTATACTGACGTTTTCTTGACGACCCGTGTGTGGACTTGAAACGATGATGACGAAAATCGTTTTCTTTCAAGCTTCAAACGTGTCAAACGCATCTCTCGCGCATCGCATGGCTAACGACCCGTGTGCGGAGTGCCTAATAGCCGGGTGAGTGAGCGAGGAATGCGACTCGTCGTGGGACACGTATTGTTGGATTAGTTTGCGGTTATGTAAAAGTTCATTGTCAACATAGTACTTTTAAAGAAATAAAAATACCCTAGTTAATATCTCAGAAGTGGGATCAGGACTTGCGTTCCTAACATAGTGTGATTAACACTTGCGTTGCTAGTTTAGCGTGATCAAAACTTTTGTTACTACTGGAGTGAAATTAGAACTTGTCCCTCGTGTTTTAGTGGTGTCAGAGATTGCATTGTTAAGGTATTTCGAACAGAGCTTGTGACGCAAATTTAAAAAAAAAACTATAATGCCGTCGTGGAGAGAGGAAGATTCGCCTTTGCCGAAACAAAGATGGTTAAGTAGGGTGAGAAATGTACGTGACAGTGAGGAACAACCAGATTTGGTAAATATTCTGAGTACGTTAGTGCAAAATAGTGCGGGAAAAACCTCAGGCGTGGGAAAGGAAGTAATCCCATATTTTCGACCCGACGATAGCGCGCAGGATATGAGGCGTTGGATTAACAAAATTGAAGAGCTTAAGCTAATGCATGGATGGGGTGACGTCCAAACTTCACACTTTGCAACAAGGAAGCTATCAGGATATGCCGTAACATGGTATGAAAGTTTAGCAAGCGTAAACTATTCCTGTGATGAATGAAAAGTGAAATTGCTAGATGCATTCCCGTCCGAAAGCGATTTTTTCAAGCAACTAGACTTAATGAGAGCTAAAACATGGCATCGTGGTGAATCAATTTTAAAATATTATTACGAGAAACTAGCCCTACTTAACGTATGTGAAATATTTGGAAGAAAGGCAGTATACTGTTTGATTACTGGCATAACCAGCTCAACGATACAGACAGCGGCAAAAGTCTGTGGCTACGAGTCGCCGGAGGGATTATTAAAATACCTTAAAACGATCGACGATACCTCAGGTAGTACAGCAGCGTTGAGCAGAAATGAACCACCACATCGTCAAAAGAGCCACGGGCGAAAAGGCGAAGTTGAGCAGCGTCATGAACACGTGTCGGATTCACGAGACCGACAAAATAGAAAAACGGCTTTCATCGATCGAAGAAAGTGCTATGAATGTGGTAGTACAACCCATTTACTGTATGATTACCCGAAAAAACCGGAATATTGCGAAAAATGTAGGCGTCGGCATCGTGGAGGTTGTGCCTCAAAAACAAATAAGGATATGGAAGTATTAGTGACGAACAACAACAGCGCACACAAAGGTGAGACATTTTTTATTAATATGAGAGTATTCGATACGTTTGTAAGAGCAAATATTGATTTGGGTGCAAATTGTTGTACGATACGAGAAGATACAGCGTCTCGCTTAAACATGCAGATTGAAGAATATGTAATAGAAATAAAAGGGTTTGGAGGAGGGAAAGTAAAAACACTTGGTGTCGTGAAAAATCTTAAAGTAGGTATAGACGAAATCGAAGTCGTTTCGGATTTTCATGTTGTTTCTGCAGAACAGTATTGACGAGTTGCCTGTTTTAAACACCTCACCTCTCAATAAAGTGTGTATTTGGGCTGAGAAAGTTACCATAATACCACCAAAACATGCATCCACTGTGAAATGCAGGGCAAGTGAGTTAGGAGATATTTTAGTGGAAACATCTGTTAGAATGACTATTCATAATGAGCATGTTTTGTGGCGCTGCGTGAGAAGGGGTACTGACAACAAAGAATGTGTTGTGTTGGTCATAAAAACTGGAGATAGAGATTTATACATCAAACCGAAGCATGTACTTGCAAGGGGACAAATTTGTCATTTCGACATCAAACTATAACCAACAAAAATGGCAAAGAAGAGAGCGCAGACATCATGTTTAATATCTGTGAAAATTTAACAACCACTCAGAAGACCGAACTATGAGCCTTTTTAAGTGAGTATCGGAAGAGTTTTGCCACTTAAACCAATGGAATTGGATGTTCTTCCTCTACATTATTCGAAATAAAACTACAAGATGAACAACCAATTTATTATAGACCATACCGTATGACACCTGAGAGCCGAAAAAAAGTTCAAGCCATTTTCGACGACCTTTTACAATCTGGTGTTATTCGCGAGTCAGCATCATCCTTTGCATCACCAGTGTTACTTGTAAAAAAGAAAAACGGAGAAGACAGACTCTGCATTGATTACAGGAAATTGAATCAAAATATAAGACGTGATCGCTTTCCGCTTCCACGAATTGATGATCAACTTGATCAACTACAAAGCCACAAATATTTTACGACATAAGATATGGTGTCTGGTTATTATCAAATACCAGTAGCCGAAGAATCAAAATCGAAAACATCTTTCGTAACTTGTGATGGGCAATGCGAATTTAATCGTTTGCCGTTTGGTATCACAACAGCACCAAGTGTATTTCAGAATAATGTCCTCGGTCCTTTACGTGATACTGTAGCCCTGGCATACCTCAATGGCATAATGATCCCATCTTAAGACTTTAACGAGGGAATGATCCGATTACGAAAAGTTTTTCAGACCATATCGTCAGACAACGTGACATTAAATCGAAAACAAATGTTTTTTTTTCAAACAAAGATAAAATACCTTGGATTTGAAATCGACGAGAATGGAATGCGGCCAGGTGAGGAAAAAACCAACAGCATAAGAACATTCCCACGGCCGAAAAACGTACACCAAGTCCGACAATTTTTGGGATTAACTGGATTTTTCTGACAGTTTATTAAAAATTATGCAACTATAGTAAAGCCATTGACCAGTCTAACAAAAAAAGATGCAATATAGAATTGGGAAGACGCTGAAGAAAATGCGTTCGCACATCTGAAGGAATTGTTATCACGAAGACCATTACTAGCTATTTACAACCCGTTGGCAGAAACTGAAGTGCATATGGATGCTAGTCAGGCAGGTATAGCTGGGATACTTTTGCAAAAGTATGACGGTAAATTTATGCCCGTATCATATTATAGCAGACAAACTACCGCCGCTGAAGCCAAGTACCATTCATACGAATTAGAAACCTCGGCTGTAGTTGTGTCTAAAAAAGTTTCAAATTTACTTATTGGATTTAAAATTCAAAGTGATTACAGACTGTAGTGCCATCAAAGCAGCAGCAAGTAAAAGAGGCATTCAACCAAAAATTGCTCAATGGTGGTTGCTATTGCAAGGGTTCACTTTTGAAGTGGAACACAGGGCAGGTGACAGCATGCGTCATGTAGACGCTCTTAGCAGGAACCCCATTGCAAACGATGCAGTAGATTTGGATGATGTGTTAATAGTATTACGGATCAAAGAGGCTGATTGGGTTTTAGCTGGGAAACTTAGCGCTGAAAAACTAAAGCTAATACACGAAATTCTCTAAAGAAAACCAGAATCAGACTATGAGCGAAAGATCCATTCGGAATATACGCTAGAAAGAGGACGCGTGTATAAGGGAAATGAAGGAAGTCACCAGTGGGTTGTTCCCCGATCCATGAGAAATCAAATTGTTAGGGCCGCCCATGATGATTTCGGACATTTTGCCGTAGACAAAACAATTAACAAGATCCAAGAAACTTATTGGTTTCCGCAAATGCGCCAATATGTAACGAGGTACATAAAAACTTGCATACCTTGTTTGTATCAGAAAAAAAATAAAGGCAATCCATACGGATTTCTTCATCCTATTAAGAAAGTCAACCCATCCTTCTACACGTTACATATAGACCATCTGAGACCTTTCATCCGAAGCACTCGTGGTAACCAATATCTAATTGTAACCGTGGATGGTTTCACAAAATAAACTTTATTAAGGGCAGATAAAAGCACTAAGTCTCTGCCAGTACTCAATTTTCTCGATTATATCATATCTGTGTTTGGCGTATCTAGTCGAATCATTAGCGATAAGGGTAGTTGTTACACATCAAAGGCATTTGAAAAATACTGTGCGGAGAAAAGGATTCAGCTCGTTCAAACTGCTGTAGCTACATTTGGAGCAAATGGACAAGTAAAAAGATTTAATTTTACTATTCTTGGCGCTTTAGCAACCTCGGCCGCGACTGAAGAGCACTGGGTAAAAAAATATATCAAGTGCAGTTCGCAATAAACAATAGCATACCTAGTGTCACGAAACTAACACCCAGTCAGCTTCTGTTCGGTTTTGTCCCAAAAGAACCGTCCGACGCTCTTTTATCCAATGCAGTACAAACTGAACAAAAGTCAAAGTATGATATGGAAAATTTGCGTAAAGAAGCATCTGATAAGATAGAAAAGAGTCAGAGGAAGCAAAAGAAACGGTTCGACGCCAAACGAAGACCTGCTTGTAAATACAATGTGGGCGACATTGTATTGGTGGAAAAAGCAGCGTATGGTGTACACAAAAGTCGGAAGTTACTTCCAAAGTATAGAGGACCATTTGCTGTTAAACGAAAACTACGTAATGGCCGCTACGAAGTCACGGAATTGCCTGGATATACTCGAAGCAAGCGGGCCGCTTACCAGAATGTCGAATCCATCGATCATTTAAGAAAATTTAACACTCTAGGAAACGAGAGTTCCACCGATGAAGATGAATTAAATAACTGAGGGCACTTATTATTTCAGAATGGCCGAGTTCTTAACTACATCGTTATAAAAACAAAGTAAGTGTAGTGGTGCTACGACCAGCAGGACAAACATTTTAGACATGTTGAATTAGTTTGTTAAAATATCCGTATCAGCGTGGACGGAAAGGTGAGCTGTAGTTTGTGTATTAATGTGTGGCGTAGTAGTACGGTAGTTAGAGATTGCGAGTAGTGCATTGTCTTAAGTTGCGGAGCTAATGAGGATCTATGTTTTTGATAGATGGCCAGACGGTGTTTGTCATAGTCCTCATGGCCGGCGTACGAGTGTGTCTCGACGTTCCTCAACGTAGTGAACCGGTGCTTAACATGTGCGTATAGGAGTTAGCGAGGATCTGTGTTAGTCATAGATGGTCGGACTGTGTATGTCATATCCTCATGGCCGGCGAGCGTGTGTGGCTCGACGTCCCTCTTCGTGCTGGTTCGATTGTTAATCTCTGTTTTATATATATCTGCATGTGTGTGTAGTTAGCTGCAGCCACTGAGTGTGTGACTCACCAATTATCTTAATATTTCACAGACTAATAGCCGGGTGAGTGAGCAAGGAATGTGACTCGTCGAGGGACACGTATTGCTTGATTAGTTTGTGCTTATGTAAAAGATCATTGTCAACATAGTACTTTTAAAGAAATAAAAATACCCTAGTCAATACTAGTGAAATCTGAATGAATAAATTTATGTTTCCAATCGTCGTTTTACTATACTACAGATAACACCTGAAGCTCATAAAAAATACCCAAGTCATAGCGGATCTACATATTACACTAGTGATTAGACATACGTACTAATCCTCTTCGAATTTTGGGGCCTGTTTTTGCCGACTCTTAAGCAAAAGTTATTGTTTTGGTATGTTGAAAAACGATCGATTTGTATAGATCGCGATGTTTACTTTTCACTATTGACTTGAATGACAAACTGTCAGTTGTCATTTTTTGTCAAAGGTCCGGCCACCAGGCGCAAGGAGTCGCTCAAGGCGCTAATGAGCGAAAAAGGTCATTCCGGGCATTGGGGAAATGGACATAATTCAATGACCCGGAGCAGTCCATGAAGTTACCGGTGGCGCAGCGGGATCATGTTTTGAATTGGCGACAAGTGAAAATAGCAGTGAAAGGAAAAATGATGAGAAAGTTCAGAGCAGTGATGGCGTGCAGTTTGAATTTGAAATTTGAATGTAAAGTGTGAATTGTAAAGTTTAGTAGTTGAAAAAATTAAAGTTGTTTAAAAGTGACAAAGTGTTTTTCTTTGTAGTGAATACTAAATTTAAAGTGAATATATTCTACAGGTATAATCACTAAAATTTCTACTTTATCTCTATGCAGGAGTTAATTAAAGCTGGATACGTTTCAGGAAAATTAAGGAGGGTATCAACATTTTTTCGCCCCGATAAACTCATTCGGGTTGATTGTTCAGGTCGCAGGGCAGAAACTTTGGCGCTACCTGTATAAAATGAAAGAACGTCTTTGATTCCTTTGACTTAAGGTGCATTTTCGGGATAAGAAAAACTACACATTAATCCTAATCCAAATCGAAAATTCAAAAGTGAAGTTAGAAAATAAGGAAAAACTTGAATTGTTATTGCGGGATGATTCAAATTAAATTTTTTTTTTGTATTTATCTTGAAAATTTTATTTGACAAAGTGGTTTCGAAAGCATGCACTGATTCTCATCAGACACCAGTACACAGTGCATACTTGACTAGTGTGACCACTTGCAGTCGGAAATCACTAGTTTCTATTTACGCTGGTTGTGACAAATTTTAACATCTTCGACTTATATCCATCGAAATCATTTACTCATAAAGGTTATTGATTTGTGATCATGGTTTTCAAGATAAATAAACATTTTTGCAATTTTAATCATCCCGCAAAAACAATTCAATTTGATTCTGCTTTCGGAGGCTTATTCCGCAAAACGATCGAGTTTCCCGTATCAATTATTCTCTGCTTTGATAAGCTTTAGAGACAATATACGTTGTCTTTGCTGATTTATAGACAAGAAGGGAACCATGATCACAAATCAATAAGGAAAAACTGTATATTAACTTTCAATAATTATAACGTTCTATGTAAGATTTTCATTTTTTTTTCCTCTATATGAATCACATGATACACATTATTCGAAAGGCCATGCCAATTTTTCAGCACCATAATCTTCACTTTTCACTTAAGTCTAATAAAGACTGAAAAAATCTACATTGCTTCTAAGAATATCATATTTTGACGGCCAAGAGAATTTTTTTTTCTTGGGAACTTCAAAGCACGCATTTATCTTGCTTTTTGCATCTTTTTGTTTGGTAGCAAAATGGAAGTTAACTTTCATTCCAATAAAAAATTACTACCTCAATATAAGGCAAAACAAAAACCTGTCCTAACACAATTAAAAGACAACGCAGATTCAGCAGAGCAGATTGAATAACCCAATTAGATTTAATTAATATGAATTATAAACAGTCACAAATTGCTATTATTATTATTATATTCTTTTATATAATCTTTCCAACCCTTTTGGAGCTTGTAGTTACTAATAATCTTTGTAGTTTTTGAAATAATTGCTGAGACTCTTTTGACTTAATTATTGGAATCGAGCCAGAGACATACTTCTTCATTTCTCCGTGTAAGCTGGCTGGCCTTACAGTTAGAGAGGGTCCTCTGCCCAATATTTTTTTTTAGTCCTAATTCTCAATGAGGTAGCTCTCCCTCACCGTATAATGTATTTCAACCGCAACGCATGCAACTCTAATGTACATACTATACTCGCGTTATTGGCGTCTTATTTATTTAAATGCCACGTGATCATTTAAGAAATTGCTCATACCCTAATTTGACGCTACTAAAGAATTAATTCAATTTGCATAATTAACGTAAAATCTATTGAATCAACAACAAAAAACACTTACAACTCCTTCCCATATATAGACTTTGTTCGATGTTTCCAAAACGAACATATCGTCTGATGCTAGGGAACTGGCTTCCGCAGGTCGTTGATCCGCACGAACATCTTCTTGGCACGTTCCTCGTACACGGAACAATCTATTTCCATTGCTCTCATAAGTTTCCGGATCATTGATACTCTTAAACCCTGATGCATGACCACCTGTGAACGTGATCAACCTGCCCTTGAACACTTTCAAGAAGTGACGGGGTTCAAATCCTTGTACCACGCGCACTTGAATAGCTGAGCCATTCAGCTCATTATCCATTCTAACTGTGTGCAAAGCAGCGGATGCCTTTTCGTCAATTGAGGATGCTTTGCCCTAAGAACAGAATACAATTATTAATGCACATGCGATTTGCTTCTTATTGGTAAAACTACATACCAACCAGTAATAAAGGATGTAGCCTTGTCCTCCACGTTTGTTGATATAGTGATATTTGATAATGTAGGAGTCTCCTCCAAATAGCGTACCGAACATTTCTGGAGAAACTTCTGCCAATTCAAAGTTTTCGATTCGATACACCTAAAAAAAAAATTTCAATTAAGCACATATTTCCAATATTATATATATATATATATATATATATATATATATATATATATATATATATATATATATATATATACATATATTTATATATATATATATATATATATATATATATATATATATATATATATATATATATATATATATATATATATATATATATATATATATATATATATATATATATATATATATATATATATATATATATATATATATATATATATAACAGTGCCCTCAGACCGGGGAACCGAACGCGTCCCCAAAGTTGTGGATAGGGGAGTAACCAATAAACAGTCGCGGACAATGGTCGTCAGAGAAGGGAGAGTCTCAGGAGCGACAAGTGTCTCCATGAATACCTGAGTGCCAATGATCTTCGCTGTGACATGATGAAATATGGCGTCATCACGTAACCATATAACCTGGTGGTAGGTAAAAGCTATGGGAAGGAACCCTGAATAAAAAACAAACATGGAAGATGAGTCTAGGAGTAAACTTACGGTGCAGGGAAACGGATGCCCAGTACCAGCGGCAGAGGGGAGTGAGCAAGCAGGCTCCCGGTCGTCAATATCCAGCGACTGCAATGTTATGGAGGTGGTCAACTTGACTTCCATAACGCTGGTTGTGACAAATTTTAACATCTCCGACTTATATCCATCGAAATAATTTACTCATAAAGGTTATTGATTTGTGATTGAAGCGGCGTTAGGGTTTTTTACTAAGAAAAACCTCAGCCCCACCAATTACTGAGGGAGAGAACCCGTTTCGAAGGAAATCACTGGTGCTACGTACACCTCCTAGACCAGCAAATGAGCTCGAAGGAAGTCCGCAAGCGCTTAAAAGCCAAACTCAACAGATGATTTCGGTAGCATCGGAGGCGGAGGAAGATGCTCTTCATTAAATTGGGTGAAATGATTACAACGCTAGCTGATTTTACAAAAACACGAACAAACTTGCACCATTCAATAAGGGACCAGATCAGAGCCATTCGAGCTATTTATCATAAGGCTCGCGTAGAAATTGATAGGAGAAACTCTGGAAGATCGGATTCAACTACGCAAGTTACGCCGACACCTGCAAATGACAAGAAGATTAGCAACATTGCCAACGTGGAAAAGGCAGGACGCAGTGGTAGCAACATGAGGTTATTAAAGATATCCGGCACTGTAAATCAAAAGCGGTATCGGGAATTTGGTGACGAAACACAAGAACTTATTCAAACTCCGAAGAGGCTGATGAATTGGACGCCGAATAAGGTTCCAGCGACAATGAAACCTGCGGAAAATACGAGTGCTGCCACCTGGACTAAGGTTACGAGGAAAAAACCACCTGCAAGGCGAAAGCGGCCGGATTTCATGATAATTCCCACCAAGGGCGAAGTGACGTATGCCGAGATTCTGCGCCAAATCAAGGCTGATATGAACTTGAAGAAGGTAGGCGAAAATGTGACCCGCATTCGTCGAACTCAAAAAGGAGAACTACTGCTTCAGATGAAATCATCGGCAACAGAACTTTAAAAGTCCAAAAACAGATGGAAAAAGCGCTAGATGGGAAAGCTGACGTCAAAGCTAAGTGTGATCTAACCAAAGTGGCAGTAAGAGATCTCGACGAAATCACCACAAAGGAAGATCTCCGTGCAGCATTAGTGCGACAGTTTAACTTCAACGATTTGAGGGAAGATGCTGTCTTATCGCTGAAGAAGACGTATGGCGGTGCTCAAGTGGCCACAATTTGTCTCCCGGTAGTTCAGTCGAATGAGTTGCTAGCAGCGGGAAAGGTGAAAATCGGATGGGTGGTTTGTCGACCGAGGGCGCAAATTCAACTTCAACGATGATTCAAGTGCTTGGAGTATGGTCACTTCGCTAAAGCGTGCAAAAGCGAACATGACCGCTCTAAAATGTGTCGACGATGCGGTGAAAAAGACCATAACCGAGAATGTGGTGGGCAAAGATAAGAGGATGTTACGTGTACAGCTGCTATGCCTCTTGCAACTCGACTATTAACCAGTTTCAATACCTACTGAAAAGGCTGGTAATAAATGCAAAACAACACACACCGCACATTATAGCTGGCAATTTCAAATCCATGGGCAACTGAGTGGGGCAGCCGAAGCACCAACGCTCGAGGCCGCGTCCTTATGGAAGCTTTCTCTCAATTGGACGTAGTGTTAATGAATACCGGCAGCATACCTACTTTTCGAAGCCGAGGGTTGAGCTCAATTATTGTAGCAAATTGCAGCAGATATAGTATGGCAGGTATCAGAACACTATACACACAGCGATCACCAATCCATCAAATTCAAAACTCGACAAAGGCTAGATAGTCGATCTCAGCGAAAAGCCAAGACTGTTGGTAGACGTTGGTCAGTCCGCAAGTTCGACGAAATAACATTCACGGAAATGATTTTGCAAAGCGACGTGCCTCGAGGAACAGCTGCGGAGAAAGCTGGAAGGGTAATCGAGCTGATAACACGCGCGTGTGATGCTTCAATGCTGAGGCGAAAACAGGTATCATATCACAGGCCAAACTACTGGTGGAAGGAGGAGCTAAGCAGATTTCGCACTGAGTGGAAGAAAAAGCCAACGCGACGTAAACCTACCTAACTATTTGGTGCTTCAGCAAGAATACCAACAAGCGAGAAAAAAGTTTCAACTCGCCATACGCAGTATCAAAAAAGCATGCTTCAAACAGCTGTTCGAAGAAGCAAACGTTGACCCATGAGGTGGAGCGTATCTAGCCGTCATGTCAAGTATTAAGTGTTTGAGATCAACACAAGTAACCTGCCCTGCTCTCCTCGAGAAGATCGTAAGCACACTCTTTCCCCGTCATCAAGAAGGAGTTATTGGAGGTTTGCAGTCGGCTCAAGGACAATAAAGCACCGGGGTCAGATGGTATCACCAACAAATGCCTAAAGGTCTCAGTCAAAATGAAGCCTGATTTATTTTTAAGTGTGTTCAATGCGTGCTTGACTGAACAAACTCTCCCAAGATGCTGGAAAAAACAAAACCTTGTCTTGCTGCCAAAGCCCAAGAAACCAGTTGGCGAGGCGACATCATACCGTCTTACCTGTCTGCTGGATGTGATGGGAAAATTGCTGGAACGCCTAATACACGAAAGACTTCTATCAGCTGTGGAAAGCAATGGTGAACTGTCGGATCAACAATTCGGCTTCCGCAAAGCGCGTTCGGCAGCGGACGCCATCAGATCGGTTATGGAATTCGCAAGCACCGCAATCAAAGCACGCGGAGCATCACGCAAATACTGTGCACTTATAACACTTAACGTTAAAAACGCGTTCAACGCAGTGAATTGGAACCGAATAGTGGAAAACTACTTCAGTTAAGAGTTCCTCTTACCTTGCTAGGGTACTATGCGAATACTTGAGGGACAGATTACTGTGGTATGATTCCAAAGAAGGACCAAAGACTTACGACGAAACAGCCGGTGTCCCACAAGGATCTGTATTGGGGCCTCTCCTTTGGAACATCATGTACAATGATGTGCCTAATCTGAGGCTCCCACCGGAGGCAACGATAATTGAATTTGCTGATGGCATAGTAGTGTTGGTATCTGTTGAAAATTCAGACGAGGTCGAATCACTCGCTGACGAGGCGGTATACATCACGAGCCAGTGGCTAGAGAATACAAGCTTAAAACTGCCAGCATCTAAGACGGAAGCGGTATTAATTAGCAGCCGCCTTGAAAATGAATCTTTTGAAGTCAATGTGGGAGATCAAAAAGTTAGATCCAAGTCTGCAATTAGGTACCTAGGAGTTATGATTAACAAGAGACTTAAATTTAAAGCCCACGTCGAACATGTCTGCAATAAGGCGCCTAACGTCAGTGCACCCCTAGCAAGGATGCTTCCTAACATCGGAGGACCAAGTCAAAATTGCAGAATCCTGATATCCAGAATTGTGAGTTCTATTCTACTGTATGCAGCGCCAGTGTGGGCACATCAGCTAGCAGTGAGGCAAAATAATAACAAGATATGTTCGGTCTATTGACTAAATGCCCTCAGGGTAATTGGGGGGATATAGGACCATTTCAGGGGAAGCGGCATATGTGATAGCAGGTATGATGCCAATTGACATTCTCGCAGTCAAAATGCAGATACTCTACGGAAACAGAAACGCTGACACAAAGATGGAGCGCCAAAAGTCAGAGAAAGCATGGCAAAGAAGATGGGAACAAGTTCCTCTTGGCAGACGGACTTACAAGCTCATCCCCGATTTTCAAAAGTGGATCAAACGCCCACAAGGAGAAGTAAAATACCATCTAACGCAGTTTCTAACTACCGAACTACCGAAAGCACCTACATCGCTTCGGTTTAGATGTCTCTTCAAATTGCCCGACATGCGGACCGAAGTTTTTCCGCGGTTTTCCCGACACAGAGCCAAGTTGCAACGATACACGAACCTGTTATATGTATATATATATATATATATATATATATATATATATATATATATATATATATATATATATGTATATATATATATATATATATATATATATATATATATATGTATATATATATGTATATATATATATATATATATATATATATATATATATATATATATATATATATATATATATATATATATGTATATATATATATGTATATATATATATACACACATATATATATATATATATATATATATATATATATATATATATATATATATATATACATATATATATATATATACATATATATATATATATATATATATATATATATATATATATATATATATATACATATATATATATATATATATATATATATATATATATATATATATACATATATTTATATATATATATATATATATATATATATATATATACATATATTTATATATATATATATATATATATATATATATATATATATATATATATATATATACATATATTTATATATATATATATATATATATATATATATACATATATAAATATATATATATATATATATATATATATATATATATATATATATATATATATATACATATATTTATATATATATATATATATACATATATTTATATATATATATATATATATATATATATATATATATATATACATATATTTATATATATATATATATATATATATATATATATATATATATATATATATATATATATATATATATACATATATAAATATATATATATATATATATATATATATATATATATATATATATATATATATATATATATATATATATATATATATATATATATATATATATATATATATATATATATATATATATATATATATATATATATATATATATATATATATATATATATATATATATATATATATATGCAGAGTAGGTTGACTGCAGCGTCAGGTAAATGTGACATATTTTTGGCTTCGGTACTAGCAAAGGGTTGCCAGCAAGAGGGGTTTTTGCTATTTCCGTACCCATAAATGCTTACATAAACATTTGAAAGTAAGCAAAGAAAATAAGTACAGCAGACGCCTAGTCCTTGGAATATACACCAAATTCCACCTAAATTATTTAGTCCACCTACTGTAGACACGAAGTACCCGATCCAAGCGATAGGTCAGTACACGATTTCATACAACCTGACTTCAAGTAGGTCGTGGACTATATTGCTGTAAACACATCCGACCCAAGCCTTGATTTTTGCGCGACTATTAATAATATATGTACCTTGAATATAAGCTCGCAACCCTCTCGTTTGACTCAAAATCATTTAAATAATCATGTTTCAGAGACAAATGAAAAGATAATTACAGTGTTTCAACTATAATTAAACTAAATTACAGCTGTCATGTATATGCAAACAAAGACTAAATTTGACCCGATCAAATTTTAGGTCAGGACGATGTAAACACCTTAGGACTAAATTCATGAAGTCCGCGTTATAGTTCAGGTTACATTTGGTCCAACCGCTGCAAACCCTACCAATGTTTTGATTTCCTAAGGTCTGGACATTTTTTGGATGGCAGCCCCAAAAACCTTTCTATCGCTGCAACTTTCGATGAAGTCATCGAAATTAAATTGGCTTTTGGTCTATTATTACTTAGGGTGTCCTTAAGTATCTATTGGTAGAATACACACTCAAATTCTGCACAAATCCTCTACTGTTCTTCAAACATTAGTGTTTCTAGCGGTTCTGATGCGCTAGGGTTTTTTAGTTTCTCATATAATATTTCATGTATGAAGTGATGGTGTTAAAATTATTACCCCTTCCAACATTCCGTCACCATTATCGGGCATGAATCCAATAGCTCGACCACCACTTTTTTTCAGCGCGTGCAGTACAGCAGGATCGAATTCTTCGTCTTCGGCAGTGTCAGAATCTAAAGAGGGAGAAAATCATGCTTTGCAAACTCATCAAGACAGTACACAAAAAGAATATACCATTATCATTGGCAGCACGAATGAGTCGAGTGTGAGCCATTCCAACATCTCTCCAGGTGGAGAAGTATTGCTTAAATGGTGCGGACTCAGCTCCTTCAACGATTCTCTCAATATTTGTCCATGCTGGGTACTTTTTCGCTTGAATGAAACCTAAAAAGACAGACAAAAATGCATCTGATTCTGCGAGTTTATTTGGTCCCTTTTTAGAAGCAAACCTTGAGCCTTAGCCATGGCTTGAGTTTTCTCCTGTTGTGTTGCTCCTTTGCCAACCCAAACAAAGATGCCAGATCCAGTATCAAGAATGAAGCAATCTCTACTGTCCAACATATCTTGCCGCAGAGGTTTCTGACTAATTGTATCAACTTTCAGTGAACCACTTTCGTCTGAGATCTTGTACAGAGTAACTGCTCGCTCTTCGCTCTTTTCGAACTCTCCATCTTCTTCAGCAACGGATTCGGCCGGAACTTGACCTGGTGAACCGGATCCGAGAATTGTAAAGAATTGCTCTTTGTCGAGTTCACTGCTGAAGTCATCTACAAAGAAATATGACTGATATAAACCACAATCAACAAAACCAGCTATGCATGTATCAGGAAACTTCAAATTATTAAAGTAACAACAGTTATAAATTAAAGACTAGTATTGTATTACCGCTTTTGCTTAATTACAAGCTAAATTTTCGTCGAAACAAATTTCGCGGGAAAATTTTGCATGGAAATTCCACGTGAAATCGAAGACAGTACGAAGGCAGTCCGCACACGGGTCGTTACTCGTTAACCATGCGATGCGTGAGAGATGCGACCAGAGATTTTCCTACACCCCCCTAACACCCCTCTAATACCCACCCTGGAAAGTGCATACACCCCCCCTAACACGGACAATTTTCCTACACAAAGAAACCTTTGTGTCCTTTGTTCCAAAGGGACACCCCTCCTAAAATTCTGAACACACCCCCGAAGAAAAATGCCTGGGAAAACCCCTGGATGCGACTGACAATCGTCAAGCATACAAAATAACGATCGTCTTTGGCCACGTTTCACGTCCACACACGGGTTGTTAAGCTATCGTTTAGGACACGTTAATATTTTCTAAACTTTCACTATATTGATTCAAAATTTAAAAATATTCATTAAGTGATGTTGATTTGATGATGGGGACTACCATAACGCCAGATAGACAAGAAAATCACAAAAGTCAGATGGGGAAAAAATCCAAATGATGGGGAAAAAATCCAAATATGCACTCAATATTATTACGGAATATAACATAATAGAATCCAGGTGATTTTCATATTTTCACAATCGACTTCTATAATTTCTCTTCTTACAGTCATTTGTATCTTATAGATTTAAGCTTTAAAATATTAACCATCTATAAACTTTTGCTTTTTTCAGAAGCAATCCTGTATTACATCGTCGTTTGTTTTTAACATTCGGTCACATATTCGCAAAATTGTTTAATTTTTCATTTCATTCAAGTACGTTTTTAGCAGTTTGCTGTGACCTTTTAGAAAGGTACATTGATAAATTTAAGTTATACCAAGTCTTCACACTACTCTTTTTTATCATATCTGCTTACATTCAAATTGAATTTAAGTCGCGATAACAATGCAAAACAATTATTATAATGCTTTCATAAGAATATTGATTTATATCACTTACATATATATATATATATATATATATATATATATATATATATATATATATATATATATATATATATATATATATATATATATATATATATATATATATATATATATATATATATACATATATATATAATATATATATATATATATATATATAATATATATATATATATATATATATATATATATATATATATATATATCTACATATATATATATATATATATATATATATATATATATATATCTACATATATATATATATATATATATATATATATATATATATATATATATATATATATACATATATATATATATATATATATATATATATATATATATATATATATATATATATATATATATATATATACATATATATATATATATATATATATATATATATATATATATATATATATATATATATATATAAATATATATATATATATATATATATATATATATATATATATATATATATATATATATATAAGACATCTATTTTACATTATGGTGTACTCATCAATTCATACTTTTCAATGCATACATAAAAATACGTGATTGTGTATATGTGAGTGCTTACTATGTCAATCAAGCCTCTCTTAGGTCTGTCATTAATTTTTTTGTATTAGAGTCTGTACTTTATTGGTCAAAAATCATAATTCCGTTTTTAGTAGATACTTGTGTTGTTGTCATCAGTATGATTATTGTTGTAAAAAAAACTGCAAATTTTAATGTAAAGAAAAGCAATGTTTAATTGAAAATAACTGTTAGTATGAACACAAATTTGTTTATATTTTTAGTTTTCCCTGAACTATTCCGAAGATCATTCTTTCCCTGAAATATGATTTATTTACTTGTGTAAATGTTGGGTTACAGTTTCTTGTGAGCTATCATTTTATATCGATATTCAGGTATCATACAGCAGAAAACTCCACAATCGTTCCCATTACTTTGCCTTGGACAATCATTAGCATTTTCGTTAATGAATGATTCTGTAACAAACGGTATTCTCTTCTTATTTAGGGACTCTTCTTTTAAATAGTTCTCTAATGTATTAAGAAGTTGTGGATTCTTATTTCCTAAAGAGTCGTAATAGTTTATAGTTTTTTTCTTGAGATCAATTACCGCTAGGCACCAATGTGTACCGTTGACATGAACAGGAATTAATATAAGATCATATGCAAAAATATTTGCATTTTTCGTCCAATTTTTTACTGTTTTATAGCCTAAACGTAATAAAGTTGGAACAAAGAAAGTATTCATAGCAAAAATTTTCGGGAATTTATGAATTGGGTTGATGTTTATTTGGTGTTGATTGCGTTCTACTAAGAGGTTTAAGTAAAAGTTTATAATATTGTCATTTAACCATGATGAGCCCACCAGACTATTTATATCTTGACGTGTTATAGTTAAATTAAATTTTGATGTTAGAACTTCTTCTTGTGATTCCCCATTTGTAGCCTGGTTGATCACTTTTCTTTCTTCTTTCGTAATAGGGTCCATTGAGTTTCCGTTGCAATCCACAAATTACGTACCCCTTAATATTGACTGGATGAATATTTATTTAGCTTTGATTTTCGATATTTGGGTAATTGTTTGAGTCTCGCCGCTTCCTAATTTTTTATAAAGCCTGTTGTACGTGTTTCCAAATATTCTTCTCGTTTTACATTTAGTTTTTCTAGCATTTTGATTTTAGTGTCGATCAATTTTTTTTAAATTTGTTCTGTGTAATTTTTCTACATCAGCAATACCAGTGTGGCTATGAGGCTTTGTCATGTGATGAATAATACCTTCATTTTGAAAATATTCTTGGATTTGAGTCACATTAAACTCATTACCTGAAACTATTTTGTTTGGTTTTCCAAATTTTGTGCAATGTTCTTCAAGAGTTTTTATTTTTATGAGATGGTTTCTTTCAGGTAAATAATATGCTGTGCCAAATTTCGAAAACGTATCAATACAAGTGAGGAAGCAATATTTCATTATAAAACACATGTCGATATGGATTATTTGATTTACATCTGTGGATGTTTCCGTTAGCTGAAATTTCGGTTTGGTAGGCCGTCGCTTGTATTTAACTTCCTGACCCAAATCGCACTGATTTATGACTAATTGTATCAACTCTTGCAATTTCGGATAGTAAATTTTGTTTTTAAGCATTTGGAAAGTTTCTTGTATGCCTGAGTCAAAACTTTCTTGGACATGATAAAGCAATATCTGTTTTATTGCCTCGACTTCTGTGTGAATATCTTGTGCTCTGAATGAACATCTTACAAATTTAATTTGCCTGTCGTTTGAAAATATTTGCCTAATATGTTCATGTACTACATTGTATTGACTATCAGATAGCTCTCTGTATATTCCAGTTATGCCCTTCTTGATATACCTTCTTCAATCAGTAACTTATTTGCAGATTACTTCCAATCCGCGCATGGATAACCTCTCTCCGACTTCAATAAACCTAATTTCAAATACCTGATGGACTCCCCTAAAACGACGTTGGAAATTAAAGACCTTTACATCGACATCCCCACTATTTTAAGACATATATCTCGTCTTGAGAATAATTTTCACCCCTGTCCTGATGGATTACCGACCATAGTGCTTAAACGTTGTGCCAATATCCTCTCACCACTATTAGCTCATCTTTTTAATCTATCGATTTTCTCCAGTATTTTTCCAAACTTATGGAAATATTCTTCAATTACTCCGATTCACAAAAAAAGGCAGCAAAGAAGTCGTGCACAACAATAGGCCAATTGCCAAATTACCATGCGTCGCCAAGTTTTTTGAAGCCATACTTGCCGAGGTGTTATCTTTTCACTCTAAGTCTTTAGTCTCACCTTGCCAGCATGGTTTTATTAAAGGTAAATCTACCACCACTAACAATTTAGAAATTGCGAACCTAGTCATCCCTGTGATTGAAGAAGGTAAACAAGTTGACTGCATTTACACCGGCCTCACGAAAGCTTTCAATAAGCTGGATCATGACATTCTTATATATAAATTGAATTTTCTTGAGTTCCCTAATAAGTTTATAGACTGGGTTAAATCTTATCTCTCTAATAGCAAGCAAAACGTTCGATTTCGTGGCATTCTATCCACTGACGTAATTGCTACATCAAGTGTTCCACAAGGCACAAGTCCCATTCTTTTTGCCATTTATATAAATGACCTGATCACTTTTGTTCCAGAATCTTCCATTTTACTCTACGCTGATGACGCAAAGATTTTGAATACAATATCATCACTTAATGACTGTACGATCCTGCAACGTAATGTGTCAAGCTTCGCTAATTGGTGCGCTCTAAACCGACTTTCACTTAACGTTGAAAAATGCTCAGTTATCTCATTCTCCCACAAATCATCTCCGATTAATTTCAGCCACACTTTAAACGATACTCTTTTAACTCGCTCCAATAAAGTTCGTGACTTAGGAGTGCTATTAAACTCCACTATCACTTTTAATGACCACATTGACTCAATAATAATGAAAGCCAACTGTCCACTTGGCTTTTAAAACGACGATCTAAAGAATTCAATGACATTTTTCTGACTAAAATCCTGTTCTGCTCTCTGTTAGCTCTATCCTAGATTATGGGTGCTTGATGTGGTCTGCATATTACAAGGAGCACATAGATCTCATTGAGTCTGTCCAAAAGAGATTTCTAATTTTTTTCTTAGTTCTTTCCGCTGGTCTGATCCTATTCGCTTACCTCCTTATGAAAACCGCTTGCAATTATTGACCATGGACACTCTTGAAACTCGTCGTCAAAATTTCAAAGCTCTATCTGCTGCGAAGTTATTCACTGGAAACGTGAACTCTGAGTTTTTGCTATCAAAACTGAACTTTCGTGTTTGCCACGGTGAACGTAGACATCATAGCACCTTATCTATCCCGTTTCATAAAACCAATTATGGATGGCATGAACCAACCAGCGCAATAGCCCCAAGCTTTAACTCAGCGTATCAAATGTTCGACTATAATTATACTGTTGGTATGTTCAAGTGTCGGCTTAAGGGGGGAGTAGGGTTAAATATATGCATATATATATATATATATATATATATATATATATATATATATATATATATATATATATATATATATATATATATATATATATATATATATATATATATATATATTATTCTTTTTCCTTTCATGTCCTCTATATCTTGTGTTTTATTATTTGTTAAGATTAACTATGTTTTATATTTGTTTACAATTTTTGACTTTATCGGGATATAATCCAAAAATTCCTCCTCCACTGAATGCTTAGTCGCCATGGTAGAATTTATTTCCTCTTGAACGTTGAGTAAAATTCGTAAATCTGAATATGCTTGAGTCTCTTTTTCCAATTCATCGGATACCGTTTCGTCTTCTCCCGTTTGCTTGATTCTACTCAAAAAAATCTGCAACACGATTCTCTTTTCCCTTGAGATATTCTATTTCATACTGATATTCGCCTAGTTTGGTAAGCCACCGTTGATTTCGAGGTGAGAGATCTTTACCTTGATATTTCGCGTTCAGGTATGTAATTGGCTGGTGATCCGTATTTATCTTAAATTTGCTTCCGTAGAGGTATGGTCGGAAATAGTGGATCGACCACATGATGGCCAAGAACTCTTTGTCGATAGACCATCTTGCGACAACACGGCACCTATCACGTAATTCGACGCATCAGTGAAGTGAACTTTTTTTTATAATCCGGAAATTTTAAAATTGGTGGCGAGATAACTAACTATTTCAATTTTTCAAACGCTTCAATGTAACTTGGGTCTTTGATGTTGATCTTAGCTCCTTCTTGCAAATACTTTGTTATTGGTTGGGCCGTCTTTGCGTAATCTTTAATGAATTTCCGGTAATAACCAGTAAGTCCAAGAATTTTTTTATTTTTTTCCGTTTTTGGTATTACCAGGGACTCAATAGCACAAATTTTTTCCGGGTTTGGTTTTAATCCTTCAGAAAATAAAAAAAATAATGTAGCACTTAAAAAAAGAATAATGGAATCGATATCGGCTAATTTTCCTTCCACTCTCTCCATCACTCAATGAGTATGCACGGTCCGTGTGCATCAACATATTATCAAAACATATCGTCTTAGTACTTCCCAGACAATTGAAAATTGGTATAAGGGAAGATACAATTGGTATTAATTTTAATTACACTTCATACTTTAAGGTGTATGTTTGTTCTCATTGACATGTGTCCGGAGAAAAGTCTACAAAAAACGCTGGAATCTCCTTCATTAAGGATTTGTGTTTTTGATGTGAGTTTTCAAGTATGTCTTGAACTCTATTATATTTTTTGTTAACTTGACCGAGTTCGGTAATGAATTGTAGTATACTATAGCTTGCTGTACTGGATCCATCCTCAATCTATCCGTTCTTGGAATTACAAGAGATAGATTTCTAGCAGTTCTGGTTTCTCGATTAGTTATTTCTAACACAGTGCGAGGGGTGTTAAGCCACTTCAAATTATTGTTCAGGATGTTAAAAATTAATTTTCCCCTTTCAAAATTAATTATTTGTTGTATATTTAGTAATCCTGTTCGAGTGTACAAAGTAACTGTTGGTGTTAGAGTCGGCATTCTAAATATAATTTTAATTGCTTTCGAAATAAGACTTCCAATTAAATCGATGTTTTGCTTTGATGTCTGACTCCATAAAATAGTTCTGTATGTGATAGTTGAAAGTATATAAGCATTAAACATTATTAATTTTGTTCTAGTTTCCAAGAACTCAAATTTTTTTAAGACTGGAATCATTGGTCCTACTTTATGTCTGATGTGGTTAATGTGTTGTAACCATGACATGTTTTCATCTAGGATTAAGCCCAGATATTTTATTGATTCAGCTTTTTCTAGATGAATTCCGTTTATCTGAATAAAGGGGTTTAGGATATTTATTTTTTTGCTGGAAAATGATATACTTGGTTTTGTTAACGTTTATAAGCAGTTTGCTATGCGTGAGCCATACTTGATATCTTTCTAAATCTCTGTTAATTTTATACTCAAGAGATGGTTCATCCTTTTCAGAATATAAAAGAAGCGTGTCATCAGCAAAAAGGACTTATTTGCCAGACAGCTGGAGATGTTGAATGCAATTCACATATAGAATGAATAATACTGGTCCAAGAATTGATCCCTGTGGTATGCCTATATTGATGAAACGTTCTTGACTGATGCATTGTATTTGTTTTGTCACAATCCGCCTATCCAATAAATAATCTTTTATTATCAAGTTAAACTTCTTACTAATGTCATATTTTTCGAGACGTTGAACCAAATTTTTGTGTCAATAGTGTCAAAGGCCTTCTTGAGATCGACAAAAATGGCTATTGCATAGTTACCTTTATCTAATGAGCTGTTAATGAATTGGACCGCGTCCAATGTGGCCGCTATTGTATTGCTGTGTTCTTGGAAACCGTACTGTATTGGAGCCAAAATTGCTGCTTCATTGATATGTTGTACTATACGCGAATTTAAGATTCTCTCAAATATTTTGCTCATTACACTGATAGCGGCAATTAGGCGATAATTAGAAGGATCCAAAGGATCACCTCCCTTAAAGATTGGTGTTATTCGCGCCAACTTAAGGCAAGTAGGAAAAGAACCCGTCTTCAAATGACTATTAATAATTTTTGATAGAATTTCCGCTATTTCATTTTTAAGCATTTTGATGTCTTCGGATGTTAAATTGTCAATACCTGGAGAAATTTTGGTTTTTAATTTTTCTATAATTTCTATTACTTCACTTTGCACTGTAGGTCTTAAATGGATACTGGCATAACTTTCAGGAATTGTATTATCATTTTGTTCTGAAGCATTGTCGAATTGTTGGTTGATATTCTTTCCAATCATTGCAAAATAACTGTTCAATTCCTCTGCGATAAATTCAGGATTTGAGATCAACAATCCATTTATGGATAATTCATTAATACATATTGATTGTTGGTTTACATTTTTACCTGTTTGCATTAATTCGTTGATAATTCTCCAGTATTTTGAACTATTTCCAGCCGATGCTTCGAACTTTTTTGAGTAAAATTCTCGTTTAGCTTCCTTTATCAGTCGATTCGACTCCCTTTTTAAGAATGTGTAACTTTGCTTTTTAATTGCGGAATTTATATCTGCCATGTATATTTTGTAAGCTTTGCGCTTCTTTTTCGAGACATCTATATTTTTTTTTTGGTGATCCATGATTCTTGGCGTACTCTTATATGTTTTGTAGTTGTTGCTTTGTTCTTGGCTTGAGTTAATATGCCAATCAGTTCTTCGAAATTTGCTACTATTTTGTAACGTAGATCTTCTATTACATATTTTTTAAATTTGAATTTGCATGTATTATTCATGGTTATTTTTTTTTTGGAGGCAGTTTTACTTTAACATAACTCTTTATTGACAAACTTATTATTCTATGATCTAAGTCTGGCCATTCATCATCTTCATATGTGATTCGATCAGCTAAAGAAGTATTTGTTACAACGACATGATCTATTAAGGTTTTCGATATTTGTGTTATTCGCGTTGGTTTATTCGAATTTAGTAAAATTCCATTATTGTATGTTAAAATATTATAGTATGCTCTAGTTATATTGGATGTCGTTAGTATATCAATGTTAGTATCAGCTAGGGTGATAAGCTTTTCATAAGATGAATAGAGTATATCAATATGACTTATAAATTCATAGTCATCTTCTAAAGGCGCTTTGTAAAACGTACCGGTTCTAATTTTTTTCAAAATTCAACTTAATTTCAACTATTATAGTATTAAAGTTATTAAATGTATTAATAAGTCTCGAATCGAGATTGGATTTGACAAATATCGCTGTGCCTCCTCCACGCCCTGAATCTCTGCAGCAAAAGTAGCCAATATATTCATTTAGTGTATATATTTGTATTCCATTATGGTATATCCATATTTCATTTAAGACAACCACGTCGATGTTGTTGAATTAAGGTGGATATTTAGATCATCAATTTTATTACGAATACTTCTTATATTAGCATACATTATTTTTAGAATATTGGTTATTTGACTCATCGTACTTTTAGTAATTATAATCAATATTTTATTGATTTATTACAACCATTCTTTTATACTGTTCGCATTCGTAACTGTCGGCTCGATGATTTGTTTGGTTATGGCTTTTTTGCGTACAATTTATGCATTTCTGAATATATTCAGAACATGTTTTTGTTGGATGATTTCCAGCACAATTAGCACATTGTTCTTGCCAGACGATGTTTTGTGGTTGAAACCCTGACATTTGTAACATCTCATAACATTGTGGTCTTCAATGATGTAGTGAGATCCAAAGCCCATATTGATGAATTGGTTGACCATTCGTTTAAATAATTTTCCTCCCACTTCAATAAAAGCAATCCATTTACCTGATTTAAATGCTTGTCTCATGTGGACAATTTCAAATTTATCATTAGAGTCGACCGAATAGTTAAGGTTGGTAATTTCATCCATTAATTGCTGTGTTGTATATTTTTTTAGTAAGCCTCTAATTAATAATCGTGGAACTTTTTGTTTTGTTATTTCAACATTATATTCACTTTTTAGTTGCTCCTTAACTTTTTTAGCTATAATTTCAGTATTTTCTATTGAATTCGATTTGATTAAAAAACCACCATTATGCAGAGACATAGCGAATTCAATTGGAGTTTTTAATAAGTTTGGTTTTATTTTTTCCTTGACCTCTCGAATTGTTTTTGTAGAGTCCTCGTCTTTTTTAGGCTTAATTATTATTCCTCTGTTGAATGTGACTATTTTTTGTTGTTCTGACATTTTCACAATATTTGCATAAGATATTTTTGGTTCGTTCTTTATAATTTCCATTTTTTTTCTATTTTTTTTATTAGCTGGTGGGTTGACTCAATCTGCAACTTTATTCTGTCGTCACGACTTTTTTTTAGAGCAACATCGCATTTATTACATATCCACTTTATTTTGTCTCCTAGTTTTATAATATTATTGAATTCCTGCCTAGTAATATTAACACAAGCAATGTGAGACCACGTATCGCTGCAAAAACCCTCACATGAAATACCTTGGTGGTTGGCTTCTACCAGCTTTCGGCATTTTCCACATATAATGCCGTCACTCACTTTTTTCGTTTTTTGGCTGAAACAAAACTATTATTTTTAACACAGACACACACCGATCAAGACACTCTTTTTTAAAAAAAAATTCACCGCCAGTCACACAAGAAACAATCAACCAAAATTCTAGGAATAAAAAAATTAGCAAAAAAGGGAAAATATCAGCCAGATCCAAGGATAAGCTGCACAGTATGAAACACCTTTAAAACACACACATCAAAATTATTATAAAATTAGTTAAAATTTTTATTTTATTTAATTTTTTTTTTATTTGATTGACACACGTCTACTCTCTTCAAAGTCTACTACACTACTATCTGTGACTACGAGCCCAAGAAAACCAGTTTCTTTCTTTAAAAAATTACATTTATTTATTTGTGCCTTTAATATATGCTTCTCTAAGACTTTAAAAATATCTGTTATGGCTTTTACGTGTTCCTTGAGAGAGGTACTAAAAATCAAAATATCGTCAAGATAGACGACACAGGTTTTATTAATAAAATCCCGCAAAATCTCATTCATGAGACGTTGAAACGTTGCCGGGGCATTCTTGAACCCAAACGGCATACGTATAAATTCGTATAAACTATGTGACGTTACGAAGACCATTTTTTTTCTGTCTTCTTTCACAAGGATCTGGTGATACAGTTTCGCCAGATCTATTGTAAGTTTTCCTAGTATAGAATCGACATTTGGTAGGGGAAATTTGTCATCAATAGTGACTTCGTTTAGTTTGCGAAAGTCGATGACTAACCTGAATTTCTTTTCACCCGAATTATAAGTTTTCTTTGGAATCACAATCAAAGGACTCGAGTACTTTGAATTGCTTTTCCTTATTATGCCTTGCTTTTCTATTTCCGAAATTTGGGTACGAACTTCTTGTTCATGTTTGGGAGGATATCTATATAATTTTGAATTTATTTGTCGGTCTGTGATTGTAGGAATTTCGTGTTCTATAGAAAGTATCCTTGAAAAAGCTAGTTTCAAATCTTTTGATTAATATCGTTACTTTCCGATATTCTTCCGTACTCAAATGATCTAATTTTAAGTGTTTTAAATAATTATTTGTAATATGCTCAAACGTACATATTTGAATAATTGTATATGGATTATTCAGAAATTTTATGATTTGCCCGTTGAGCGAGATTGTTTTATGGTCTAGATTATTGTATCGAGTTTGTCCAATAAAACTATACCGATTATAAAATCATATTTCCTGCTTTCTAGATTTTGAACTTTCCACCTGACTTTTGATTGAGTCGAAATTTTGAATTCTGAAGGAGCGGATGTGTGAACCTCGTGGTTAACACAATCTCGTCCTGTTATGGTAGAGAAACATAAAGGTTTGATTTTGATTTTTTCAAACTCATTAAGATTCTCGTCAATGATGCTAAACGATGATCCCGTATCTATTAATGTTGTGTATTCAATGGCATTTATAGTGAATTCAATTAGTGGTAGGTCGTCCGAGGCTAGTTTAGAAAAAACGTTGCCTGTTCTAACTGCACTGGACTACCACTACCATGATTTGACTCTACGTGATCATTTGGTCTATCGTTCCTTTGGAATTGATCATTATTAAAATTTCGATATGAATCTTCCCATAGGCTCTACACCCTGTTGCCTATATTGCCCGGGATTTTCCCAACAATTTATTTTGTGCTGGTTGGAATTTTTATGTGAATACTTAGTTTGATGACTGCAATAAATATTTCCCGAATTTTTAGAACGATTAGTTTGGTATTGATTTGGTTTATTCGTTTCTGAATCTTGACCTGTTTGGTGTCTGTTTTGGTCTACAAGTCTGTTTCGTTCCCAATGCCGGTCTGTTTGGTGTTTGTACTGTCTGTAATTATCTCTGTTTTGTTTGTAAGATCGGTCTTGTTCGTCAAATTCTTTATGTTGGGGGTATTTATTTCGTGAAAAACTATTTGCTTTTGAAAAACTATTTGCTTTTGAAAAAATATTTACTTTTTGCTGTCAATTGTTTTTGAATTGTCTACTACGCATAATTTTCAACACTTCCTCTAATTCACAAATTTCATATATCTTATCCAAGAAAACACCTTGGGTCATTTCTTTAATCTAATTTATAAGCAAGGATTCAACATTACTTAGATCGATATGCAAATTATCCGAATATAATTCGATATATAATTAATTCATCGGATTTACATTTTATTTTTTCTACTTCTACTGTAAGTTCACTCACCGTATTGGCTTTCAAACTGCTTATACATTTGTAGATGTTCGACGGCTCCATATCGGGCTTAAATCTCCATTTGAGTGTTTCTTTTATCGAATTCCAATTATCTGGCTGCTGTATGTACGACGCCAAGGAAGTATTTGTAGCTCTAGACGAAACCGCCAAAGAAGTTGGTCTTCAAACTAACGAACAAAAAACTAAAGTTATGACTCAATCAAGGAAAAAGACGCCAATAAGACAAAACATAACGATAGGGGACTGTAGCCTTGAAAACGTAGACAACTTCGTGTACCTAGGGACGAACCTCTCGAAGGATGGGAATGAGCTTGACGAAATCAAACGACGGATTCAATTAGCCAATAAGACATTTTTTTCGGTGCTTCCCACTTTGAAATCTCGATGCATACACAGGAATACGAAGCTCCGCATCTATAAAACAATTATTAGACCTGTGCTATGCTACGGAAGCGAAACCTGGACGCTGACCCAGGCATCTGAAAAGGCCTTGAATACGTTTGAGAGAAGGGTATTGTGAAGGATCCTCGATCCAATACGGGAAGAAGATGGATGGCGAATCCGATACAACAACGAGCTGTATACCATGTATGACGAGTCGGAAGTCTCTACCGTCATACGACTCCAAAAATTACAATGGGCTGGCCACGTCGAACGAATGAGCGAAAATCGAATCCCCAAACGATCTCTCAAGGGGCGAGCGAGCGGAGCCAGGCCAGTCGGTAAGCCACGCAAGCGCTGGGAGGATTCTATAGATGCTGATAGCAGGTCACTTTTGGGAGCACCGAACTGGAGGACGCGGTCACTGAACCGAGACGAATGGAGGCGAAATATTAAGGAGGCTAAGGCTCGATTCGGGCTGTAGTGCCCCGATGATGATGATGCCACCGGAACAAACTAACCCCTAAATATAAGAAACATAGTCAAGCGAAATAATTATATTACTATAATAACAGATAAAAATAAGAAATTAAATTAATTAAAACTAAGCCCAAATTACAGGTTGACAACAACAATCAACGGACAGAGATTGGAGGTGCAGAGCCTCAATAACAATAATGGACTATTGCCACTACGAATAGGTACCGCACGTGCAATACAAACATACAATAACCTCTTACACATTATCAGACTAGACTGTTACGAGGAAAATATCAAACAAATTACTAAATCACTGAGGAACTTTGAAAACATGGACGAAATTAATAGTACCCTGACAATAACGAAATTAAAACTAAAAGAAACTGATCATAAGTTACATAAATGTTGGGGGTTGACCCCTAAAATGACAAAAAGAGGACTGATCAATGGACTAGGAACCATAATAAAAGTTATCACCGGGTACTTAGATGCAAGTGACGCACTTCATATCAATAATCAAATAAGCGAAACTCTGAGCCGAGAAAACACATTGAGAAATGAGGCTAACGGGCAAACTTAACTTAACGAACAAATGATCCAGCGTTTTGAAAACATAGCTAATCATATCAACGAGCAACAAAAAACAATAAATAATTTCTTAAAATATTCACAAAATTCTATCCGGAATCAAAGTAGATTCGAAAGTAATTTTCGCTACCGAAAGTAAATTACGCGCTGAATCGGCGTTGCACGGATTCAACCACATCGATCAAGTATCCGTAATGGGGACACCAAATTTGGCAACAGTATTCAAGAACCCTACGGACGAAGGAAAAAAACAGATGAAGAGAAGTGGAAAGATTAACAAAACGTTTAGAGAAAAAACGAGAATCCTTGACAGTGACGTGAAGAATATGCAAGTCGAACTTCAATTTGGAATCAAAAATCACGCCAAGGTCCTTGGTATTAGAAACAGAATTGAGAGGAGAGCCAAGGACACAGTAAGAGAAGAACAAAAGAGATATTTTGTGGGTGATAGACACTTGATGACAATTCGCAACATTCAAAGTGAGGGAATTAGTAGTGCACCAGTTAACCAAAGTATCCAAACCGTTCTGCAATCTGGTACAGTCACTAGCGGATTCAATCACTCTGAAAATTTTAAGATCATCAGCGTACAAAAGGCAGGGTGAGTTAAAGAGGAAAGGAAGGTCGTTAATAAAGAAAAGGAACAATAAAGGGCCAAGAATGGATCCTTGCGGAACTCCTAAAGTAGGAAAAAAGGTGTTGAAGAGCAAAAGTTAACAGTAACGACACAAGAGCGATCACAAACGTAGGAAGAGCACCAACAAAAAAGGGCACCAGAGAGACCAAACCCAGTTAGCTTTGCTAGAAGAAAATCATGGTTCATTGAATCGAAGGCCTTGGCAAAGTCGGTATAGAGGACATCAACTTGCTTTTGCTGATCGGTTGCGGCAGCAACTGTGTTTGTCAAAGTCAATAAGTTTGTAACCGTTGACTTACCTTTGATGAATCAATGCTGTTCCCTGGCCAGCAAGAGCTGGACGAAAGGGTACACTCTATTGTAAACGACTTTTTCGAGAAGCTTACTAAAGCATAGTAGGAAGTTGCTGAAGCTATAGTTCTTGCAAAGTTAAATATTATTTCTAAATAAATATTTAACGATAATGAGCTTGCGGAAATTCAATCGATCCTTGAAAAACAATTTATAAATGTAACATCAAATGAAAATATATATGCATTTCTTGGGCTACAAGCTTACTTCAATGGTTCCAATATAATATTTAACATACAGATCCCAGTTTTTTCCCAGGAAACCTATTCCTTTTCACATATGATACCACTACCTATCAATCAAACTAACTTAATAGTTACGAAACCTTACATGGTCCTGAATTCTGAAACAATCCAATATTTCGACAAAGCATGCCCAAAAACTGAAGGAAAATATATCTGCCATGAATCGAGCCACGAGGAAAATGCACACGAATCCAAGTGCATGAATGAAATTGCTGAACAACCAACCAGCACAATGCGACATAGCCCAGCAAAAAACAGATATAATTGAAATATACCAGCCAGAACCAAATATACTAATCCTAATAAATGTTCCAGAAATGGTAGTCAATGCATCTTGCACACTAAATACGCTAAAAGTACGAGGAACCTTCTTTATCCAATTTCAAAACTGTGAGCTTATAATCAACAACATCGCATATTCATCAAAAGCCACCCTTCACTGGGACGAAATCTAAATTTACCCGACGGTCTTTAATTGAATTCTTCCTGTATCAGCAAACAGCACCATCACCCTTCAAAACCTCAAGAAATACCAGTTTTCGAAAGAATCACACGCACCACTCTTACAAGAGGACCTAATCGATTACAAAGAGATTCCAGTGACACTAACCATACTCGCCATCATATTCCTCGCCACAACCATAGCTTAAGAACTATATATAGCTCGAAAGTACGTGAATTGCGATACAATTGCAAGAAGTAGATAGCAATATCCAAGTCCAAGTTAAAGACACAAAGTACCCCGCCAAGCAACGCTGCTACGATCAGATACGTTTCTCATTCCCACTAGGCAATATACATGTGCTTTGCCAAAGATACTATTTTAACGAATGGTAATTTATGAATTATTGATTTTCTTAACACATTTTCTGGATATTAATATGGTAAGCAATAAGGTAGTTAACGCGGAATACTACTTTCGATACTATTTGGCGAGTAAAAGGAATATCTCCGACACTTTTATGCAACCCAATACAAAGAATTTCGTTTGTTGCCAGTGAATGTTCGCTGCGCTTACTGTTTCTTTATATACGCACGCCAATACACTCTCACCTATCAGCTAACACGGATATATACATTCTAACCTGTCGTTTGTCAGTATGCTTTTCTCACTTTCGTATGGGACAAAGTGAACTTATTTCGGGAACTTATTTCTCATCAGAATCACGTCGGGGTCACCAGATGTTTCGATAAGGGCATTTTCTTTATATATATATATCTATATATGTATATATATAAATATATATGTATATATATATATATATATATATATATATATATATATATATATATATATATATATATATATATATATATAATAACATCAAAAAAATTCAGTACTATTTTTCAGAAACGCGCCATCCGATTCAGCTGAAACTTTCAGGACACATTGGTGTGTATGCAGAATAGGTTCAGGTCTAACCTAATGTCAATTATCTTTAACCTTTTGGCGCCGGCGGCTATTTTAGTGATATTTTTAATATACCCTTTGTTCCGTCCACAAATAATTGCGCAATGAATTTTGAACGTGTTTCAAATGTGAATCTGATAGTGTTTTGGAATTTTTTAACCCCATGTGTGCGCTAGGTGCCTAAAAAGAGAACGGGAAAATTTGAAAATTTTTAAATTGCGATAACTTTTGACAGAGCTATTCAGTCATTATGAAACTTTCAGAGCATATTGGTATTATTTAGCTGTAAATGTTTTAATGAGCATGTTGGCAACCCTATAACTAGGGCAGGTGCTGAAAGTAAAAACCTTTAAATCATCGACTCTCCAGGAAAAATGTCGTTTCTTGAAAAAAAAGGCACTCATATATAAATCTTATGCTTTGTCTACATAGTCAAAGTAAAAAAATTGAAATTTTACAACGGGCACGCCTATTAACCCTTTCCTAATTCACCTATATTTTTAGCATCAAAAACTTCTGTTCACGGAAACTCACGATCCGATAATCAGAATTAGTAGAAATTTACAAAATGTATTAATCTTAAGTAGGACCAGGTCTGATAGAAGTGATTTTGAAATGCGGACAATTTTGTGTCAGTGGTGCCATTTTGAAAAATTACTAAGACAAATAACTGATTTTAGCCCTATAAATTCTGATTCAGTCATTACATTTTGACGAAATTCACACAGTAGTTGAACCTTACTTTGAATTTGGTTGAAAAATTCGGTTGGAGCTGCCAGCTATGGTAATCTTGGTGTATTAAATTGGGAAAATTTCTGAGAAAAATTAAGTTTGTTGCCCTATAGCTTTCAGTGCAGTCATTGAATCATAACGAAATTCAAACGGCAAATTAAACTTATTGTAGGCAATATTCAGTAGGAATTTCATTTCAAAACAATGGATAGGGTTGCCAGCTATGGTCGTTTTTGTATTTTTTTGGTATACCTTTAGTAAGCGATTTTATCATAAAATTTTCAAATCGTTGTGATCTTATAGTGAAAATGAACACTAAATATTAAGATGTAGAAAATTTGAAAACTGTTGCAAATGGTAACCCTAAATTTCTTGGCATCCCTTTAACTTCCAATGCAGTCATTGGGTCAATACGAAATTCGCAGAGCAGGTTGACTTCAACGTAAGGCAGATGCGACACATTTTTTAGCAAAGGGCTGCCAGCACTAGGCTTTTTTGTTATTTACGTTCCAATAAATGCTTGCATTTAGTATTTTCGTCGCAAAAATTTGCAATAAAAATAAGTAAACAATGTTTAAATTTTCTAAGATCTGCACATTTTTCTGATGACAACCCCAAACACTTTTCTATCGCAGTAAGTTTCGATGAAGTCACCGAAATTAAAATAAGCTTAGATTCTATTATTATTTAGGGTGTATTAGTTTAAAATAGGAAAAGTAAGTAGTGGTAGAATACACACTCGAAATCTGCACAAATCCTCTACTGTTCTTCGAACATTAGTGTTACTAGCGGTTCTAATGCGCTAGGGTTTTTTATTTATTTGCCAAGCAAGGCATGATACAATATACATATATAACACAAATAAAAAAGAACATTAAAGTATTTCAAGACGTTGTTTATTTGTATTTAGGCGAATTAGGATGGGAAATAATTAGATTAAGAGGTTAATAGGGCTTTTGTCAAGTTATTTGTGCAAATAAATTTGGTGATAACGGAAGAGTAGTGATGACTTACACTGTTGAATGTTCTACAACACCTATTGATGGGTTCATTTTACCCATAAACTGTAAGGTGCTGGTAGTCCTTAAGCAGGGTTGTATGCCTAGTCCGTCTTATTTGATTGTTGAATATAATTTTGGTAGAGAGATCTGCTATACTAACTGTCCCATTATTGATGTCAAAGGCTAGGGTGCGCTAATTATAGTTCTTCTTGATAAAAGAGTCATTAGGTTTAGAATCGGTCACTTTGCGATTTCAGACAAAAAAATTGGTTGCTCTACACAATTTATCTAGTAGCACTTGTGACACGATTAATTATTATTATAGTTTTGAGGAGGTCACTTTGAGATTGTAGACAAGAATTGATTACACTGCACAATTTATCAAGCACCACTTGCGACGACGACATATAATTGTTATTTTGATAAAGCACAGTCGCGGAAACACTCACGTAATTAAAATGGGTCACTGTTAAAATTGGCTTAATTGGAAGGGAAAACAGAAACGCGTCCGCATTCGACGGTTCAAGATTGTTCTGAGCACTGAGCTTCGAAAAAATGAGCGTGCTGGCAACCCTGTAGCTAGGACAGGCATTGAAAGTGAAAACCTCCAAATCATCGTCTCTCTTGAAAAAATGCTGTTTCTTCAAAAAAAAAGCCATTCATATGTAAATCTTGTGCTTTGTTTACATAACCAAAAAAAAAAAAAGATATGGTATTACGGGCACGCCTGCTAACCCTTGCCCAATTTACCTATATTTTTAGCATCAAAAACTTCTGTTCACGGAAACTCACGATCCGATGAGCAGAATTAATTGAAATTTACAGACTGTATTGGTCTTGAATAGGACCAGGTCTGATAGAAGTGATTTTGAAATCCTGGCGATTCTGTGCCAGTGGTGCCATCTTGAAAAATCACTAAAAAAGATAACTGCTTTTAGCCCTATAAATTCTGATTGAATCGTTCGGTTTTGACGAAATTCACACAATAGCTGGACCTTCAAACCATGTTTGGTAGAAATTTGGTTGAAAAATTCGGTTGGAGCTGCCAGCTATGATAATTTTGGTGTCTTAAATTTGAAAAAATAAAAATTTGGAAGTGAAAACATTCAAACGATCGAATATCCTCAAAAATGTCCGTTTCTTACAATAAAACCAATCTGTATACAAATCTTATGCTTAATCTACACTTTCAAAGTAAAACATTGGAAATTTCATGTCGGACAAGAACGGTAACCCTTTCCCAGTTAACCTATATTTTTAGCATCAAAAACTGCTGTTCACGGGAACTCACGAACCAATAATCAGGTACAACTGAAATTTACAGAATGCATTGGACTTAAGTAGGACCAGGTCTGATAGAAGCGATTTTGAATTGTGGGCAACTCTGTGCCAGTGGTGCCATCTTGAAAAATTACATAGAGAAAAAAATGCTTTTTGCCCTATGAAATGTGAATAAGTAACCCGATTTTCATGAAATTGACATAATAGCTGAACCTTACTCTAATCTTTGTTTGATATAAATTTGGTTGAAAAATTCGGTTGGTGCTGCCAGCTATGGTAATTTTTGTGTCTTTGGTTTTGAAAATTCACTCAGGAAAATAAAACTTTTTGCCCTGTAACTTCCAGTGCAGTCATGAAATCAATACGAATTTCATATTATTAGTGGAACCTATTATAGACATTATTCAGGCCAAATATTGTTGAAAAGCCACGATAGGGCTGCCAGCTATTATTGGTTTTGTGTTTAATTGCAATATCATTACTAAGCGGTTTTATCGTAGAATTTTCAAATGGTAATGATATTGTAGTGACAATAAACAGGAAATATTAAGTTTTCGATTATTTGAAAAAACTTGCTGCAGGTAACCCTAAAGTTCTTTATACTCCTATAACTTCGAATGTAATATACCAGGGGGAGCAGATGTAATATATTATTGGCTTTGATACTGGCAAAATGTTGCCAGCACGAGTCGGTTGTGCTACTTATGTATCAATAAATGCTTACAGTTAGTATTCATACCGGGAACATTTACAATGAAAATAAATAACCAATGTTTCAATTCCCAAAGTTCTGCAAATTTTTCGGATCGCAGCCCCAAACACCAACTTCAGTTACAGTGCTGCAGGCACTGAGCATTTTCTTCATTGATGTTTTATGAGATGCTGCTTTGAAAATTTTTGTGAAATAAGCAACTGAGAGCGAATATAATTAACAAGTGTTGCTCTCATACACTTTGAAATTCATGCCAGTGGTAATATCTGAAACCTTTCCACCATATGAGTTATAAGACCAAAGTAAAACCTGGCGTTTGAATTAGTTTGGCTGTAATAAGCAGCTAGCGTAGTAGAATATGCACTCAAAATCTGCACGATTTTTCTACTGTTCTTCAAACATTAGTGTTTCTAGCGGTTCAGGTGCGCTAGAGTTTTTTCGTTTTCAAACCAGTCCAAAATTCGCTTTTTGAAACTTTGACATAAATTTGATTATTTACCATAATTATCAGTTCGATCCGTTGAAGATTTCCAAAGTATATCAGGTTTTAACAAAAGGTCGTTATATAAATCCTTTTCAAATGTTGGTATCTATTATAACCGACTCTTAAGCATCAGTCATTATTTTGGTATCATTACTGAAATTTCTTTGTTACCTCTACACAGGAATTGATTATAGCTATGTAGGTTTAAAAAAAATGAATGAGGGTCTCAAAATGTTTAAAGATAGTTTTTGCCCAATCAAATAATTCGGGTTGATTTTTCACATCGGAGAGCAGAAACTTTTACGCCACCCTATAGAAAGAATTGTACGAAATAAGTTCATTTTAATACTAATGTTCTTCGAACATTAGTAAAAAGACATACTTCATACTAATTATATATTATGTTGCTTCAAGTGTGTAAAATGTTGCACAGGAAATACTAAGGGCCGAATCTCTTGCGCCCCCCAGTAGTTTCTGACCAAAAATTTACCGCATCCATTTTCAATTCGATATATTTTTACTAATGTTCGAAGAAGAACATTAGTGTTGAAATCACTTTGGACAAAAATTCATATTTCTATATATATATATATATATATATATATATATATATATATATATATATATATATATATATATATATATATATATATATATATATATATATATATATATATATATATATATATATATATATATATATATATATATATATATATATATATATATATATATATATATATATATATATATATATATATATATATATAGATATATATATAGATATATATATATATATATATATATATATATATATATATATACATATATATATATATATTATATATATATATTATATATATATATATATATATATATATATATATATATATATATATATATTATATATATATATATATATATATATATATATATATATATATATATTTATATATATATTTATATATATTTATATATTATATATATATATATATATATATATATATATATATATATACAGTTGCTCACAAAAGTCAGCATACACCGCTTGCAAACGCGGAATTGGCAATATATAGGTAGAAAAAAATGAAGATGGGTGAAAAACAAACTTAAAAGGAATATCAGAGACATTGTAATCTATTTTACACAGAATTAATGAGAATATACATATATACACATATACAAAGTAAATAACAATAAATTCCGCTGAAAGTGAGGAAACAAAAGTCAGCATACACCAGAGAAAATTCAAAAGAATCAGTGTAAGCGATGAGTCATACTGCGATTAAGATTCCTACCGTGTTAATATACAAAGATAAACATTAGTACATTACAAGTCGATCAAACTAAAGTTATTTGAGTGCCTTTAATGCTTAAAAATGAGTACACGGAAGGAAACGAGGTTGGAAGTACGAAAAATCGTCCTTAGTGAACGAGTGGAAGGGAATTCGTATTGCAAAATTGCTAAAATAATTGGAAAAAGTTGGGCAACGGTGCAAACGATCATACGGAAAGCGGAAACGGAAGGGAGAATAAAAAATAAACAACGAACAGGTAGACCGAAATCCTTAAGTAAGAGAGATGAGAGAGACTTGTTGCGGAAAATAAGTAAGGATCCACAAAAAAGTGCTCCTGCAATGGCCACTGCACTTGCAAAGGCAACAGGAAAGCAAGTGAGTCCAGGAACAATACGTAAAGTTTTGTGTTATCTGGGTTATAACGGTAGAGTTTCGCGCAGAAAACCTTTCATTTCTCCAGTTAGTGAAAAGAAGAGGCTTGACTTCGCTCGCCTGCATCTTAATAAGGACGAAAATTTTTGGAATTAAGTTCGGTTTAGTGAGGAGAGCAAGTAGAATATTTATGGCTCTGACGGGCGCGGATACGTGTGGAGGAAGCGGAACTTAGCACTGGCAAAGAAGAATTTGTGTCCGACAGTGAAACACGATGGAGGGTCAGTCCTCGTATGGGGCTGTATGTCGGCCGCTGGTGTGGGGCAATTACATTTTATTGATGTTACTATGGATCAATACATGTATTTGAACATATTGCGAGGCGATTTGACACCTTCTGTGCAGAAATTAGGCCTACAGCCAGGTTGGATCTTTCAGCAGGCTTTATATATATTATATCCAAAACATACAGCTAGAAGTGTCAAGGAATGGTTGCTGTATAACGTCCCTCATCAGCTTCACAGTCCGCTTCAGTCTCCCGATTTAAACCCTATAGAGCATTTATGAGAGAAATTGGATCGCAGAATTCGTGAGCCAGCCGTAAGAGCAACTATTACTACCAAAGAGACCCTGAAATCTGCTCTGCTGTGTACCTGGATGAATACTTCACCCGAAATTACCGGAAATCTCGTTCGTTCGATGCGAAGGCGTTAAGAAGCTGTTATTAAGGCTGGTGGAGGGCCTACAAAGTATTGAGCTCACGTTTTTTGGTCATTCTCGTTCTTTTCGAAACATGGCTCGTAGTGTATGCTGACTTTCGATGGATGAATTTTCTTAGTTTTCATGGCTTATATCTTTCTGTGTTCGGATTTTCTTTATTGTTATGTTATGAAACTTATTTTTAATGCCAATAAAGCTACTTTTACGTTTTCATTGCATTCTCTCTTCTTCCACAGTACCATATTCGTATTTTTAC
>OZ022264.1:85221995-85266995 GCA_963978885.1 Nemotelus pantherinus
AGGAAAAAACAACGGAAGTTAATAAGGTGCGAGTAAAAACGTTTTTAAAGGCCTATAAATGCAAAGAAAACGAGCAAACACTCAACATCAATGTTAGAAACTTCGATGGATCGAGCCTTCCCCCATGCCAATCGGAAATCGTTCAGCATACCCTAAGGTCCGCTTATATCGGGAAAATGTGGAGCAACTCCTACTCACAAAACATCACGGATTTGGCACCAGAGGACTGTGGATGGCAAATAAAAGGGGACAAATTTGACTTCAAATGGTTTCAGAGTGAACAGTTGCCAAACATCGTCGAAGACATTGTACTCAAGAAAGAAGGTGAAGAAAAAAAGCCAGACGGCGAAACTTTGCCAGGTACACAATAGCAACTACAATAATAGTAAAATATTCAAGGTGCATACAATATTTTATCTGCCAGTGGTAGAAAACGCGAGTTTTCTGTCTGCCGGACCTTAGAAATTCCGAGTACGATCAAGATTCTTCCGATGAAAGCGATGAAAATTAGTATATGCAAATTTTATTAAGTCACGAATAAATTTGGTAAATATCTACTTTTTTACCGATTTCATACTCATTTTCTCAAATTTTGTTTTCGTGTATAAATTTATGATTGAAGTAATGTTCTGCTTCACAAAACATGGCATGATCGCTTAAAGTAGGTTTGTCCCGCGAATCGATTGTAAGCACAGTATTTTTACATGCGCAATATGGTCGTCTGTAAACATGTAGAATTTGAGCAACGATGAAAAAAGTCAATTTTTGAAAAAAACGCACGTTTGCGCGCTTGTAAGTGGTTGATTGTCCCACCAAACAAATGTAAGTGGTCGATTTTTGACATCGTCTGATATCAATTGGTAGCCCCTCAAAATATCAATGGCGATGATAAGAGTTATTTTACGTACTGTTTCTTACATGTTGTCAACGCTCCTGACACCAAAAGGTCTCGAGGTGCGATGTAAGTGGTCAGTTTCTGTGATAAGCACAAACAAATTGAAGACCCTGATATACTTTCATTGACGATGAAATCGGCATATTTTTACTGTCGCTGGCTCCCGGACTAATACATATATCATCAAAAAATTTCAGTGAAAAAATCTCAGGAATGCGACATCCGATTGAACTGAAATTTTCAGGATTGGTGTGTATGCAGAATAGTGCCAAGTCTCACAAAAAGTTAATAATCTTTAATTCTTTGGCGCCGGCGGCCATTTTAGTGATATTTTAAATATACTTATTTTTTAGTGATATTTTAAATATACTTATTTTTCTGTATTAACGTTTATGTAATGAATTCGAAATGTGTTTTAAATGTGAATATGATACTATTTTTGAAATTTTTAACCTTATGTGTGCGCTAGGCGCCTAAAATAAGATTGAGAAAATTTGAAAATTTTTTAATTGCGATAACTTTTTACGTTCCGGCAACCCTGTAGCTACGGAAGGCACTGAATGTGGAAACATTCAAACCATCGAATCTCTTAAAAAATGTCCGTTTCTAACAATAAAAACCAACTTGAATACAAATCTTATGCTTTGTCTACACAGCCAAAGTAAAACTTTAGAAATTTCATGTCGGACAAGAACGGTAGCCCTTTCCCAATTTACCAATATTTTTAGCATCAAAAACTTCTGTTTACGGGAACTTACGAACCAATAATCAGATGCAGTTGAAATTTACAGACCACATTGGACTTAAGTAAGACCAGGTCTGATAGAAGCGATTTTGAATTGTGGGCAACTCTGTGCGTGTGGTGCTATCTTGAAAAATTACAAAGAAAAAAAACTGCTTTTTGTCCTATGAATTCTGATTCAGTTACCAGATTTTCATGAAATTGACATAGTAGCTGAACCTAACTTTAAGCCGTATTCGGTATATTTTGGTTGCAAAATTCGATCGGTGCTGCCAGCTATGGTAATTTTTATGTCTTTGGTTTTGAAAATTCACTCAGGAAACTAAAGTTTTTTGCCCCATAACTTCCAGCGCAGTAATGATATCAATACGAATTTCATTCAATTAATGGATTCTGTTATATGCATTATTCAGGCCGAATCTGGTTGAAAAGCCACGATAGAGTTGCCAGCTATTGTTGGTTTTGTGTTTATTTGCAATATCTTTATTAAGCGATTTTATCGTAAAATGTTCAAATGGTAATGATATTGTAGTGACAATAAAAAGCAAATATAAAGTTTTCGACTATTTGAAAAATGTTGTGGCTGGTAAATTTCTTTATACTCCTGTAACTTCGAACGCAGTCATCGGATCGAGACAAAATTCGCAGGGTAGGTTAATTTTAACGTGAAGCAGATGTGATATATTTTTGGTTTTGATACTGGCAAAAGGTTGCTAGCATGAGTCGGTTGTGCTATTTTTGTATCAATAAATGCTTACAGTTAGTATTCATACCGGAAATATTTATAATGAAAATAAATAACTAATGTTTCAATTCCTAAAGTTCTGAAAATTTTTCGGATCGCAGCCCCAAACACCAACTTCAGTTACTGTGCTGCAGGCACTGAGCAATTTTCTGCATTAGTATTATATCAGATGCTGCTTTCAAAGTTTTTTGAAATAAACAACTGATAACGAATATAAATAACAAGTGTTTTGCTCTCATAAACTTTGAAATTCATGCCAGTGGTAATATTTGAAACTTTTCCACCATATGATTTATAATGCATTCTTGAGACCAAAGTAAAACGTGGCACTCAAAATCTGCACGATTCCTCTACTGTTCTTCGAACATTTGTGTTTCTAGCGGTTCAGGTGCGCTAGAGTTTTTACTAATTTTCTTCGAAAATTATTAATTAAGTATTAAACTCGTTTCGCCGAAAATTCATATTTCTTAATATATACAGTCAGCGACAAAAGTCATGGTACCTTTAACTGTGTAGTGTAACAATAAGTACCATTTAGTATAGTTATTAATTTTTTAAAGTAAATTACTCAATATATAATCTATATAATAGCAGCTATATTTTCCCCATTTACGGGATTTCAATATCGCATTGCGTTTGTCCATGAAGCGTAAAATTTGTTGCGAATTACACTAATGCCGCGACAAAAATCATGGCACTCAGCGGGTTGCTTATTCAATAACAGTAATTTCTAGGAACTGTGAAGCCTGTTGGAAGTAAATATAATATAGTTTGAGAAAGTCTAACGTTGATTCAGTCAATTTTTAAAGGGTTTCGTGATTAAAAAAGATGTCAAAGAAAAAAATAACGTGTGAAGAAAGGAAAATTGTGTTAAATATGAGGAAAGATTCGAAAACTTATGAGGAAATTGGAGAATATAAACAAAGGAGTAAGTCAACAGTAAGAAATATAATAAAACGAAAGGAAATAGAAAAGAGAATTAAAAACAAGACAAGAACGGGGCGGCCCCAAGTTTTAACCGACAACGATAAACGGATTATAATGTGCAAAGTTAAGGTTAATCCAAAAAATATTTCCAAGGGAACTTAGCCAGGCAGCTTCAGTTGAATTTAGAAAGAACATTTTTCCAAGGAGTATTCAAAGAGTCATACGAAGTAATGGACTTAGAAGCCGTGTCGCCCGCAAAAAAAACCGTTCATAAACAAGGCAAATAAAAAAAATGTCTAGAATTCGCCAGAAAATACTTAAATGCACCAGCTGACTTCTGGAATAAGGTAATTTTTTCCGATGAATTGAAATTCAATACTTTTGGAAGTGGTGGTCGCATAAGAGTGTGGCGTCGACAAGGCAAAAGTTGACTGCCGAAACATTTACCAGGTATGTAAGTAGGAAACCGGAATTTGCCTATAGGTGGCGCTAGATGTCGATGGAGTTACCGACACATCACGTCAGCTGTCTCTTTTTGTTTTGATATCCAACAAAGATTTTCAACTCACAATAACACGAGTTTCATTCAGTAGCATTAGTTTATTAGAGATAAATATGTCGAGTTTTGTGCCAACAAATTACGATTTGCGGACAGGACTACTTTTTTGTTTTCGTCTGAAGAAAACCGCAGCCGAATCGCATCGAATGCTTGTGGAGGCGTTCGGTGAGCATGCTCTCGGTAAAACACAGTGTTTCGAGTGGTTCAAACGGTTCAAAAGTGGCGATTTTGACGTGAGGAACGAAGAACGTAGAAGACCACCGAAAAAGTTTGAAGACACTGACCTGCAAACCTTGTTGGAGGAAGACGACGCTCAAACACAACAACAACTGGCGGATCAGTTAAAGGTGACCCGAGAAGCCATCTCCCTTCGGTTGAAAGCCATGGGAAAGATACAAAAAGTGGGAAAATGGGTTCTACATGAACTCAACGAAAGACAGCAGGAAAACCGCAAAACATCAAGCGAAATGCTGCTCGCCAGGTTCAAAAGAAAGTCATTTTTACATCAAATTGTGACTGGCGATGAAAAGTGGATATATTTCGAGAATCATAAGCGCAAAAAGTCATGGGTTACTCCGGGTGAATCATCAACATCGACGGCAAGACCAAACCGCTACGGACGAAAGACAATGCTGTGTGTTTGGTGGGATCAGCAGGGCGTAATCTACTACGAGCTGCTGAAAACTGGGGAAACTGTCAATACTCAACGCTACCGACAACAAATGACCGATTTGGATCGAGTTTTGCGTGAAAAACGACCAGAATACCAACAAAGACAACACAAGGTGATTTTGCTGCATGACAATGCACCAGCACACAAAGCAAAACAGGTCCAGGAAACGATAGAGTCGTTCCGTTGGGAGATTCTTCAGCACGCGCCTTACTCACCGGACCTTGCCCCATCCGATTACTACTTGTTTGCATCGATGGACACGCACTTGCTGAGCAGCGCTTTACTTCTTACGAAGATGTACGAAAATGGCTCGATGACTGGTTTGCCTCAAAAGAAAAACAGTTCTTTTGGCGCAGAATCCACAAATTGCCAGAAAGATGGGAAAAATGTATAGATAGCGACGGACAATACTTTGAATAAGTTACTTTGTATCATATCATTACAATAAACATGTATTTTCTGTACAAAAATTCCGGTTTTATACTTACACACCTGGTACTTCCTACAGTGAAACATGGTGGCGGTGGCGTAATGATATGAAGATGCATGTCTGCAAACGGTGTGGGAAATATGGAGTTTATAGAAAGCACAATGGATCGTTTCGGATATCTAGCCATTTTGAAGAAACATTTGCAAAATAGTGCGGAAAAATTGGGTTTGAGTGGCGATTATTATTTTTAACAAGATAATGATCCCAAGCATACAGCATACGTTGTGAAACAATGGATAATCTATAACACTCCTCATATGCTGGCTACATCTCCTCAGTCACCAGACCTCAATCCGATTGAGAATCTTTGGAGTGAATTGGAAATAAACTTAAGGAAACGTGATATAACATCTAAAGCACAACCGAAATACATCATACGGCAAGAATGGGCTAATATCAACAATTCATATACGCTAAAATTAGTCCAATCAATACAAAAGCGCTTGAAAGCGGTAATACAATCCAAAGTATATCCAACTAAATATTACTTTCAATATACAGCTATTAAAATATACAATTTTCTAATCAAGTGCTATAACTTTTGTCACGGCAAAAGTATAATTTTTGTATAAACAAAGTTGTTTTGTTTTATTAATTTTTGGAAACTTGATTTGCTTTTATTTATTCATAATCTATGTTAATAAATATTTATTATTTCTAAAACACAACGGAATGCCTTTAATATTTTTGAAGATATGTATCTGCAAAACGATAAGTGCACTCAGATGCCACCTGTTGACCACCTGTTTCAGAAAGTGACCACCTGTTTCACCATGACCACCTGTTTCAGAAAGTGGAACTTCGTAGATGTATATAGTAGGTAGGTCTATGACTTGCTAAAATTCAGATATCTTAAACATAGATTTTTGTTGAAATAAATGTTTGGGAATGGAAACCTATTATGATTTAAGCTTGTTTATGTTAAAGAATTGGAAATTTTGAGCCTTGTGTAGGCGCTGAGCGCCTAAAAGTAGGCAAGGAATTTATTTCAAATTTTGATTTGTCATAACTTCTAAGAAAAACAATGAATCAATGTGAAAGTTGCAGAGCGTATTGACGTAGACTAAAATTTAGCACACATGGATTTTCAAGATAGTGCAGGTAACCCTGTAGCTACGGCAGGCTCCTGAAAAAAAATCCTTCAAATCATTGACCCTCCTGAAAAATATTTGATTTTTGACAAAAAATTCAAATCATTGATAAATCTTAACCTTTGTCCATCATGTCAAATTGAAATTTTTAAAATTCCGATTTGCACAAGAACGGCAACGCAGCACCAAATTACCTCTATTTTCAGCACTCGAAAGTTCTGTTCACGAGAACCGACGACCGGTTTATTTGATCATAATGAAATTTACAGGACATGTTGGTATTAGCTAGAGCCAGGTCTGATAGAAGTGATTTTGAAATGCGGGCATCTTGAAAAATCACTGAGAAAAAAAATTGGTTTTTGGCCTATAACTTCCGATTCAGCCATCAGATTTTAACAAAATTCACACAGCATTTGGATCTTACTTAAGATAGTATCTTACTTTGGCGAAAATTTGACTGAAAATTAGAATAGAGTTGCCAGCTATAGTGATTTTTGTCTTCTAAATCTTGCAAATTTGCTCAGCAAAATAAAGCTTTTTTCCCTATAACTTCCGGTCTAGCGTAGAAATCAAAACGAAGTTCATGCAGTAAGTGGACCTTAATGTTAACCAAATATTGTATAAATTTAGTACAAAGATCATGAAATGGCTGCCAGCTATGACCATTTTTGTAATTTTGTGGAATTTCTTTATTAAGCGATTATGTCATTAGATTTGCAAATGGGAATCATCTTGCAATGAAAATTAACAACAAATATTAACGTTTTAAAATTTTTTAAAGTTTTGAGGGTGGTAACCCTAAAATTCTTTTCACGCGTATACCTTCCAGCGCAGTGATTCAATCGAAACGAAATTTACTGGTTGGGTTTAACTTAACATGAAGCAGATTCGGTATATATTTTGCTCTGCTGCTGACACAGGGTAACCAGCATTAGCCATTTTCGTAAATATTGCACCAACAGATGCTTCAAATTACGTACCCATATGCAAAGCATTTGCAATAAAAATAAGAAACCAATTTTTAAATTTTCCGAGTTTTGAACATTTTTCGGATGGCAGCCTTAAACAACGTTTAACTGCTGAAACTTTCGACGAAATCCTCCGATGAGAACGAAATACAAAGGATAAGTTGATTTTAGTATGAGCTTCTTATGGTAAACTTATTACTGCTTCGTTGAGAAAGTGTTGCCAGCACTGAACATTTTCATCATTTAAGTTATAGTTATTTTTGTTGCTTTGGATAGATAATGGTTGATATGATTCTACAAAAAAGTGTATTACACATTTTTGGTCATTCAAAGACAATTTCTTCGAAAATTAGTTTTCTAGCGGATCTGATGCGCTAGACTTTTTTTTAATATCAAACTGCCAAATTACAACGGATGATTATCAATTGTTCAGAAATTGCATTATGATTAATACAATGGAGAGTATGTAATGTGAAACATTAAAGAAAATTGAAATTGAAATTTTTAACCCTATATTTGCTCTAGACGCCTAAAATGAGATTGAGAAAATTTGAAAAATTTTGAATTGCGATAACTTTTGACCAGATTATCAGTCCATTATGAAACTTACAGGACATATTGCTGTGACTGAGTTGTAGATTCGTGTAGTATTTTATGATCGTCCTGGCAATTCTGCAGCTGCGGCAGGCATTGAAGGCCTATCGAGCCTCCTTAAAAATTTTCGCCTTTTACGGTGAAAACCAACTCATTTAAAAATCTTATGCTTTGTCTATACAACCAGAGCAAAACTTTTGAAATTTCACATCGGACAAGAATGGTAGCCCTTTTCCAATTTACCTATATTTTAAGCATCAAAAACTTCTGTTCACGAGAACATAGCACAAAAAATTAAAATTCTTTATAAACAGAAAATTTAACCTAACAGCTTAAATGATGCGCCATTTAAAGAGCATACATATAAGTGTGTGCATTACGCATTTCTGTATTTTCATTGTAATTTTAGCTGTGGATAAGAATTGCGATAAGAATTTCTAGTGAAACTTTGTTAGCATTTGGACTGGTCAGCAGGATTGGGAATAAACAGTTTATTTGAAAATGGGTCCGCGAGCAACAATTGAAGAGCTTGAGCTCATTATTAAACATTACAACAGAGGAAAAACTCGGAAAGATATAGCGAAAATCACGTTCAAGTCAAAGTCTAACTGATATTTTCAGGAAACATTGGTGCATATGCAAAATAGTGCCAGGTCCCAGAAAATTGTTAATAATCTTTAACCTTTTGGCGCCGGCGGCCATTTAAGTGATATTATAAACATACCTTTTATTCTGCCAAGAAATAGCTTTTGCAAAAACAAAGTTTATGGAATGAATTTTGAACGTGTTTTTTTTAGGTTTTTAGCCCTGTGTGTGAGCTTGGCGCCTAAAATGAAATTGGGAAAATTTGAAATTTTTTGAATTGCGATAACTTTTGACCAGATTATCAACTCATGAAAATTAAAGGACATATTTATATTACTAAGTTATATACTCGTGTAGTTTTTTATGAATGTGTTGACAACCCTGCAGCTACGACAGTCATTGAAAGTAAAAACATTCAAGCCATCGACTCTCCTGAAAATTTTCATCTTTTACATTGAAAACATACCCATATAGAAATTGTATGCTTTGTTTATATACTAACGCAATACTTTTGAAATTTCACATCGGGCAAGAACGGTAACCCTCCTCCAGTTAACCTATATTTTAAGCATCAAAAACTTCTGTTCACGAGAACTCATGAACTTATTATCAGATACAGTTGAAATTCACAGAATGTATTGGTATTAAGTAGGACCATGTCTGATAGAAGCGATTTGGGAATGCGGGCAGCTCTGTGCCATTGGTGTCATCTCAAAAAGTAATGAGGAAGAAAACTGTCTTTTGCACTATGAATTCTGATGCAGTTTCCAGATTTACCAGAAATTGACACAGTAGCTGAGTTTTACTCTAAGCCGTGTTTGGTAGAAATTTCGTTAAAAATTCCGTTGGTGCTGCCAGTTCTGGTATTTTTTTTTTGCTTTGAGTTTTGAAAAATCGCTCAAGAAAATCAGGCCTTTTGCCCTATAAATTCCAGTGCAGTCATGAAATCAAAATGAATTTCATATGATAAATACAATTTACCATAGACATTATTCAGAAGGAATCTGGTTAAAAAAAAACATGATAGAGTTTTCTACTTATTTGCAATATCTTTATTAAGTGATTTCATCGTAAAATTTTCAAACGGTAATGATCTAGTAGTGACAATTAACAACAAATATTAATTTTTCGAAAATTTAAAAACTTTTGCGACTGGTAGGTAACCCCAAATTTCTTTGTACCCCTATTACTTCCAATCCAGCCATCGGATCAAAGCGAAATTTGCAGGGTAGTTTGATTTTAATAAGAGCCAGGTGTCAAGGAAGGGTTGCCAGCGCGAGGCGTTTTCGCTATTTTTGTATCAATAAATGCTTTTATTAAGTATTCATATCACGAACACTTACAATGAAAATATGTTATCAATGTTTAAATTTTCTAAATTCTATAAATTCTTCGGCCCCAAACATCTTTCGTTTTTTGATCCCAAACATCTTTCTATCCCTGTAACTTTCGACGAAATTCACGGGTAAAATCGATAGAGTTATTTCATTTTGACGTCAGGCAGTTGTGGGAGACTTTTATTTGCAGTGCTGGTAAAGTATTGGAAGCACTAAGCATGTTCCATGTTTATGTTACTTGATGCTGCTTTCAAAGGTTTGCAGTGTTTGGCTTTCCCAAATCTTGAAATTCATGCAAGTGGTAGTCCTAAAATTCTTTCCACCCTATTAATTTAAATGCATTGTTAAGATCAAAGTGGTTTTGCACTCGAAACAGGTTGGAGCACGTGTGGTAGAGTATGCACTCAAAATCTGCACGATTCTTCTAGTGTTCATCGAACATTAGTATTTCTAGCGGTTCAGGTGCGCTAAAGTTTTATTTTAAATATCAAACTGCCGAACAACAATGGATACTTATCATTAATTCTATGAAGCTATTGAGAATCCGCACACTTAACCGACACGACACAGCATAACGTCATACGATATTTGTCGGATTGGATTGAATTCGAACATCTCAAACGGCAAAAATGTTTCCCTGACGTGTCGTGACGTGTTGGTCAAGTCTGCAGGCGTTTGCAATTACATGCAATGGATTTTCACATATTTTTGTCGTGTCGTGTCGTGACGTGTCATGTGGGAATGGTGTGCGACAAACTTTACAGGTGGCTTGTTCATTTGAAAATTCTGATGTAATAGCCCGTCCAGACTACGGATACTTAAGTATCCGCATACATAAGTATTGTCCTCACTGCAGCGACATCTGCAGATACATTTTACCCTTGCCATGAAAATCAATGAAAAGTGTGGACGATACTTATGTATGCGGATACTTAAGTATCCGCATACATAAGTATCGTCCACACTTTTCATTGATTACGGATACTTAAGTATCCGCATACATAAGTATCGTCCACACTTTTCATTGATTTTCATGGCAAGGGTAAAATGTATCTGCACATGTCGCTGCAGTGAGGACAATACTTATGTATCCGGATACATAAGTATCCGTAGTCTGGACGGGCTATAACATATGCCCAACACGATTAGTGCTAAACAAACACGAGTCTGCGAACAAAAGCAAGTGTCAAAACAACCGGTTTTATTATATCCGCAAACACGTGTGACCATTAGTGCCCGTACAGTTAATGAGGGAAAATATGTCAAGTTGTATCTCAGCACCACTTTACATGCGGAACAACCATTGAGCAAAAAGTTGCCCAATGTGCATGCCATTTTTCTGGCAATTCGAAAAGTTGTGTTTGGGTGCAACATATGCGTTGCGTGGTTCTCTCCGGCTCATATGCATCGCCTTGTAACCAGACTCATGGACCTAATGTCGATATTTCCATTCAATTAAGTCAAAATTAACATCGCCTGTAGAAATCGTTTGCAGTTCAAACTGTCAAAAAATGGGAACATAAAATTTCATTTGTTTCATTAATCGCAGTTTATAATGAAATTATAAATGTGTAAATATCAGATTACGAAGTTTGATTTTGATAATACTTTAAATAATATTTACTTAAAGAAAATAAAAATTTAAACAACATTTATTCAACATTTACTTAAAGTTAAGTACATCGTGGTTGGACCTTTAGCCTGAGGTATAAAGCAAAGTACAGAGATGCGGGGAAAAAACTGAATCGAACTCTCCCAATCATAACATTAATATTATGAACACAGAGAAATTGAATAGAATCCTCCACAAAGGTGTATTTATTTGCTAAAATTAATATGAAGGCCGTCCAATAAATATCTTTTCAAGTGTGTTTTTCACAGAAGTAAAATTTATGTAAAATATTTAAAGATGCAAGATAAAATAGTGTTGAATACTATGAAATTTACACAAAAACTGATGACAGCTTCGCTCTGATTAATTTATAGCTGGAACTACTTAAATAAAATCAATAGGCGAAACGTTGGAAACATGGACAAAAATCGCCAGAAATATTTCCAAAATATTTTCGGCCATATATGGCACCGAAGTAAGATTTCAGATTAATTTTTGCTGAACATTGCAATCTCGGATCTATACGCGAGCCCAGATTGTTTGATCAACTCAAAATGTTTTCCTGCAAATGATGCCAAATTATAATTTATCTTGATCTACTTCATTTATGTGAATTTTTCGTATTATATCGCTAGCACTATAAATATAATATACTAATGAAGCCCCAAATGCTTAGTGAAGACATTTCTTTACCTATTCCTTAATATAGCTTAAGTTAAGTAAAATAAGCCTAATAGTAGAATTTAATGCTGCATCGGTAAAAGTACTTACCGGTAATATGCACTTTGGCTCGCCCGTGATGGTCCTGATCACGAATTTGGTTCGCAGCGCTAATTGCTTTAAGTTTTTCTACACGCTTAGCCGATGAACCAACGTAAACGTATATTTCATTCCCAGCATCCAAAATGAAACAATCTCCTTGGTTCATCGATGAAATCGATAAATTCACTTGACGAACGCGCACATTTCGCTTTCCTTTGACCTGGAACAATCGTTTCTGGCCTTGTGCATTAACTTCTGTGTGACGGAAACCACTTGCAACACCTCCCTTTTCGTAACGAATACCTTCATGCAAAGAATTTTATTTTATTATTAAAAAAAGCAATTATTTTATATATATATCTGCCGCTTTATTTCAATAATTTACACGCAAAACCAAAAGAAAAATTCACTCTGAAAGTTAAATTATTTAATATAGTTCAAAGGTACGCTTCCAAACGTTATCGTTTGTACCACTGCGACTTGCTTGCGTTACCATAATGCTGGAAAATAAAATAGATTTTAACAAACGTTCAAAACAGTCCCTGAAATCATAAAATCGAATACCATAAACCTTGGAAACAGTTATGTTAATGCTGAATTTTTTAAAGCTACTAGATTCAAGCAAGGATATGGATGCTTGCAGAAAAGATCGAGCACTACATTCGTTTCCAATGTTTGCCGTGAAAGAACAGAAATCCGCAAACTTTCTGCTTTGAATACTTATATTAAAAAACCAATAAAAAAATTGCATAAAAACTTTCGAACGAAAAAAAAAGGTGAAACAACGACGAAAGTTTGCAGATCTATCATCCATTTTCAAATCAACAATGAACAATAGCGCCTTAAATTCCGTCGTAAAATCAACTGGCAATATTTTCCAAGATAAATTTTTTTTGGGCAAATCATAGCAAAGCAAACTATAGTTAAATACGTTTAAAGCCCTATTGTCCAAGTAAACCAGAAATCACAATATACTAAAATAGTGCAATAACGGCTAACCTCAATATATTAGTTGATATTCCCGTTCTGCTTTCCCCGACTTCAGAATGCACGAAAATTCGGCTTCTCCCGGACATTTAATGCAACTGATCATGTATTTCTTATGGCTTAGCGGCAATTTTCGATTATTATTTCGTGACAGATATTTTAAGTTAAAACATTCGAACGTATTTTCAAAATCGGCAGTCTCATTAAAAGGCAGTACATCAATTATTAACAAAGACAATCCCCACTCTTGGCTTTTTGCAGTGTCCTACTTTAGCTGCCGGCAAAAGAACTTGTGAGCATGAACGGAAGGAAACTTATAATAAATGTTGTGCATGCTCTGCGACTAATCGGTATGAGTTTTTACCGGACCAGAAATAGTCCCAGAACATAAACAGCTTCCCAAAGTTTTTAGCTTACATTAGTTAAGGGCTTGTGGGTGTTATGCTTTCATAGTATAAATTGCCACTTGATTTTACATTTTCCCAATCACTACGATCTCAGTCGCGACACTCGCCATTAAACGAGCATTGGCAAGATTCGTTTTTATTTTTGTGATGACTCTTACAAATAGAGCAAAGCTTCTGGCTAGAGATTTTCCAGGGTTTACGAGAACTGCCACCGGGATGACGGTAAACAGTCTCCATACCATCGTCTTTAAGGCGCTCTAAAACAAAGTGCTACGCATAAATTCAAATGAACAATGTACTCATATATATTTTAAGTACACCAACAGCTGAACAAATCGCAAAAATGGAATGAAATCAATCATAACTTACCATCGCCTGTCGGCAGTTGTAACGATAAACTCGAGCGCCTCTTGACATTGCCATCTTCTTTTTTGCTAACCTTCGTCGGTTTAAGATTTTTCGCCACTTTAGTGTTAGAGTCATCCATTGGTGGTTTTCTTCTGTGGGCTGACGAATCATTGAAAACGTCCACCAGTTTGATTTTATCCGGTGAAATCACTGTTTCGAGTTCTGGTGAAGTCTTCATTTTGCGATCGTTTGATGAATGAGAAACCTGATCCTTCGTACTCGGAGATCCATCCATTCTTTTTATGCCGCTGCGCTGCCTCTCAACTGAATTTCTCCTAGATTTATCACTTAGTGAGCTATCCACAAGCACATGCTCGTCAGTATTGCTTAGGTTCTTTATTTTTGATTGCCTACTGTCTGATCCTAAGGACTTATACGATACATTATTTTGAACCTTCTCCCCGCTTTGAGGTCCCTTCAAAGATGATCTTAAACTTCTGCCGGATGATGGCGAAACTTTTCCGAGGGAAACCTTAGACTCTTCTTTGGAAAGACGATGCTTACTGCGAAAAAGTTTCGAAGGTGTTATCAGCTCAGCTGAATACCGAGGAATGCGAGGGTATCCATGCGGCGCACGATTTCTGTACGTGTCTGTCGATTCCATCGGTATCACTTCTCCACCAGGTTTTCTTGGTTCTACTACTTAAGATTCCATATCAGGCATTTTTTCTAATATTGTACCAGGTTCAGTTTTACCTTCATCCAATAACTCCGTAGCTTCTTCGGGTTCGTCTACCGGCTCTGGCTCAGGTTCCGGTTCCGGTTCTGCATCGGCTTCAGCTTCTGCGTCTGCCTCTGGCTGTGCCTTTTCACCTCCACTTTCGCCTTCTGCCGCAGCTTCGTTATCGGCCGGAGCTGCATCACCGGCCGCATCATCGGCACCATCACCAGAGCCTTTTCCACTACCGCTTCCTGAAGCATCACTTCCGCCTTCACCAGCTGACCCATCATCGTCATCCTTCTCATCACCTACCACATCAACTAAGTACCAAACGAGAAGCGATAGAGAATAAATCGCAAGGCAACAAACGTTCGCAGGTGGAAAGGCAAAAGCGAATTCGTCGTCTCCAGTCATTAACGCAGGGGCTCTACCCCAATGACATGGTATAATATTCTTTTCCGCTAGGAATGTGAAAAATCCTGATTGCAAACCCATGCTTTGATCTTCTGCTTTATTTTTTCGTTTTTTTTAACTGACTTTGCAAATTCGATAAACTTCTGTTTCACCACTGAAAATTTTTCTTCGCCATGTAGTAGTTGGAAATATCTGCTCTATACGTTTGAATGCATTAAATGCCTGTTTGTATCGACAAAAACATATGAAACTGAATTTGGCTGTCAATGCTGACAAACACAGACTCAGTAAGCAACGACGTTATTTGCAGGAAAAATATGAGTAGAGTAGTTTGAATGATTCATTTCATGCACATACTGTATGTTTTTGACTACAACCATACAGGGAAAATCCAGAGAAACATGCTGGTAGCCTCATCCTAAGGCTTCAGCCAATATATGCGATGTATTTAAAAGTATTTACGCAAACTTATTTGATTTGCGAACGCTCAATGAACGAAAAAAGTTGTCTTACTAAGAAACCACGTATAGCAACCTACAGCCAAAAGAAACTACATTCAAGTTAGGATTAGTTTACGTATTTATGGGCCACAACCTTCCTCCACAAGAGAGCACTAAGAAATACGAAGGAATTTGAAGCTTGGAAGAAGCAAATCTTTCAACCAGATGCTACTACGTATTGTCACAGAATTCATCGTTAGCAACGGTAAATGGCCACTGTAACCAGATTTAGCCACTTTTCTTTTTTCGTACGAGTTTTTGGAAGAATAAAGAAACCAGTCTTAAGGTAGGTATCCATATGTTGCATTTCTTCCGTATCGTATCCCTGTTGCGTATCATTCACTAAACGGATATGGTGTCCACACTACTCAATATTCCATGTATCATCAATACGATCCGTTGCAAAACACTCGACACGCAGCTGCAACGCTTTTATTCACTAATCTGGTAGAAATTTGGTCAAAAAATTCGGTTGGAGCTGCCAGCTATGATAATTTCTGTGCCTTAAATTTTGAAAATTCGTTAAGGAAAATAAAACTATTTGCCCTATAGCTTCCAGTACAGCCATGGTATCATAACGAAATTCATATGGCAAATTAGCCTTATTGTTCAATAAAAGTTCAATAAAATGCTAGAGTTGCCAGCTATGGTTGTTTTTTGTATTTTTTTGGCATACCTTTAGTAAGCGGTTTAAGCATAGCATTTTCAAATCGTAGTGATCTTATAGTGAAAATAAACACCAAATATTAAGATCTAGAAAATTTGACAACTTTTGCAAATGGTAACCCTAAATTTCTTTGCATCCCTATAACTTCTAATGCAGTCATCGGATCAATACGAAATTCGCAGAGCTGGTTGACTTTAACGTAAGGCAGATTCGACATATTTTTGGCTTCGGTGCTAGTTAAGGGCTGCTAGCACTAGGCCTTTTTGTTATTTTCGTTCCAATAAATACTTGCATTAAGTATTTTCATCGCAAACATTTGCAATGAAAATAAGTAAACATTGTTTCAATTTTCTAACCTCTGGACATTTTTTGGATGGCAACCCCAAACACCTTTCTACCGCAGTAACTTTCGATGAAGTCACCGAAATTAAAATTAGCTTAGATTCTATTTAGAGTTGGGTCGTACTCGGATTTTTACATACTAGGTATTCCGAATACGAGTACAAAAAAATACCTGTTCCAAATACCTGTTCCAAAAATACTAGCTAGTATTTTTGAGGTATTTACATATATATATATATATGTACATATTACATCACTGCGATTTGCAGTGATGTAATGAAACGGTATGATATGCCCTCCCCCATCCACCAGAGACAAAGTTCCCAGGCTAGAATGGTGATGGTGCAGTTGACCGTGAAAGGATACGAGTCATTAGTCTGTGCAGCTTGTCCGTAACTATCCAATGGTCGGTCACTTATTTGGCAAGTGTTTCTCCAATCTAGGAGCCATCTAAGGGAAAACAAGCAAATTCAATCAATTTAATTTGATTTTCATTTTAATATATGCACAAAACACCTCCTGTATTCGTTCAAACTACCAGTGTCGAAAAATTTACTATGATAGGATCAACTAATCCTGTTGCCATCTATATGACTTTTTATCGATCGATGCCTGATACCAAACTTTTCCTGGCTAATCTAAAACAGTCGGTTTTCCACTTCGCCTCACTGAAGCATGAAGTTGTCGAAAATTTTATTAAGAAATGATAAAAGTTTCTATTAAACATGCACCCACTGGGGGTCAACCTTTTCGGTAAAGCTGGACATGAGTCACAACTCCGGTAGGATTGGAGTGCAGTCACGAGGAGAGCTTCAGCACAGCCGGAGAAGCCAACTGGCTAACCAACAAGGATCTAAACATTTTTAGTGTTATTTTCAGTTTTCCCGGCAGATTTCATTTTACCGTATCTTAGAAACTAGGCCGCTTTTTCCCATATTTGTATGGAAACAACTCAGAAAGATACTCAAATTCCTGCTAGACCAAAAACAAATTTTTTTTGAACAAATGGACGTTTTTGCCTAATTTCCCCACTATTGAACTCCCCGATCACTTTCAATCATCGAAAGCGCTGTAAAGGCAGTTTTTGCCAAACTATGGCCAAAAAACCCCTTGCTCCGCTACAAAACCGAAATTTTTGTATCACAGCAATAGGTCTTGGCTCGTTATGTCCCAAACCACACTAACCCAACATTAGCCGATTTTGTCCGATTTCAGCTAATTTTGCCCTAAAAACTTTTTGAATAATTGAATAAAATACTTTCCCAATTTCTCCTATCAAAACTTTTTTCGTCCTTAAAATATCACTAATATACTTCCCGACCACTTTCAATCATCGAAAGCGCAGTAAAGGCAGTTTTTGCCAAACTATGGCCAAAAAATCCCTTTCTCCCTTACAAAACCTAAACTTTTGTATCACAGCAATAGGTCTTGCCCGTTATGCCCCAAACCACTCTTACCCAAAATTGGCCGATTTGGCCCGATTTCAGCTACTTTTGCCCTAAAACCTTTTTGAATAATTGAATAAAATACTTTCCCAATTTCTCCTATCAAAATTTTTTTCGTCCTTAAAATATCACTAACATACTTTCCGACCACTTTCAATCATCGAATTTGCCAAACTATGACCAAAAAAGCCCCTTACTACCCTACAAAACGTAAATTTTTGTAACACAGCAATAGGTCTTGGCCCGTTATGTCCCAAACAACTCTAACTCAAACTTGGCCGATTTTGTCCGATTTCAGCTACTTTTGCCCTAAAAACCTAAACCGAAAGTCCCAAAATACTCGCAAGCTCGAAAATACTCTATAAAAAAATATGCGATACGAAAATACTTGCAAGTTCCAAAATAATCGATACGAGTATATACTCGTATCGAATATTTTGGAACGATACGTTATTTTCGTATTCGAATATTTTGGAACGATATGAGTATATTCGTATTCGAATATTTTGGAACGATATGAGTATATACTCGTATCGAGTATTTTCGTACTTGCAAGTATTTTCGTCTCACGTACGAGATACTCGTGAGTATGAAAGCACTTGCAAGTATGAAATACGAGTTTATATTAATATTAGGATACTATTACGTCACTGTTTGATTGAAATGAATTAAATGGACGAAATTCATTGTGTAAATTCTTGATTACATATAGTCCACAAAAATACTCGTACCTAGTATTTTTGAATTTCGTACTACGTACTGGCTGTTCCAAAAAAAATACCTGTTCCATATACCTGTTCCAGTATATACGCCTCATCTCTAATTCTATTATTACTTAAAGCCCTGAAATGTATTCGACGCGAAACGAAACGAAGTGTCAAATCTCATACAAAATCAGCCTGGAGCGAAATTTCGTTTTGTTTGGTTTTGCTCGTCAGTAATGTGTTCGAAGACGTATAACTGGCTTCGAAGACAACGCAGTGACTCGCTCTGAGATGGCGCTGCACTATGTATAAGTTAAATTTCGCGGCCATTTAATGACCCATGTACCTTAAATTGATGCGAAAAACGTGACAGCTCATAATTTCATTCGAGTTTGCGGATATTTTATTGAAAAATGAGTGAAAATGGATGGACGAACAACGCATCCTTGCAACAGTAGTTTTTGTTTTGCCGATATCATTTTTGATGCCGGTTAGTTAAATTTATATGCACCGAATTAAAATGTAATGCACTTGTTAAATGTCATCAATGGCAATTTATACTGCCCGCGGTGTCGGGGTGCGGAACTTTATTTCGCTCGATTCCGCACAGACGTTTTCGCTGTATTTCGTTCGTCGAATACATTACTAGGCTTTAGGATGTATTAGTTTTAAGCAGGAAAAGTAAGTAGTTCTTCGAACATTAGTGTTTCTAGCGGTTCTGATGCGCCAGGGTTTTTTTTCTTTTAGTCTCTCACTCTGTCGAACAGGATGTTTTCTGACAGAATGATCAGACGTGTATTGATTAGGATCCAACCGAGAGGGTCTTAATATAGTGTGACTAGGCAGTTCCTGCATTTCCACGTCCGCGATACTTTCAGAATTTTCTTCATCTTCTTTCTCCATGTTAAAGACATTAGAGCCCTCGTCATCAAGATTGTATATCTCATCTAGAACGTCTTCTACTTCATCAGGGCTCATATCAGCAGGTACTGTGTATTGTGTTATTCCATCATCACCAGTTATGATCCTATAATCTTTGTCACTTGAAGTTTTCCTAAATTTGAATGGTGGCTTCAGACTTTTTGCCATTCCACTTGCCGATAGACTACGCTTAACTGCAGCCGATAATACACTTCTTTGATGTGTGATTTCACCTAATGATTCAAACAATTTTACCACTCGTACAGGTGTTGTTGGCGTAGGTTTCTCATCTCTAAAAACATATTTAGTTTGTGTCGTGTTGTCTCGAAAGTTTTTTTGTTGCTTGCGTACATGCTCGCTCGATGGAGGCAATTGAGTTTTTTTTTCTAGAAATCCTTTACTTCTACGACGTGCGTTTAAAAATTTTATAAGTTCGTTTCGATAATGATACCATTTGTTTTTATCCCTGAATTTTTCACACTAACTTATTCTTATTATCGAACAAGCTCCGGTTATTAAAACTTTCAACTTTCAGGAGACACACGTAGCATTTTATTCAGATTACTGTTCCTATACATATTTCTCAATTAGTGAACCAATCACCCCTGAAAGTACACTACCAGCAGTATGGGTAAAAATCCGCCTTGTTGAATTAATATTTTACGTTGTCGCGGAACTGATCGTTTGGCGTCGACTAGCTTTCGCATACACTTTTTATATTATAAGATACGGTTATATATCTTTCCACGAGGTCTGTGGTTTCCATTCAATGTATTCAAGGTGATTTCGCAAAGTGCTTTCATTACCTCTGTGTCGGCATTCTTCGTGTCAAAGCGTTTCTCAAACTCGGTCGAGCATGTCTAAGCACGTATAACATATGCTTGTTGTCCTGTAATCGCTTCATTCGTGACACCATTCTCTTGCTTTAAGCTATCCTTTGAGCAGTAAAACGTTACAAAGTTTTTGTTAAATAAATCAGTACGGAAACGTAATATATCATTTGTATTCTGGGTCAGGTCTATTAATAAATAGCTGTGTGGCGCCTGAGTGATTTCTTTATATATTCTCACAAGCTCCTTACTATTTTCAGGATAAATTTGTCTAGCAAGATGATGAAATTGACTTGTATCACGCGGATTCTTGAAGCATACCAGATATTTACAATTCAATGATATGTCACGACAAAATTTTCCCTGATGAAATACATTTTGTGTTACTAATATAACCGAAAGATTTTTATGATGTGATCCTGTGGTAAAAAGTTCGCAAACTTGTCTTGAAAATGCATTTAACATCATATCGGCCAACACCATAAATGTTGGCTCATTCGCATTATTCACAAACTCTTCTGGAATCGCACCTAAATATTCAATATTCTTAAAACCTACTTTTGCTGGAACAACTTGAGTTTCAGCATTACACCAAATAACCTTCTTCACCCGCGGTTGTATCATAGTGCCGTTTCTAAGAAGTGTCTCTATAAAACTCGTCTTTCTGCACCCAGATGGTCCGGCAACTATCATTGTAAATGGATGAATAAATTGCTTCATTTTTCCATTAATTTTCAACACAAAAACAAGTAGACGGCTTATATTTATACATTTCATCGCTATGAGTAGAAGACAAATTGTTAACGAGTCACGCAGACCTGCTCGAAAAATTCATCAGAGGTATCGATGATTTATGGCAGGCGGATTTGGTTGATATGAGTGCATACTCATCACTGAATCGAGGCTACAAATTTCTTCTCACAATAATTGACGCTTTTTCCAAGTACGCTTGGGCATTAACAGTCAAAAATAAAAGACGAAGGCACTGGAAACAATTCTCGAACGAAGACGTGTCCCCAGAAATCTGCAAACTGATGACGGGAAAGAGTTGTTCAATAAAATATTTCACCATCTTATGAAAAAGTAAGAAATCAACCACTATTCAACATTTAGTGCTTTGAAAACATCGATTGTTGAGCGCTTAATCGACCTCTGAAAGGGATAATGTGGAAGGAATTCAGCATGAATGGAAGCTACCACTGGATCAGCCTAGTATCGAAACTAGTTGATCAGTATAATAGAACTAAACACCGTGTTATTAAGATGCGTCCTATTGACGTGAATGCGTCCAATGAAGTTCAAATACTTTCAGATATTTATAGAAAAGTTAAGGTTACGTCAAAACCTAAATTCAAAATAGGTGACTTTGTACGTATAAGTAAACATAAGCACATATTTGAAAACGCCTACACACCAAACTGGTCCACTGAAATTTTTTCAATAAAAGATATAAGAAAAACACAACCACGAACATACTCACTGGAAGACTATCAAGGAAATTTGATACAGGAAGGGTTCTACGAACGTGAGTTAACTAAAGTGAAACACCCTGATGCAAACCTGGTTGAGAAAGTTATAAGAAGAAGAGGAAACATTGTTTTTGTTAAATGGATTGGTTTTCCTTCCCAACATTATTCCTGGACACATATAAAAGATGTGCTCTAAAAGCGAACAACATTCATTTGAAATGTTGTGTTTAAAGTGAGAATATCTAAAAATACTTAAGCTAGCTCGTAGTGGATTCCTTTACACAAACATAAAAGACCAGGTCAGATGTTACTTCTGCTCGGTCACCATGGATGCATTCAAAGCACCTACCGATTTTGAGAATGAGCACTTGCGATTGCCACCGGAATGTTTCTACGTCTACGGTGAAGACGTCTGTGGGCCTAACGATACACCTATTACATCAAAAAAATGTTCCGGAATAGAGTACTGCCTCTACAACCTATTAAAATGTGTTGGTCTCAGATTTATTTTTTGTTGGTGGATTTATATGTGAAGCTGTTTCAATATACAATTATTTTTCCAAGTAAAATATCAAACATTTTATCTCAATATAAATTTGTTTAAATAAAAAACCAATAACGCTTATTGCCACTTATACAAACAAATGTTTTTATTTACCTGAAATACCCAGCCCTACGTACCAGCTAAATACCACAAAGAAAATACAACATGTTTAATAACACCTGAACATTGATCTACTCTTCTGCAACCAGCAAATAACCTTTTTGTTTTCATCTAAATATAGCCACTCGGAAACATACATTAAATCATTCTGTAGCACGTAAAATCACCATTCATGCATACCCGACATAGGTCAGTTATGTTTATAGTACTATACTCTTCGCGAAACGAATTCAACGGTCGAATCCCATACAAAAAGAGCTTTTCAATTCGTCAGTAAAGCTCTTTTGTATGGGATTTGACCGTTGAATTCGTTTCGCGAAGAGTATAGTACTAGGCATTACGTCGAGTTAACAATGATCTGCGTTCTAAATTGAAGGAAGATCAGCTTGATGCTCTCGCTATTCTCAGCTTCGATTCCGCATTATTACGATCTCTCGATTGTGATGAATTGATAACTACATGTTCGCGACCCAGATATATCCCAAAAAACTTTGTTTCTCGTTTACGAATTATAATATTATTGGTAATGTACGAGTTTAATTGAAATGATTTATAAATGAATGATTGATGATTTAACAAATTGATAAATTTTTCGTATGTTTGGCATGTTTTTTTTTCTTTTCGTCGAAAGTCTTCACATATAGCAACAAGGCTGCAAGGTGGAACCTTGCAAATTCATACTTTGAGGGTTTTTTTAAGGTATGTGTATGTATTTAAATTATTTGTGCGGCAAGGGTGCAATAATAGGACATTTTCACGAACAAACCGGTGCCAGTTTTATTCTGATATTCCTTTTTTGTGATCTCGGGTGCAACGACAAACAGCGAAATATTCTAGGGAATCGAACATAAATCGCATATTGTTCATCGCCTAGGGCGGCGAAATGGTCAAATCCGCCCCTGAGATTACCTCAATGTTTTAGGTAAATTTGATTTTAACAAACATCTCCACGGTATTACCCGAGCAAAAAGTGGTTCAGGTATTGACCACGTATTTTGCAAAGATACTAGCAACCCCATTTTCGAAGCAGCTATTCTTCACACCCATATTACTTATCACTACTGTACTATAGCCAATCTGGCCTATAAAAACTCCAAAACAGCTAATATAATAATAAAACGGTTCAAGTAACAAAAATCAATTATGATATTTTAGTTGAAAGGGCCCAACAATTAGACTGGAATGTTGTATGTAATATCAATAGCCCCGATGAGGCGGTAAATAGTTTTCTATGTGTTTAAAATGATCTGGTAGACAAATCAGCCACTATATCTGACTATACGTTTAGGAAAAAAATGATTCCGTTGAAACCTTGGTGCACCACAGGAATTGTTGTGTCAATACGTCATAAAAGTCGACTTGCAAAGATGTTGACTAAAGGTAGAACTATAATGCAATTAAGTGAACTTAAGTGAGCGCTGAAACTGAACGAAAATTCACTCAATTGAAGTCGATCGGTTAATTTGCCCATAATAGAATTAAGTGAAGCTTCATGAAGCTGCCGTCAGAGTGGCGAATATGAATTTGAATTTGCAGGCATATGAGATGAACTGATGTGAGCGTTTACGCAATATATTTGAATAGATTTTTGCTGCAATTGAAATATAGTTGTCTTCATAGCTTCCTAGCTCTGTTGCAAGAAATCGTAGAAAATTGTAGCTGAGCTGAACCTCGGCACTTTGCTGTAGATTATTAGATCTATAAAGATGGGCTTAGTGCAGGCTCTTAATTTGTACTTATATTCAAATAAGTGTACGAAAGAAATGTTTTTTGAGCAATATTGGTATGCAACCGGAATAGGTCATTACTGCTGAAGTCAAGGTCATTGCTGCTGAAGTTTAATATTCAATAGTGGACAGCTGAAGCATGGTGTGTGGTTATTCTTTGAATGAAAAAAGCGATGAGACGTCATTTTAAGTAGTTTATGTACTTGTATTTTGAAAAGTAAATAATTTAAAGATACAAGTAAATAAACTACTATATAATTTATTATTTCGTATGTTGTTCAACGCGTTTTCTCTTAGAAATTATGTTTCAAACTCATTATTTCTACCTCCTGTAAAAATAGCATTTATGTGATCGGCGAAAAAATATTTTAGATACCGGTTATTCTGTTTACAATGTCGTGCAGAATCATATTCGAGATATCTAATTACTACTTCCTATAATGTAAACTGTCAATGAACCGTTTAACAATGAAAGGTATGTTCGCGTACTACGATTAATTGCAATTAATTGCAATCAAGCCGATTTTGCACTCCGTTTTACTGAAAACGGAAAATTTCCCCTTTTTCAGTAGGGTCTGAGCTACTTCAAAATAATGAAAACTGTCATACGGTTTTTGGCCTAATGTTATAATATTATGGACGAATATTTTTGTGACGATAATTTATCACCGCTTAGGATGACTTTATAATCATTATTGTTCTCCTGAAAACCGACAACTGACACTTTTGTTTGTCAATTTTCAGGAAATGCAATGTGAGCGTTTTTGTACTTTTCATGAATGTCCCCCACCACATGATTCAGGAAAATTCAGTAAAATTCAGTGACTGAAAGTACGCGAACAGACCTAAAATATTCAAATATTTCACATACCTATTATTGCGTCTACAATACCACATACGAACGATCATTACTTCTACCTCCTGCAAAAATACCAAGCTATCCACGAAAACATATTCAAATATTTTACGTGCCTTCTATTGGTTGTAGTCGTTACGCAAACCTCTTGTCAAATTTACTTAATTGATGTACGGTCCCAGTCGTAGGCCACTTAAGTGGCCCGAATTGAACGAAACTTAACGAAACGGCAGATAAGTACATTATGGGTATGCCGCTTGATTTCTATGCAACCGTACTGTCACTTAAGCTACTTAAAGCTCACTTAATTGCATTATAGTTCTACCTTAATCAACCGTTTAACCTGGAAGTAAAGCGTGGATTCAAAATCTTTAGAAATATCCTTAACAAAAAAATTAAGCAAGCGAAATCAAATTAATACATGACAAAAACTAATAAATACAAAAGTAAACCAAAAAAATTATGGGAAATGATTAACGAGATAATAGCGAAAAATAAAAAAGAAAGCCAATCCATAACTGAAATCTTAGCTAGAGACGGAACTTTGTTGAAATCTGGCAGTGATATTGCTAACGAATTTAGCAACTACTTTTCAGAAATTGGTGAAAGTATAACTAATTATGTCCCTCGAACTACTCTGCCTTCGCCACCAATAGTAGATCAGCTCGAGCCTTTCGATTTCAAAGCAATAAGCAAGGAAGAAATACTGTTTCATATTAATTCTATGAATGAGAATAAATCACCCGGTGAAGATTTAGTAGCCGCTAAAGTGATTAAAAAATTAGCAAGAACAATTTGAACACCTCTTCGACATATCTATAATGCCTGCCTACAGACTGGTCAGTTTCCGGACCGTTTCAAAACAGCTATTGTTCTTCCAATTTTCAAAACACAGGACAAAAAGTATCTGAATAACTACAGACCGATATCATTGATTTCTATTTTGGCTAAAATCTTAGAGAAGTGCCTAAGAGCTAGATTGGGTGAACTTCTAGCTGTGTGCCATAAAATTGCACCTAACCAATTTAGTTTTCGTGAGGATACTAGTACAGTCGACGCTCTTTGCTGTGTAACCAGCTTTATAAACAAATCTATCGACAGTAATGATAAAACAATCGCAGTTTTTCTAGACCTAAAAAAGGCTTTTGATACCGTCAACCATTGCATATTGCTACGCAAAATTCGGAATGTGGGGCTCTCGGATAATATATACAGATTATTCTATTCTTACATCTATGATCGTAAACAAAAAGTTGAAATAGGTCCAGATATCAGCAATACTTTTGAGGTCAAATGCGGTATTCCTCAAAGATCTGTACTTGGCCCAATTTGTTTCAACTTATACATAAACGATCTTTGCAACCTACATTTCAATAATCCAGACTTCAATGGCCAGATAATTGCATATGCGGATAACACCGTTTTACTTTTTAGGGGTAGTACTTGGAATAAGGTCTCTCATGAAGCAAATAAAGGCTGTCAAAGAATATACAACTGGCTGAGCGCACACAAACTTGTGTTAAACATCGAAAAAACTTGGTTTTTAGCATTTCAGCATTTTTTAGCAATCGCTCAGAGGGTCATCCAGTACGCTATCATTGTTTGGGGCGCAGCGTTTTCATGTCATACTGCTCTTCGACAAAACTTGCAGAGTAAAATACTTAAGATATGTTTGAAAAAATCAATATTCTCATTAACAACCAAAGCATACGAAGAGTTTTGTGTAATGAATATTCGTCAGCTTTACTTATATGCGGTTTTAAAATGTATGTACCTGAACGGCAGCCAGTTCAATATCCATACTACTGGTTACCAAACAAGAAGGCAATCGACAAATCCCATCTTAGCAACTCGATGTAGAAAATCAAAAACCGCCAGGCACCTGTTCTTAGGACCTAAACTGTGCAACAAACTTCCTCAAGACATAAAACTTACGCTAAATGATCTTAATTTCAAGTCAATTTTAAAACGGTTTGTTCAAAGTGGAAACCAATGCTTTGATTCTGTGCTAAACTTTTAAACCATTAAATTTTAAGTATTCATTCTAGTCTTAATATTTTGGTTTCGCCTTACACTTTTATGCCATCTTCACTTATTGTCAGCTTGTCGATATAATTTATTTTCCGATTTGTTCAATTTAATTTTTTTTTTATTTTGTGTAAATTTTAAATCGCCTTTAATTTAGCAATTTTTCGCGCTTTTGTTACCACTTTCCACTATGATACATATGCATATGTTTTTAAATTCATTTTTTCTCAATTATTAGCGCCATATTGTGTTGATATTTTAATCGAACTTTAATCTTAGTTTTTAATTTAGGCTTATATTGTTTTTTATTTTTAATTTGAATTTTATGTAAACGTTTAATATAGTTGATCACAGCTTCTCATATATTTGAATTCAGTAGTTCGTATTAGGTCCCCGCACTCGCGCACAAGTACTCTTACTTTTGCGAAGAGCGAGCTATGCTATGAATTTTTGTACCATGTTTGTAAAATGAATAGCTGCAATAAATTATTATTATTATTATTATTAACATAAGATATTTTCAAGTCACAGATTGCATCAACCAAATGCATTGATTGGGCTTGAGACCAGGAACGCACATGGCAAACGAGGAAAGATAAACAAGAAAACAAGACATTGCACATGCATATGCATACGACACAAGTATAATCAAGTTCAAGGCAGTATCAGCGAAATGCAATGATCGAGCTTGCATACTACTTTTGCATTATTACCCATTCCGTTTTGGATCTAATTCTGATCCGCACAAAAAATACACACTGTTTATCTACTTGGAATGTACACAATATAATGTACACAAAAACCGTACCTACTCGCACGTATTAAAAAGTTTAACTTATATGTAACTGATCTAACCCACAGGCAGCTAGCACGTGCTCAGACACACTTGTTTTACCAGCAGGCGTAAAAACAAAAACAAAAACACACCCAAACAAACAAGCTCCTACAGCTGCTTATGATTGGCTCCTACATCGAAGATACAGCATCGTCGTCATCGAGAAACAGGCATCCATGCTAACATCCTGCATCGAAGATGAAGAATGGTGGTCATCGGCAAACAGGAATCCGCGACTCTACTGCACGGTGCACTCCCTCACACCTGTAGCTCCCTCACTCCTGTAGCTCTTTACTCATACACGGCGATAAAAAATGAAAAACCAGCTAAATTCTAGACTATGACACTTTCCGTATACAAAGCACGCGGATGTCCTGTAATGCTTAAAGTATAGGAAAGTGTCGCGTAATGCTAAAAGTATAGGAAAGTGTCATCCTTACTACTATTGATTGTAAATTTGTGATGAAGCCCATGAAATGTTCTACCAACTTCAACCCCCAGACCCGTACGAGGGTTGTCGTGGGAATACTATACTTAACACTGTACCGGCCGCTAGCGGTTCAACAGCATACTCACGTTCGACCGGCCGCTCAGCCGCAGATTCTCCTTAGCGACAGCTGTTTTTCAATCAATATCATTCCTAATAATAAAATACAGATGATATAACAAATGGCAATTGTTTAAGCCGATTAATAGGCTATCGGTCGGTAGGCGTTGCCGATAAAAAGCCAAATAATAGCATCGGCATCAAAAAGCCGATTAATAGACGATAGGTCGGTAAGCATCGGCAGCATAAAGCCGATTAATAGGCTATGGGTTAGTAAAGTGTTAAAGGCTGCAGTTCAGCTTATCAGTAGCTTTTCATTGGTCGATTGCTGATTTGAGCTCCTTGGCATGTTTCTTTCCAGTATGGGAGTGGGCTAAGGGGAAACAGTCAAATTCAATCAATATCATTTTATTGTCACTTTATTATAAGCACAAAACCCCTCCTGTCTACGTTTAAAGTGCCAAAATGGAAAAAATTGACCAAGATATGACCAACAAAGCTTTTCGCCAACTATATGAATATTCGTCGATTGATCTCTGGTACCTCTCTTTTCTCTGGTACCACTCTTTCTACAGTCGATAATGGTTTAAATACCAAATACCAAAAATTACTAAAATTTCCAATTTTTTCCCATGATTTCAAAAACACCCCAATAAAATACCCAAAGTCAGTCAGTCTAAATTTTAAGTTAGAAATGGTTAATATTCTGTCAATATAAAATTCTAAAGCCATCAATCTATGGAGCTACGAGGGTGAGACAATAAATTCGTAGAATGGGGATAAGAAGAGCAAATAAAAGTTTAAATTTTGTTCTTTATTTCGTTCAAAATTTATATTCAGATGCTACTCATACATTTTTCAGTTCTTTCAATTGTTTTATGTATACCTTTAAAAAATGTTTTGTTTTTGTCTAACAGTAAGGTACTATAATTTCTCAATATTTTACACTTTCTATCAAATTGACGATATTTAAACAAAATTTGAAAATCTTACTTACATATATAAAAAAATATATAAATAAAATTGGCAATTTTTACTTACAATGAGTCGGAAATCATTATGCTTCATTAAAATATCCTAATTAACGACCTACCGACTCTTTCCGTGAACTATTGGCCAACCCTTGCAGTACAAAATTTTAATACTCGTGTGCTCAAATATAAGGTTGCTGCAGATGAAATGGCCGATTTAGTAATAAATTTTTAAACAGCTGTAACTTTTTATAAAGACAATTTATTTAATCAAAATAGGTACCAATAGATGCAACACATTTTTCTCAACGAGATACAAGTACATCTATTCCAGTTTTGTAGAAGTCCGCGTTTCTGGTTCGAAGAAACTCCTTGAAGGCATTTTTCACAGCAGCTTCATTATTAAACCTTTTTCCTGTCAAAAAGTGATCCAAATGTTTAAAGAAATAGTAATCTGTTGGTTAGAGGTCTGGTGAATAAGGAGAGTGAGAAAGAGTCTCATAACACAACTCGTTTAATTTTTGGACCGTTGTTCTCGATACATGAGGTCGTGCGTTATTATAAAGCAGTATCACTCCATTCCTGTTAACAAGCCTAGGTCGTTGGACTATCAATTCCTGATGCATTTCTTCCAGTTGAGCACAGTATTTCTCAGCATTGATGGTTTCGCCAGGTTGCAGGAACGAATAGTGGATAACTCCAGCTACAGACCACCAAGAAGTTACCATTATTTTCTTTGGATGAAGGCTTGGTTTCGGCATGTGTCTTGGCGCTTCATCGGCATCTAGCCATTGGACCGATCACCGACGATTATCGTATAAAATCCACTTTTCATCGCAGGTCACAATTCGGTGCAAGAACGGTTCCTTTTTGTTGCGGGAGAGTAGAGAACTTGAATCTCCATTCAACACGTCATGTTTTGCTCGGTAAGATCATGCGGAACCCATTTGTCAAGCTTTTTCACTTTTCCAAGTTGTTTGAAGTGGCGGCAAACTGTCGAATTGCGAACGCCTAATTTCTCGGCAAGATCCCTTATGATTTGGCGGGGGTCAGACTCTACTAATGCACGCAGTTTGTCGTTATCGATCGATGGTCCTGGGTGTCCACGAAGCTCAATTCCCAGGTCCATATCTCCGGATCGAAATTTTTCGAACCACCACCGAGTGATTCGTTCGCTAACTGCATCAAGTCCAAATGCGCTGTTGATATTCCTCGTTGCTTCCGTTGCCTTGTGCTCTAATTTAAATTCGTAAAGTAAAAGTAGCCGTTTTTGATTCACTTCTATGTTCACTTTCTCTTTTTGTTTTTACGATCACTTTATACATCAATATGTCATATCGTTTGCGCCGCCTTGTGCCAACATAATGCACTTAAATTGCAGCCAGCTTTATGTCATTGCTAAATCGACCATTTCATCTGCAGCAACCTAATACAAACTTTTTTCATATCATGCAAGCAAGTATGAATAACACTCAAGTATAAAATATTCACAAGTATGCTAGTATGAAACACTCGCATGTACAAAATGAGTACATGTGCCAGTACGGAATACTAGATACGAAATACTAGGCATGAAATACCAATTAGTACAAAATACTAGCTAGTACAAAATACTATTATAAGTACGAAATACTAACTAGTATGAAATACTTGCGAGTATGAAATACCAGCCAGCATTTTGTATGGTAGTATGCTAGTATGAAGGTACTAGCTAGTATGAATTACGAGTATATATTAACTTTAAGACACTATTACGTCGTCGTTTGATTGAAATAAATCAAATGAAGGAAACTTATTAGCAAATTCTGTATAGTTCACAAAAAACTTCCACCTAGTATTTTTGATTCTTGTACTAGGTATATACTTGTTCTAATGATTAATTACCAACCGAAAGCAAAAATTCGAAAAGCAAAGAATTGGCTTATGTATGGCCGCAAACCCTTTCGATGTAACGGAACTGCTCCTTCCAAACATTCGTAGAAGGGTGAATCAAACCAATGTCAAAAACGCCATCACAAAAACATATTAGGAAAATTTGCCACAGTATCACTAGTTCGACTTTTGATAATTTTTTTTATTTAAACCAAACTTGAATTGACAACAGTTGTTCATGGCAGTTTCAAACGACTTAAGTAATTATTTCATTTAAATCGGTCACGTGCATTGTTTGGGACTTCAATTTTGGAATTCGGGCAGCTTCATGTGTTGAAAATTTCGACTTCCTCCTCGATACATTTCACTGAATTCTACATAACTACGCAAGGACTCCCCTGGTTTTTAAGCCAAAGCGCTCATAAGGCTTGAACAGCTGAAGTAAGTGTCCACTGGAATGATTTGAAACACATCCGGCATGGTAGTGTAGTGACATGATCACGGTCGCTCCACGAGTTGTACACTGCAGCAGCCTCAAACTTCTGGGTGCCTTCTTGTGTCTAAAGCCAAACTAATTTTCGGGAATCAATTACGTGAGCTCACAATGCTTTTTTTCTAATTTCCATCCATATTCTCAAAAAAAAATCTTCCCCAAATTTCAAAGCAGAAAGATAGGATGAAAATTGCTGGCTTCTTTACTTTTGCTCTTCATATGAATGAGGACAATTTTGGCCACTTTCCATGAATCCGGAGAGCAACTATTGTTCAGGGAATTGTTAAATACAATGGAGAGAATCCTGATCATAGAGAGTGGTAGATGTTTAATCATGAATTTAGACATCCTATCATGAAGACCCCTTGCTTTTTATTCCGCGCAGCAGTTGCGCCAAGTATCCACTATTGACAAAGTGGAACTGGTCATCTGCATTTTGCGGATCATCCGAAGAACTTTTGGATGGTTTAGTTGGTGAGTTCGAAGTAACTAGTTGTAAAGGAATGGGAGGGCTACTTAGTTGCAGCCATTCGAGCAACACCTTAGCGTTTCCGTTGGCCAAGGAATCTCCAAATTGTGGGTGTCTCGAGTTAAGATCTCCACCGATGAGTGAATATTTATACTGAGATGTAATTGAGCTAATGACTCATGAAATCATGTTACAGATTTGATTTTGACGAATTAAATCGAACGTGCAAAGAAACAACAAGGACTCGTTGAGCAGACGCTCTTTGCGCCATCGAGATGAGCGAAGTGCTATTGAACTTACTAACCAACTAAGAAGGGTAGTCAGCAGCTTAAAAGTGGCAACCAGCACCTCAGTACCAGTTTCCGCAGCTAGTATTTGGCTGATAGGTTTATCAGTTCAAAATTGGCTTTATAAATGACTCTAAAGAGGCTAGAGCTTGGTGAGCCCCAAAAATTGGCAAAGCTATACCTCTGCCTGCCTGTGCGTATGAGATGCCACTTCGACTGTAATTCGAGACGCTATTTAATAATATAATATAATGGTCATATAATGGAAACTTGTCTTAATTTATTTTAGCTTGGAGTATTAGGAGGGGGAACCCTAAAATAGTTCTAAGTTTAAAGAGGGGCGTATAAAATATTTCATTAAATAGCTGGTGAAATTTCAACAATTTTTTCAAAACACATTTCTGGAATAGCTTAAGCGTAAGTTATTTGATGGAAAATAAAATATCCCACTTTTCAACCTTTTCACGACTGGAGTTGTATAGTGACAAGTTGATTATTCTTGTTAAAATTTGGTCGGAGATGTTACGAGTTACCGAATGCAAGAATACTTTAACTTTGGCTAATTATTCTGTGCTAATTTAATGTGAACAAAATATAAGATTACCGCAAGTATAGCGAGCCGTAAATGCATAACTCTACAAATTTTTAAAGCAAGCTCTACAGGTTTGGAGCCAAGTCCGATTCTTCGAACCAATTAATTCAAACAAACGCAACGTGATAAGACAAAGATTATTTCCATTTATCAAATCAAAACTGATTATGTTTCAATAAATTCCTCGAATGCCCTTTCTATTTCAACATTTTATTCATTGTAGTCCTCAATTTTGAACCCCATTTATTCATTTTAATACCAAAATGGTTTTGCGTGTAAAACATGTCATACTTTATTATTACTTACCGTTTTTAAAGTAACTCAAGAATAATGGGCCTTCATGGTCCTGTACCTCGCGATGCTGAATGGGATCTCCGTTCAAAAGATCATCGAGTTGGATGCTTAAGATTGCTGCTGCACCAGCCTCATCTGTCGAAGTTTCAGATCCCAACCAGAAATGAATATCCCATGAAAGGTCTTTATTTTTATTCTCTTTCGTCTAAAAATGGAATATGTTGAAATGTTCAATACAGATTAAGCAAAAAAAATATGTACATCGAGAATGATGTAGGAATCGCCAGTATAAAACTTTCCATAGTCTTTGACTGGATATCTAACAGGCTCGAAGTTCTGAAATGATAACAATAAACAGTGTCATTAATTGATGATAAATTATTAGTTCGGATTTTTTTCATACGCAGTGATTACTGATAGTGGGATGATAGTGAATATAGCTACTATTATATTTTCGCATGTTGCTTCTCATATACTCTGATCCCAGATATTTTATTAAATTAATTATTGTTGTTACTAGAATTGTTTTGATCTCAAACCATTAATGATACAAATATATTACTAAATGTTTTAAGCTAGTTAATCGAACTTATTTTCGAATGGATCAAGTTTCGTATAAGCAATACACGAACAAATCATCCGCCGACAAACAATGTGTGGTTCAAGTCAATCAAGCGTATATTTTTTAATTAAATTTCATGGATTTGAGTTTTGTGATCATAATAACAAACAAATGGGAAAATGGAAGCACATGATTCTCTTTTCAACTTAAATCAAATCAAGAGTTACTGCTGTTTTTACGTTCCCAACATGCTTTACTTAGTTTCAATGATAGATTTAAAAGCATGACACATCACTTGTTTATATTTAGCAGATGTAGCGCATTTCGTGCTATACGGAAATGTTCATAAGAATCATCATAAGAAACATTTATTGCACAAGAAGATATTTATGGGGAGCCTGGTGGTTTTTTGGGCCTTTAAAAAATAAAATTTTTCGCTTTGTGTTAAGCAAAGTGATTATTTGAGAGGTGTAATTTGACCGTATTCTAACAATTTTACTATTTGAAATTTGGGATGCCAATTAAATTATTCTTATTTGAATACTTTTTTTTACACATGTGCATAAATTCGAAGTATTCATAAAAAAATAAAATTGGCGATAGTTTTCCATCTGGCGAAGAAACAGCACAATCACTTCTAAATCATTTTTTTCCTCCCGGTAGGATTTCAATTAATTAAATTAGCTGATCAGCATATAAAAATTAAGTGTTTTGTCAAATGCAGATTTATTAATCAAGTGCATTAACTTCTTTGTGAGGTAATCATGTAGCAAAAACACAGTTTTCATCAAATAAATTTGGGGAAGGTTAAAGTGGCTGCCGGTCCACAGAAGTCTGCCGACCGGCACACATAGGCACAAAAGAGACCCGTTGTGATGAAATTTGGGGAAGAAAGTATAAACTTTTTCTGGAAATATCAGATTCAATAATAGTTCTGAAAAAGTCGTAGCATATCGGATTTAAAAATTATCAGTTTTAATTGGCGAGTTGTATTGACATTGAACAATAAAATATCGATTTTTTTACCGGCTTCTCACATCATTATTGCTTATAAAATAAGTGAATGAAAAAATATAGATACATTAATCAGACTTTATACTTCAACTTTGCAGTATGAGTTAGTGATAAACACGAAATGTGAAAGTGTGAATGAAAAGATCATGTTGCAATTAAATAAAGTTTAAGATTATTTGGCTGAAACTTTTCCAGGGGAGATTTATTGGGAAGAGTTGTTGATATAAGCTCTACAGATTAGTAAATGAAGAGAAATCAATGGCCAAAAACGATTTCAAGCTTTTGAATACCGATAGTTAATAGTGCTTAAAGAAGACAAAAATCTCATCTGAATAATATTTTTCTCTATGAGCCAGCATGTCTTTATAATAAGAAATTTAGGGCTATCAAAAATTAAATTTTTGAGGTTGATTGTCACTAAAAGATCATTATCATTTGCAAATTTAATAACAACATCGCTTCGTAAAGAAATGACAAAAAATCACAAAGGCAACCATACCTCGCAGCCCTATTATGGTTTTTCAACCGAATTCTTACCACATTTGACCACCAAAAAGGATGATTTTTGTTTTGATTTCATAACTACACTGAAATTTATGCGACACAAACCTTTATTAAATTTTCCAGACTCAAGCCACAAAAATCAACGTAGCTGGCAGCTCCAACATAACGTCTAAACCAAATCTCTATCAAGCATGGCTTACAATAAAATCCAGCTATTGGGGTAATTTCGTCAAAATAAAGTTTCTGGATCGAAATTTATAAGGAAGAAATATAGCCCATTGGAATTTGTACTTTTAGAAAGAAAAGAAAAAATGCATGTGTATGCATGCCATACTGCTCAAGGTATGTTATGCTATGTTAAGCTTCAATTTGACGTGAAATTTGTTTCGGCGAAAAATTAGCTTCAAAATGAGCAAGAGCGCGAAAAATCGCTTTCGCTTTGAAAATGCAGAAGGCATTGACACAAGTATCTAATCATTCCACGCCAATTTAGTATGTGCAGCTCATTTTTTCGAGCTAAAAAGTGACATTTGGTATTTGAATTTGAAAATAGAGTTATGCAAATGTCTTTTTAATAACAAAATCAATCGGAAATTGAAATTCTTGACATTTTATTCGTCGGAAATGAACAGTGTTTCTGCTTTTCTCCATTGTCAAAATTTCCGCTCGAAAAAATGACCAGATAATTTATTTTTTTTTTTTTAAATACTAGATCCCTTTTGACAAGGATTATGTTGGCTTATGACGATTCGTATCAGCCATCGGTTTACGATAACACCCGTTTATGGTGGGTTTGACCTCAAATTTTTACTCTAGACAACACAAACACATAAGTGACTCAAAACAACGCAACGAACACGAAACCGCAGTTTAAGACACATTGATACACGTATTATCAATTTCAGAGAAAAACCGTCCTTCGGAGAAAAGCAAATTTCTCAGCAATTTTCCGGCTACAACCTTCCACCACACAACCTTCCACCTTCCAACACGCGGATGACCAGATAATTTAGCTTCACGATTACTTCAGTACCAGCCTTTAAACAGAATTGTGCGCTAGTTGTCATCTCCGAAATCAATCTTTGAAAGAAAAACTATGAATTCAAGATTCTCGGGGTATATTTTCTGCAGCCCCAAACATCAAGCATATACTCTTGTGTTACGCATTTCGGAAGAGTTTGAAATATTCATTTGAAAATTTAATAGGGAAGTAATTTTGAATCGAAATAACGGGACAAAATGGTAAATTGATTTGTCATCATCAAAAAATGTCAGTTACTTTTTCTCGGGAGCGCGTCATCCCATTGAACTGAAGTTTTCAGAATACATTGGTTTATATGTAGAAAAGTGCCAGGTTCTACGAATAATTGTTAATATTTAACCCTTTGGTGCCACCGGCCATTTCAACGATATTTCAAATCTGCCTATTATTCTGTCAACAAATAACTTATGTGAAAATAAAGTTTTTGGAATGAATTTTGGACGTATTTGTAAATACGATAATATTTTCGAAATTTTTAGCCCTAAATGTAAGCTAGGTACCTAAAATAAGATTGGGAAAATTTGAAAATTTTTGAATTGCGATAACTTTTGATCAGACAATCAGATCATTATAAAACTTATAGAACATATTAATGTTACTAAGTTGTAGACTTGTGTCCAAGACATCAAAATTACCATAGCTCCAACCGAAGTTTTCAACCAAATTTCTGTCACATGTGGCTTAAAGTAAGGTGCAGCCAGTGTGAATTTCATGAAAATCTAGTACGTGAATCAGAACTTATAGGGCAAAAAGCAGTTTTTTCTTTGTAAATTTTCAAGATGGCACCACTAGCACAGAGTTGCCGACATTTCAAAATCGCTTCTATCAGACTTGGTCCTACGTAAATCCAATACATTTTGCGAATTTCAGATGCATTTAATTATTGAGTCGAGAGTTCCAGTGAACATAAGCTTCTAATGCTTGAAATATAGGTAAATAGGCTACCGTTCTTGTACGATGTGAAATTTCAAAAGTTTGACTTTGGTTATGTAAACAAAGCATAAGATTTGTCTGTGTATGAGTTGCTTTTTTCTTAAAAGCTAAAATCTTTCTGTAGAGTCGATGGTGTGAAGGTTTCTTTTTCAGCGCCTGCCGTTGCTACAGGATTGCCAGCACGTTCATACAGAACAACATAAGTACACAACTTAGTAACATCAATATGTTTTGTAAGTTTTATAATGATCCAATAACTCTGTCAAAAGTTATCGCAATTGAAAGAATTTCATATTCTCCCGATCTCATTTTAGGCACCTAGGCACAAAGGGTTAAAAATTTCAAAACCTTATCAAATGTTCTTTAAGAACACGTTCGAAACTCACTTCGCCAACTTAGTTTTCTTAAAACTTTTCTCTGACACAATAATAGGCAGTATTAAAATATCACTAAAAGGCCACCGGCTTCAAAGGGTTAAAGAAAAGTAACCTTTGTAAAATTTGAAAATTAACAACCTGGACCTATTCTGGATACTAGTGATGGGAAATTTCGTTACTTTTGAGTAATGATAACGAATCATTACTTTCAATCGTAGTAATCATTACTTTTACATCGTAACTCATTACTATTACTACTATCTGCGAGGACAGCTCAAAAAAATGTGTACCCTTACGACAACAACGGAAAATATGTACTCTTATGAGCATGACATTCTTAAAAGATTTAAAAAAGATTAATTAGTAAGAAAACAGTTTTATTTTTAAGAATATAAAAAAATTGCTCTTGACAAATACCAATAAAGAAGGAACTTTATACCAAGCTTAATGAAAATTTAAAAATTTTTTATTCGAAATTAAAATAAACCATCATCCGCAAATTTTTTGGTCTTCGTCTACTTCGCCTGTCCGATATTATGTGGCCTGTTTTTGGAAATATTCTCTCACACAGAAGTTGCTGGTACTCCTAAATATTTTTTCGCGAACTTTCCTAATCTTGGATAAGTTTGTGACCTTGTTTTCCACTATTTAAGAGGATTTTGATTCCTCCGATTGTTGGGCTCTTCACTGAATTGTCGTATGTAAATGATGGTCTTCCGAATGTTGGGGTTGATCTGGCGCATGCAACTATTGTTTCTAATACAGACCACAATCTAATCTAATCATCAGGTCTAGTTGTTGTGCTTGGGATTGAACTGGCTGTAGATTCTTCAGTCCCAAGATCATTACTTGAAGTTTGAATGACATCAACTGAAGCTTGCATGTTAGTTTGTTCAGCTTCTTCCTTCAGTTCATTCTTTTCTTTCACTACAGCCAAAGCTGATTCATCGCCGAACTCATACTTTTTGAAACGCGGGTTTAAGTATGTTGCTTTGGTAAGATGGGACCAACTAACCCTGTTGTCATCTTTATGACTTTTCATGGATACCAAACTTTTCCTGAATAATCTTAAACAGTCGATTCTCCACTTCGCCTCACTGAAGCAAGAAGTTTGCGGAAAATTTTATTAAGAAGTGTTACAAAAAATGTTTCGCTTATTAAACATGCACCCACTGGGGGGCCAACCTCCTCGGTAAGGCTGGACATGAATCCAGGGGCATCTTACATCCCGCGGTCTCGTAAATTTTACAACCCCGGTGGGGTTGGAGATACCCTCGTGGCAACCTGCAGTCACGAGGATGGCCTCAGCACAGCCAGAGAAGCCAACTGACGACCCAAAAAGTTTTCCGGCGAATTTTATTTTGGCGTATCTTCGAAACTAGGCCGCTTTTTCCCAGACTTGTATGAAAATTTTGCCCGAAACAACTGAGAAAGGTTCCCGAATTTACCCTAAACAAAAATAAAAGATTTTGGAAAAAATTGACGTTTTTGCCCAATTTCATCCTATCAACATTTTTTTCGCCCTTAAAATATTACTATTGTACGCTCCGATCACTTTCAATCATCGAAAGCGCCGCAAAGGCATTTTTTTGCCAAACTATGGTCAAAAAACCCCTTACTCCCCTACAAAACTGAAATTTTTGTATCACAGCAATAGGTCTTGGCCCGTGATGTCCCAAACCACTCTAACCCAAAATTAGCCGATTTCAGCTACTTTTGCCGTATCTTCGAAACGTGGCCGTTTTTTCCTAGACTTGCATGGAAATGTCGCCCGAAACAACTCAGAGAGATCCCCGAATTCATGCTAGACCAAAAAATAGATTTTAGAAAAAAAGGACGTTTCTGCTCAAATTTCCCTATCAACATTTTTTCACCCTTAAAATATTACTATTGTGCTCCCCGACCACTTTCAATCATCGAAAGCGCCATAACGGCAGTTTTTGCCAAACTATGGTCAAAAAACCCCTCACTCCCCTACAAAACCGAAATTTTTGTATCACAGCAATAGGTCTTGGCCCGTTATGTCCCAAACCACTCTAACCCAAAATTGGCCGATTTGGTCCGATTTCAGCTACTTTTACCCTAAAAACTTTTTGAATATTTGAATAAAATACTTCCAAGTACGAAAATACTCGATACAAAAATACGCGATACGAAAACACTTGCAAGTACGAAATACTCGTGATAACGAATTCAAAAGCCATCAAACATCCAGCAATCGAAATCGTTACTCATCTCATTCCTTACTTTGTGAATCGATCACGAATTCAAAAGTAACGAAATGGTAGCATTCATTATCGTTACTCATTTCATTCCTTACTTTCAATCACGAATTCACTAGTAACGATATGGTAGCATTCATTATCGTTACTCGTTACTCGTTACTCGTTACTCATTTCATTCCTTACTTTCGATCACGAATTCAAAAGTAACGAAATGGTCAGAATTCATTATCGTTACTCGTTACTCATTTCATTCCTTACTTTCGATCACGAATTCAAAAGTAACGAAATGGTCAGAATTCATTATCGTTACTCGTTACTCATTTCATTCCTTACTTTCGATCACGAATTCACAAGTAACGATATGGTCAGAATTCATTATCGTTACTCGTTACTCGTTACTCATTTCATTCCTTACTTTCGATCACGAATTCAAAAGTAACGAAATGGTCAGAATTCATTATCGTTACTCGTTACTCGTTACTCATTTCATTCCTTGCTTTCGATCACGAATTCACAAGTAACGATATGGTCAGCAAATCGTTACTCATTTCATTCCTCAAAGGAACGAAAAGTAACCATTACTTTGCACACGTAGAGAGTTGAGACCGGTCTCTACATCACCCCGAGCTTGGATATCATTGCTGCCCGTTGACTCGGTAACGAAATTTTGTGTGTCGTTTGGCCTTAGAACGACGAAGGAACGATTGTGAAAAAAGTAATGGTTACTTCCGTTTTCCGGTAATGATTACTTTTCATTACTTTGAGTAACCATTACTTTTAAGTCGTTCATTACTTTTTGAACACCACTACTGGATACACATCAGTTCATCCGAAAAATTTCAGCTTAACCGGATGGCGCGTTGCCGAGAAATAGTCAGTGAATTTTTTGATGATATATATACATATATATATATATATATATATATATATATATATATATATATATATATATATATATATATATATATACATATATATATATATATATATATATATATATATATATATATATATATATATATATATATATATATATATATATATATATATATATATATATATATATATATATATATATATATATATATATATATATATATATATATATATATATATAAAGATATATACAGTGCTGCCATTTCAGCATTTTGAATGCTAGATCTAGCATTATTTTTTCCAAAACGGCATTCCAAATTCGGAGTTAGCATCTAGCATTATTTTAAGCATTTAAATTTAGATTTCGGGATAATCTTTCGGGATATTTACAATCTCGCCCATCAAATTTTTCTCAATAATAGCTCTGTTCGTGTACTTTCAGCCGCGTTCATTAAAGGAAACTTCCTGAATCATGAGGTGGCGGAAATTCATGAAAAATACAAAAACGCGCACATGGCATTTTCGTAGAAGTGACTGCCAGAAGTGACAGTTGTCTGATTTTGAAATAATGAGATTGATTGTAAAATCTAAAATATAAAGATTATAAAGTCATCTATGTTGGTTTAAATATGGTAACGTTCAATTAAATCGTGATAATGCTAAAAATCGGTGATGTGGTCCCATCCACTTCAGACTCCCAGGAGCCTCGGGCATCTACAAGTTCAAGTTTACCAAAGTATGTGCATTCTAGTTAGATATTTTTTCTTCACTTAAAAATAAATAACGGTTGCTGTTTTGATTGTGAGATTCCAAACGATGTTTTGAAAAATATTGGTAGAAATGAGCTTTACACAAGAGAAGATTTAGATATAACTGATATGCCTGTAATATATATAGAATCATTTTGAGATGTAAATTTTAAACTTCTAATTTGTTGTTGCTATACATACGAGAGTTGATCAATAAGTAATGATAATGAATATAAACCAAGGTGATTAAACTTGAAAGATATTTATATTTTTCAACATAGTCTTTTAACAAGTTAATACATTTAGTCCATCTTTTTTCCAAACTCTGGACACCCTTTGAAAAAAATTCTTTATCTAGACTCTCCCAAAATGCCTCAACAGCGGCCATCACTTCCATATCGTCTTCAAATTTCTTACTCCGAAGGTGTTGTTTGAGCCGAGGAAAAGGTGAAAGCCACTGAGAGCTAGAATTGTCGAATAGGGCGGGTGTTCAAGCAGTTCGAATCCTGTTTCTTTAATTGTATCCATCGCAACTGCAGCCTTGTGAGCCGGTGCGTTGTTTTGAAGAAACAGAGCTCCAGCTTGCAGTTTGCCGTGTCTTTTCTTTTTCAATGCCTCTCACAATCTTCTTATTTGGTCTACTTAGTAAGAGCCTGATATAGTGGCTACCTTTTCCAAATATTCCACTATAATAATTTCTTCAGCGTCCCAAAAAACTGATGTGATAGCGTTTCCTGCCAAACTTGACACTATGAATTTCTTCGGCGTCGATGAAAAGGGTCGCTTCCAAATTATCGATTGCATTTTGGTTTCTGGATCAAAATGGTGGATCCAAGTCTCGTCCATGGTCACGAAATATGAAAAAAAATTCTCCTGATCTGCTTGTATCTCAACTGTCATCGTCAAACGGAATGACTGGTGCGGAAATCTCTGCGTGGAAATTTAGTTAAAAACAAGGTTCTAAAGTGCAAATCAACATATCAAAAGTGTTCAACTTTGTGATTACTTCTCTCGGCATCGTTTGATACTATTCCTCAATATCGTATCATTTAATCTACAGTTCAAAATCTTGATCAAAGAAATAAATCTTCGTTTTCGGGAATCCCCCAAAGGGAAGGCCGTCGTAAGCCGCGTAACGCCGTGTCTATCGTGTCGTCAGCATAATAGCTCCAAAAGGTCGACTTGGCTGTTTTGTTGTACATCGCTTATCTTGTTCACGATCTGACCTCCTAACACACTTTGTCTCTTTCTTTCAAGCTGTGAAAGTGCATCATCGAACAAAGAAACCGAAGAAGTACGGTTAGTTTTTTTTTCAGTAAACTAAGTGCGCGTCAACCTGACATTGTTATACTTTTCTGCTGTTCTAACCTTCAACAGCCACAATAGCGCAGTGGGTACGTACTCGGCTCTCTGATACAAAAGCTGTCGGTTCGTCTCCCATCAGCGCCGCTTCAGTTTTTGTTAAGTGTTGTTCGGATTTTAAAAATTCTAAAATAAATTTCAATTGTATCAATAAAACTCTCAAATCAAATTCCAAAATAATACACAATTAAAATTCTAAAGTTGAAATCAACCAAAATAATTGTATCACGTGGAATAATTGCACGCAGCGCCACCTAGCCACCAACTTGGGACACTTGTGCTTCGCTAACACATTCCACATCCGAGGCATGATCCATTCTAATTACTGTCTTTGATATGTCTACAAAAAATCAGAGACAGTACAGTAGCTTAGAACAAATTGATATCCACTCAATCCAAGACAGCTACCTACAGAGCATCCAACAAAAAACTAACGAAGCTATCTCGTCTCGTAAGCAGCTGGATGACATGGTTGGGAACACATCGAATGAAAATGGAGCATCTAATGCTAACGTAGATGCGAGGCCTCCAAATGCGGACAAGAAAAAGGGTTTGGACCGATACTTCAACATTGTCAAAAGACGGCGAAGTCCCCACTCGTCTCAAATTGGAAACGAGAAGAAAATTTCTAAGCCCGATGATCAACAAGCTTCTACCAGTAGGAACTACTACCAACTACTTGCAACCGAAAACGACTCCGAAATTGCTTCGTTGCCAAAGCAAATTAAGCCACCGCCAATATACCTGAGAGAAAAAACAAGCAATAGCTTAGTCAACATGTTGGTATCAATTGCTGGTAAAATCAACTTTCATGTCACACCGCTAAAACGTGGTCACGTTTCTGAGACCAAAATACAAGTTTCTTCTGAAGAAAACTTCAGGAAGGTGACAAAAGAGTTTGATTCACAGCGTCGTCAATATTATACATACCAACTAAAAAGTTGCAAAGGATTGTCGGTGGTAATTAAAGGCATAGAACCTCATATTGATGTTGATGAGTTAAAGCAGGAGCTCGAAAGCCTCGGTTTTGCAGTTAAATCTATCACAAATATATTTAATAAATTCAAACAGCCCCAGCCACTGTTCAAAGTGGAACTAGAGCCCGAAGCCAGCAAGCCCAAAAGAGGTGAAACTCACAAAATTTATAGCCTGCGATATATTATGCACCGCAGAATCACCGTCGAAGAGCCGATCAAACGTAAAGGCCCCGTGCAATGTGCAAATTGTCAAGAATATGGCCACACCAAAACCTATTGTTCACTCTCTAGCGTGTGTGTTATATGTGGCGAGTTTCACGCTACCAAGTCCTGTGACAAGAGTAAACTAGATCCTGCAATTAAAAAATGTAGCAATTGTGGTAACAACCATACTGCAAACTACAGAGGTTGCCCAGTATTCCAATCTCTGAAAGTAAAGTTGTTCCCGCCTCAGAACCACGCTCAACAGGCTCTAAATACTGCAGCTAATAGACCAGTCCTCATGCCGGAGACTTTTGCACCTTCATCACTTGTAACTCCTGGTATCAAATATTCCGACGCAATCAAACAAAACGCACATTGCTCTGCTGAAACCACTGCTCGAAGCAGCTCCAACACCGAACTCTCTTCGATTTTGTCAACGCTCTCAGACAACATGAATCGATTCATGACGACGATGAGTAATATGATGCAAGAATTACTTAAAAATCAAAACATGTTGCACCAATTTGTCATTAACAGCAAATGAACTCATTCAAGATCGCCCATTGGAACGCGAATGGCATTGTCCAGCATAAAACGGAAATAACCTGCTTTATATCAACCCGAGTAAGTAATCACGAGCCCATGTTTTTGTAAAATGGCCTGTGTAGACAATAGCATAACGAACACCATGGTATTTTTTTCGATCAAATTAAGTTGGGGTAAAGGCCTTTGTTCCTCATTTAAACAAATAAATAGTTATTAATTTTTTAATTTTGCAAATTTTGCAAAAACAAATTTTTGTAAT
>OZ022264.1:85271995-85333945 GCA_963978885.1 Nemotelus pantherinus
TTTTTGCTGTTTTTTTTTTGTGTTCAAATTTCTATAAAATTCAACGAGTTCATTTTTATATATGAATAAGTTGCTGTATTTGATTGAATATACTTTGATTTCGAAAGGTGTATTCGATATGTTATGTTAAAGAATAAATGTATTACTTTATTTTGAATTTGTTTTATTATTTTCTTTGGTTTATTCTTTCAAATTTTGCATTAAACTAATGCTGTTTCTCAGCTTGATTTGAAGCTCGCTTATGTAATTAAATTGGATTAAGCTTTCGATTGTTCTCTTTGGGGCTTTGTAGATGATTATTTTCATCGGTTCATTTTGTATTTGAATGTTTTGTTGCATTTTATTGAGCATGTTTTTGAACTTCTCTATATTAGATGTGTTAGGAATTTTGTGACTCTTGTTTCGGCGCACATTTGATATCTTTTTTTCAGTTATTTGAGATGTCAGCTTCTCCAATGGCAAAACTAATTTCGATGGATTGTCACTGCATCTAACTGTAATTTTATTATTTTCCATGATCATTCTTCGAATATTCTTTATATCGAATTTTGACTTCATCAATTTTTTTCTATCAGCAGTCGAGTCGCTGTTACAAAGCAAGGCTTTTTTAGGCTTCATATTGTGTTTTGGTTTAATCAATCTTTTTTCATCAATCGTAGAATTACTGTTATATAAATCAGCTTTCTTACGTTTTATATTCTGGGGTTGTTTATGCACTTTCTCGGATTTATTTTTATTTTTGTTCTGCTTGGTATTTTTTTGGTCTCCGATTAATTTTCTTTTACACGGTATTACTGTTTCGTGATTAATACCATTTTCGTGTGTACGTTTCATATTTGTTAATGCTTCGGAGCTCAAACGATTCATGTCAATACTGCTTGTTACATTTTCCAATATTTCATTATCGTTAAAACATTCGTTTGTTGGTCTCTCGACTTGTATTGATCGGTATTTGCCTATTGAATTAGTTTCTGTTTTAATATTATCGATCAATGCATCTTCTTTATGTGTGTTCAACACTTCAATGTGTTTCACGCTCTGTTCTGGGGCTATTGAGCTGCCTATGTAAATTTGAGGTGAAGTTTCTTTCATAATATGGTAATTGCTTCTCTGGTTTCTAGTATCTGTGTCAGTTCTTTTTAGATTATTGTTATTTCTATAATAACTTTTATCATTATCCTGGTTTTCATAATTATTTCTCGTATTTCCATAACTGTTAACGAATTTTTTATCATTTTTGTGCTTACTATAAGTATCATATAAATTTTCTGTATTGTTTGGCATGTATCTGTATCTGTAATTCAATTGTCGATTACTGTTGTAATTTTTATTTATGTATATAACATTTTTGGTCGCATTATAGCTTGATTCTAAATCTGTTGCGATTTGAATTGCTTCTATAAGTGTTTTCGGCTGTGCCGCAAAAATTGTAGGTTTAAGTGACTCGACTAAACCGTTTTTAAAAATAGTAAGCGCATAAGAATCATTGGATTTCTGTATCGCTACTTTCTCTGCTGCAGATGGACTTTGTCCTAAGCTATTAATTTGAATTTCATTCAATTCGCTAATGAGCTGCAATATCTTCTCACTGTATTTTTCAACTGATCCATTTTGATATAACTGTGCTAACTGTGTATGGATTTGTTGTGGGTTTTTTCTACTCATGAACCTTTCTCTTAACACTTTTTCTAATTCTTCATAGCTGCTTATTTTTGTACTCAAAAGTTGAGTTTTGACGCTAGAGCCCAATTTGACATTTTCTGTAAACTTTAATAAATCCTCTTTCCCGTCTTTATTGAGGTTTTCGTTGATCAATCCTAATATGGTTAAAAAGGAATCTAATTGTTTTGCACTACCATTGAAAACTGGTATGCATTCTAGTGCAAGCTGAACATTAAAGTTGCTCATCTTGCTAGCTATTTAATGCTCTAAATCTTCAAAAAGGCTTTCTACTTAATTTTCAAAGCTATGCTATTGGGATTTTATTTTTATAAGTAAAATCGATTTGCTATTTCACTTACTTGTTTCTCATACCACAGACCATGCACAAATTTTTCGTTATTTTACTGTATTTGATTGCAAATCATTCAAATTATTTTGAATTCTCTTATATACTATACAAAAGTATTTTATTTTATTTGTATTTTGTTTTATTTAATATCTATTTAAAATATTTCAATATTCCACATAAATAATAATAAGAGCATTAATACAGTTGTATGTTAAACCCGTTGTATGTTTGTTGTTTACTTTAATGATTTTATAACGTTTGATTTAAATCATCAAATCCTCATTTTTTACATCATGTTTTCGATTCAAGTCGTGTAATTTATTAATATTTTACATAAGTTACTTTTCGTATTTTTTATATTTCCCTTATCGATGTTGCTTCTCCGCGTACGGTTTCGAAATTCGTTTGATCGTGGTTTCAAAATTGACTGGATTATGATTCTAAAATCGACTGGAATCAACACTTGCAGTATTCAATGTTGTCAGCATCGTATTATAGATCGCAGGGTCGTAAGCTGTAGGATCGGAATTCATGTTAGCAGCTCCGTGTTATGGTTTATGTGTAGTTTCCTCGGTTATAAACTGTAATGTCCACTATTCGAAAATTTGTTGTTCCAGTACTCGAAATCCGTATCGCTAGAAACTCGTAGGATTGACTTTCCAATAATATGCAATTGTTGTCTTTGTACAGTTGGAAAATGTTGTCGGGCTTCAATCTAACAGGCGCTCGAAAAATGTACGACCGTAATTCACAGAGTCGTAAGTGGCAGGTTCGCTAATCACAATATCGTGATTCGCAGGAACGTTTGGTCAAAGGATCGCCATGAAATGGTATGTTATATGCGCAGTTAGCTTTTACCAGTGTTCGAAAAATATAAGTTTTTATTTTTGTAAACGAGCTAGGAGGAAAGCAATTGTCGTTTTTGCAAATAAGTAGTCATCGCTTCTGCGTGGCGAATTTAACCGCCCCTTAGCATCAGCTCAGACGTACTTATGTAAAATAAAATATATTTTTAGCTTGTACGAGCAACGTCTTTTTTGGTCGCCGATTCTTTTGGCTTACCAATTCAGACTGACTTTATTGTGCCATATTCCGGTCTTAAATAGTAACATTATTCGTTAAATTAGTAAATGAAAACTATGTGTACTAAAATGTATGGACTTGGTTTTCGGTGTTATTTTTAACGTTAAGTGTACTTGTTCGAGTCTCCGCTAAGTCAAGTTTAATTTCAGTGCTCACCACTTTTTGTGGAATGTCGCTCAAATCGCAAAGTGGACATATTTGATATGTTTTGACATTTATGTGCTTTTACATTCACAACAATAGGAGAAATTAGATAGAAGGATGCGTGAACGTTGTCCGACGTCAAAGCGACACTAGTGGGAGCTTCTTCAAGAAGAGTGGAAGAATATCTCCTATGACACTGTAAGAAAATTAGTTGAGAGAATGCCAAGGATTACTAAAGCAGTATAAAATGCCAAAGGAGTATATTTTGATGAATGTAGAACCTAAAGTAGAAAAAGATTATTTTTGTTTATTATAAATGTTGACTTGTAAACTAGAAAATTAAATAGCTGACATTTGACAATTACATAAAAAGTTATCAATTATATTTTATCTAGAAATAAATAAGTACTAATTACCATGAAAACTTTGTTTATTTTCTCGATTCCTAGGAGGTCTTAAACTTTTTGCCTGTAGTATATATCTATATATATATATATATATATATATATATATATATATATATATATATATATATATATATATATATATATATATATATATATATATATATATATATATATCTATATATATATATATATATCTATATATATATATATATATATATATATATATATATATATATATATATATATATATATATATATATATATATATATATATATATATATATATCTATATATATATATATATATATATATATATATATATATATATATATATATCAGTGGCGAGGGGTGAATTATTTATAGAGGGAAGCCGATTAAAAAAAATCTGACATATAAGTGTAATAACGATGTATGTCATAAATACCTAGAGCTTGCACTTACTAAATGAGCGGCTGCTTAAGAGATCCCAGCTAAAAAAAATGATAGTCACATATTGGTCAACGAATCAGAGAGCAGTATTTAAAAGGACACTTTCAATATACTTGAAACCATTTGTCTTTATTTAAATAATTTATTTCAAGTATAGCAAAAGTGGCCCTTAAAGGGCCGTTCTGAGCCTCCAGAACATTATATTTAAAAAAAAAACTCTAGCGCACCTGAACCGCTAGAAACACTAATGTTCGAAGAACAGTAGAAGAATCGTGCAGGTTTTGAGTGCATATTCCACCACATGAGCTGCTTATTACGGCCAAACTGTTTCAAATGCCACGTTTTACTTTGGTCTCAAGAATGCATTATAACTCATATGGTAGAAGGTTTCAGATATTACCACTGGCATGAATTTCAACGTTTATGAGAGTAAAACACGGGTTAATTATATTCGTCATCATTTGCTTATTTCACAAAGTTTCGAAAGCAGCATCTCATATAACATCAATGAAGAAAATGCTCAGTGCCTGCAGCACTGTAACTGAAGTTGGAGTTTGGGGCTGCGATCCGAAAAATTTGCAGAACTTTGGGAATTGAAACATCGGTTATTTATTTGCATTGTAAATGTTTCCGGTATAATTTTATTGATACAAAAGGAGCACAACCGACTCGTGCTGGCAACTTTTTGCCAGTATCAAAGCCAAGAATATATCACATCTGCTTCACGTTGTTATATTACATTCGAAGTTATAGGAGTATGAAGAAATTTAGGGTTCCCTGCAGCGAGTTTTTTCAAATAATCAAAAGCTTAATATTTGCTATTTATTGGCACTACAATATCATTACCAATTGAAAATTCTACGATTAAACCGCTTTATAAAGATATTGCAAACAAACACAAAACCAACAATAGCTGGCAACCCTATTGTGGCTTTTCAACCAAATTTGGCCGGAATAATGTTTATAATAGGTTCCATAAATTGTATGAAATTCGTATTGATTTCATGACTGCACTGGAAGTTATAGGTCAAAAAGTTTTATTTTCCTGAGAGAATTTTCAAAACCAAAGACACAAAAATTACCATAGCTGGCAGCACCAATCGAATTTTTCAACCAAATTTCTGTCAAACAGAGCTTAAAGTAAGGTTCAGCTACTGTTTCAATTTCATGAAAATCTGGTTACTTATTCACATTTCATAGGGCAAAAAACAGTTTTTTTTCTTTGTAATTTTTCAAGATGGCACCACTGGCACAGATATCCCCAGACCTGGTCCTACTTAAGTCCAGATCTGGTCTTACTTAAGTCCAATGTTTTCTGTAAATTTCAATGGTATCTGATTATTGATTCGTGAGTTCCTGTGAACAGAAGTTTTTGATGCTAAAAATATAGGTTGACTGGGAAAGGGTTACCGTTCTTGTCCGACATGAAATTTCCAAAGTTTTACTTTGAACGTGTAGATAAAGCATAAAATTTGTATACAGACTGATTTTATTGTAAGAAACGGACATTTTTAGGATATTCGATGATTTGAATGTTTTCACTTCCAAATTTTTATTTTTTCAAATTTAAGACACCAAAATTATCATAGCTGGCAGCTCCAACCGAATTTTTCAACCAAATTTCTACCAAACGTGGTTTGAAATAAGATCCAGCTATTGTGTAAATTTCGTCAAAATCGAACGATTCAATCAGAATTTATAGGGCTCAAAGCAGTTATCTTTTTAATGATTTTTCAAGATGGCACCACTGGCACAGAATCGCCCGCATTTCAAAATCACTTCTATCAGACCTGGTCCTATTCAAGACCAATACATGCTGCAAATTTCAATTAATTTTACTCATTGGATCGTGAGTTTCCATGAACAGAAGTTTTTGATGCTAAAAATATAGGTAAATTGGGCAAGGGTTACCAGGCGTGCCCGTTATACCATATCAAAGTTTTTTTTTGGTCTATGTAAAAACAAGCATGAAATTTACATATGAGTGGCTTTTTTTTGAAGAAGCGGCATTTTTTCAAGAGAGACGATGATTTGGAGGTTTTCACTTTCAGTACCTGCCCTTGCTACAGGGTTGCCAGCACTCTCAGTAAAAGCTACACAAATCTACAACTAAATAATACCAATATGTTCCGAAAGTTTCGTAATGATTGAATAGCTCTGTCAAAAGTTATCGCAATTTAAAAATTTTCAAATTTTTCCGTTCTCTTTTTAGGCACCCAGCGCACACATGGGGTTAAAAAAATTCCAAAACATTATCCGATTCACATGTAAAACACGTTCCAAATTTATTTGGTCAACTTCATTTTTGCAAAAATTATTTGTGTACGGAATAATAGGTATAATAAAAATATCACTAAAATGGCCGCCGGCGCCAAAGGGTTAAAGATTATTAACTTTTTCTGAGACCTGGCACTATTCTGCATATACATCAATGTGTCCTGAAAATTTCAGTTCAATCGGATGGCGCGTTCCTGAGGTTTTTTCACTGAAAATTTTTGATGATATATATATATATATATAGAAATATGAATTTTTGGCCAAAGTGATTTTAATACTAATGTTCTTCTTCGAACATTAGTAATAAAAGTGAAAAAGTAAAATAAAATAATACAATTCATTCAATTAAATTTTAGAAAAAAAGTTTTTTTGAAATAAAACAAAATCAATAACAACCGACCAAAATTAAAAATGTCATTCCTTGACATAACGTATCAAATTTTTATTTATTTATACTCTGAAATAAAATGTGCGAGCACATTTTCGTAAAATTTTGGGTTATTTCTTACATTTAGGAGCAACTGTTTTTCGATGGATAGAAGTGTTAAATTCGATAGCCTATCTTCATTTTGAGAATTTCTTAAATATGTATGTATCCTCTTTAAAGCAGAAAATGACCTTTCTACGGAAGCAACAGAGACCGGAAGTGTTAGAAAAGCTTTACACATTGTCAAAACTTGGGGAAATACATCTTTTAATATGTCATTTTTTAAATGAGTATATACTCCGCACACATCCAACATGTTTAAGGATGGAGTAGTGTAAACAACTTTCAACTCATTCTTCAAGGAAGTAAATTCAAAAAATCCAGGAAACATTCGAATTAAGGCAGAGATTTTTTCATCGGGTAAGGATTGCGTAAATGATTCATATTTGGACTTACACAGTAAATCTAAAAATTATAATTCACCGAATGAGCTGTAGCAGCTTTTAATTTGGCTGACAATATTGTCTTTAATTTCGATGAAAAGACGTCGATAATAAGTCTTCGAATCGATATCTAAGTCAAACCTTCGCCGTTTTCGTGGCAACTGAGCAAACTCTTGAACTTTATCAAAAATTGAATCGAATTCATTCATAAAGTGAAGACTTATCCAAGACTCAAACAAATTAATTTCTATCATCGCTGCTTTTACATCGATTTGTTTCCTTTGTAACAATGCAAAAAGAATATCAGTTTTTGCGAAAATTTCCGAGAAAGTATGAAGAAAGAAACAGAGCTCCATATCTTCCATTTTTCGACACAGACTTTCTGGCTGAGAAAGCGAATCATTGTCCCAGTTTTTTGGATCGTTTAACATAGTGCTGAAAGTATCTATCATATCTAGTCTCGAATTGAAAATTACATTTATTATACGCGAATGATAATGCCAACGAGTTTCCGAAACGCCTGGTAAACGCCGATCAGATATTTCTTTTAGAAGGTTAGAACGTTTGGTTGATTTGCTAAAAAAACGCACAATGCTGTTCACGTAGCCGAAAAATATTTTCAATTCAGGTATATTCTTCAATGATCGGGATAATACTAAATTTAAGATGTGAGCGTAGCAAGGAATAAAAACAGCCATTGGACAAACTTCGCGAATTTTGGTTTGCACACCGCCGTGCTCTCCTGACATTACGGCAGCGCCATCGTATGATTGTCCTATTAATTTTTCTTTGCAATCATATGTTTCAAGAATCTGCAGGGCTTGGCACGATAATTCTTCTGCAGTACGATTAGCGCTAACATTTAAAAAACCTAAGAATCTCTCTTCAACTCCGGTTTCCGACAAATACCGTAAAACGACACTGAGTTGTTCCCTGTGACTCACATCTGGGGTTTCATCGATCATGATTGCCACGAATTGAGCTCTGTGAATTTGACCTTTTATTTCTTGTTTCAACACTTCGGCGACACTAGTAATCAAATCGTTTTGAATATCGCTCGAAAGACCTGAAAATACCACATTTTGTGAGGATGCGGATTGATCCAAATGTGATTCCAGCAAGGTATCGTATTTGCTTAAGAAACACAAAGTCTCAATATAATTGCCTCGATTGTTTGATGCAGATTTTTCATCATGGCCACGAAAAGCCAATTCCTGCTTGCCCAAAAATACAACTGTGTCTATAAAGCGCCTCATTAAATTGCGATTTTTATCAACTTTTTCATTGTGTACTTCATATGTTTGGCCTAAAGAGATTTCAATTCGGTTCGCGCCAAACTCATGCAATGATAAACAACTGCGAATATGTTTTTCGGTTTGGATATGTTTTTTCGACGAATTTACAAAATCGTTTATGTCTGAAAAACCTGTAAGGCTCCAAACACTATTTGACCTAGAAAACAAAAGGCAAGGGAAGCAAAACATTTTATTTAATTTGCAGCTACCGGTTAGCCATGCATATTTTTCATAAAGTGATTCATTAAATTGTTTGAAAAATCCATCTTTACGTTTATAATCTATTTTTAATAATGGTTTGGCGCGACCTAATTCAATAACTACTTTTTTCTGCTGAAAAGACATTCTATTAAAATTGTGTTCCTCTTTCAACAAAAAATCTGTCAAACAACATTCAACGCAAATTAGAGCCATCTCGAGTTTTCAAATATTAACAAGAAATAAAAGCCTACTTTTTCTAAATGCTTACTCAACTTATTTGCTGTCCTTCAAGCACATGCAACAAAATCCCACTAGAGCAAAATGAAATTAAATATTACCGAACAAATAAAATTTGCCACTAGAACAAATGCTCATTCCACAAAGAAAAATTACGAACACTGTATTTAACACGCGATTAATGATAAACAAATGCAAGCACTGACTAACAATATCGCAAAAGACAAGCCATTAACTATTTTCATCGCTCATTTGCTTTACAAAATAAAAAACACAGCTATTTATTGGGAATTTTTTTATGTATACCTAAATAGAATATATGTTTGTTCAGATTTTTAAAGACAAATTTTGTTCTATTAACTGACTTGATTTTTGGAAAATACCATAATTTCTTAAGCGACCCCTAGACGGTCAATATTATTGTGACAATATATTGAACAATATTATTGCTGGGCGCCCCAGACGATGCAATATTTTTGAGCAATATTTAGTTTTCGTTCGATTTTTCAGTAGCTTTTGACATTTTTGGCTCTATTATTCCAAATGTTGTTTATGCCACTAATGACGATATACAACTGAGGCAATTTTGAACAATACTGACCACAGACGATGCAATATATTCTATATTGCACAATCAAAATCAAAACCTTTTTAATTCACTAAATATATTGCACAATCCTTCAATATGATCCATAGACGATCAATATTATTGTACAATACTACATATTGTGCAATAATATTGGTCGTATAGGGGCCGCTTTAAAGAATTTCCACCCATGCTGATGGTCCTAGTCACTAAGCTACGTACATGTTTTTCTTCTATTTTATGTCGTTCATTCGTATTCGTATCAATCATAGCCGTCACCTATTCACAGTGAAGTCTTTACCCAAAAGCGCATTTTGCTGGGATATCAATATGCGCAGGCCGTCCGAGTCATAATGCTACATACATGCTTCCCTTCTTGTCTCTTTTACCAACCATTCGTATTTTTGGTTTTAAAAGGCACAACTCTAGTGCTGCCTTATCAAATTTAATTGAAATAAGAGTGAAAGATTACTTGTAAGCAATTGGCACGAATTTATTTCTTAATTTATTTATTTTTACCAAGTGAAGTTCATATTCATATTCATGTCTCAAACGTATTGCATTCTATTGATTCTTATTATGTAAGCAATCCAACTTCGTAGCAAAATTAAACTCCATATGAAAATAGCACAATGGCAATACTGAAAGAACCGATCAAAGCAAGTTTCCATTCATGAACCGCCAGTAAACCAATTCATCCCGGCTTATTTTTCGTCTCTCAAAGCGAGACAACGCAAGCGTTTCAGCAAACGATGAACAGAGACACATCCGAGCCATTAGACATTTGATAAAAGCATGCAGTGACCATCAAATATGAATTCGCAAGCCGGAAAATTTCGGCTTATGAATTGGAATGTTAACGTTACTGTAGCGTAGAACGTTTAAAATGTACATAGTAAGTAAGGTGCATACATGTTGTTCAAATTCTTAGGTATGTCAATATTTTCAAAAGGGAAGCCGGGAGGAATCGGGTTATATGGACGCTTCGCCACTGATATATATATATATATATATATATATATATATATATATATATATATATATATATATATATATATATATATTTATATATATCTATATATATATATATATATATATATATGTATATATATATATATATATATATATATGTATATATATATATATATATATATATATATATATATGTATATATATATATGTATATATATATATATGTATATATGTATATTTATATATATATGTATATATATATATATATATATATATATATATATATATATATATATATATATAGGCCTTAAACTTTTTGCCTGTAGTATATATATATATATATATATATATATATATATATATATATATATATCTATATATATATATATATATATATATATATATATATATATATATATATATATATATGTATATATATGTATATTTATATATATATATGTATATTTATATATATATATATATATATATATATATATATGTATATATATATATATATATATATATATATATATATATATATATATATTTATATATATATATATATATATATATATATATATATATATTTATTTATATATATATATATATATATATATATATATATATTTATATATATATATATATATATATATATATATATATATATATATATATATATATATATATATATATATATACATATAGATATATCCCAACTAACAATTTGTTGAACATTTTGGGCGTGGATACGTTTCCATTCCTAAGGTTGCGCCTACAAAGAAACCAATGTTTCGAATTAGCGACTTTGTGGTTACGTCGTAGGTTCGAATTTGGAGCAACGCCGTTCAGTAATGACAACGAAACAAAGTAGTAATTGCATGGAAAGGGTTACGTTGTAGTTACTTCCTTGTGACGGCATTACCGCGACACCGCTTAGTTATGGTTTCGAAACATTATACCTAACGTGCGACTAAGAATACGACACTTATAGTCGCAAAGACGTAACAGCAACGTAAAGTCTTAGTCAAAATTTTCAAAAAGTTTCGTAATCGCGACGTTACATTTGGAATTGTTTCAAATTTACAAACAATCCTCTTGCCGATACCCAATATCTCTCTCTTTCACGCTCATAGCTATCTGTATGATATACGAAGAGTTTATGCAAAATGATTATGTATGTGTTAAGTGTTTATACGATGAAGATAATATTGTATTTCAGCATATGTTTAATTATTATTATAATAATTGAAAATTTTGAATCCTAGGGTGATAAAACACGAACGATTCAAACGTTACTGCAAAGGTAGTGTTGATACTCCCTAAAACTACCACGCGCCTGCGATTTTATCAGCCTTTAGCTAAAATAGGTATTTTTTTCTTTCATAAAATATTCTACACTTTGTGCAAAAACTAAATTTTGCACTATCAAACAAGTATAGCATGATCAAACATGAAAAATCTGTGCTTAGTAAATCAATCAAAACTACTATTTTGGATATTTTTAACTTGAAAGTAGTTTGCAATTCTTAGCCGCCATGATTGCCCAAATTTGTTCGCCATGATTGTCCTTTGAAGGAAATGATCCCAGTTAGTGCCTATATCGGTCATTTCAAAGCATTGTTGACATTTTGAGCCTTTGGATGTTACCGAATAGTAGTTTTGACTATATCGTACCTTCATAGTAGTTTTTAGAAGTCGTCGTTACTTCCTAGTTTCTAATCTGAAATGCGCTCGAAACCCAAGGTGAAACAGTTGGTTTAACATAAATTTGGCCAATGCTAGGTGCTTTTTGCACCTCAGTCGAGAGCTGGATAGAAAAGTACCATTGGAAACTGCAACAAGTGGAACAGTATTGTTTTTATTTTATTAGTACTGTCGTGACCAGCTCTCGATACAGGTATAAAATAATGCGAAAATTATAATGAAATTTAATTGAAAGCTATTCTTTAACAATAATTTAAGTATAAATATATCGTACAACATACTAGTTGGCAGGAGTTGGATATTATCTTCAAAAGACCGAAAAATGTCTACATGCGATACAAAGGATAAAAGCGAAATATTCAACAAAAAATGTTTAAGCATCGCTGGATTTTCTATTTTACTATTCGTTGTTTTTTTGCACTTTTACTTGGTATTTAACACACTACTGCAGTATGAATTCTGAATGCAGAAACTCAGGCTTTTAAATGCACGTACCTCAGACGTACGAAAGTATAGTTCACTCACTGTTGATTTTGTTGAAGTATTAGTTTGGGAATATTGTTACTTGGTAGTGCCATCAAAGTAACATAGAATCGAGATGTGCCCATAATGTGCCTAAAAACATTTTCGAAAAACCAACATAGTTCTCAGCTTTATAAGAAGAAAAGTTTGGCAGAGGACTAAAACGAATGACATAGATGGCAAAGGTTGTAGACATTAGTTGTTATTGTATGCTGACCAAAAATGAATTTCTTTATACAGTATAATAAAAAAGTCTTCAATCAATATTTTAGCTATACTAAGAAAATAAAAGTACGCAATACTCTGACAAATCCTAACCACACAAGATAGATTAAGAAAATTCTTGTAAATTCTTTTCGGTAAACATTCTTTAAGAATAATAAAACCGATATGCTTTCAAAATGTTCGAAAGTTGGCATACTTCCAGAATTTTATAAAGTCAAGTATTCTTACTGTGCGGTGTATCTCAAAAAGCATACTACAATTACATTCAACTAAAAGACCCCTACCATTTAGAATCAAATGTATATTTTTCGGAGGTCCAAATTATAAGAAGTTGTAATGTGTAAATACAGTAAATAATATAGAATGTCGAAATACATAAATGTGGAGTCGGCTACAACGAAATCTTTGATCATGCCAGCCGAAAGCCTCTCAAAGCGTGTTGATTGTTTGTGATGATCTTCTTCAGCTCGTCGTCTAAAATCTGCATCTGCTCTCTTCTTACAATTGATTCCTCCGAAAATCATGGTTAAATTTTCGTCTCCGCAAATAACTGTGCATTTTTCGCATCCGTAATATGAGTTAAACTAAACAAAATCTTTATAAGAATACCAAGTAAGATATATATATTCACAAAAACGTATAAGTAAATATACCTTTTACATATGCGCTGATGGTAGAATCGCAAACAAAACGCCTAATTTTCACTGAAATGTCACTCCCACTCACTGCCAATCATTGCCTGTATTAATATTGAAGATAACTCGCAACAAAAGGGTGGAGCAAATTTTCGTTTCGTTACAATAAATTACGAATGTAATAATTGATGAGGTAACCATCGACATTAATGTGTAAGGATATACTCAGAAGATAGTCAATTTGTGATTACAAATGTAGAAAACTTTTTGCCAATTCATTTTGCTAATTTGCAAATCAAACGTATTATTTGAAAACTGAATTTCTAGTTGATTGGAATAGTTTATTTAATATTTTTTAAAAGGAATTAGCTGTCCCGAACGGTGGAGACTTTTTTATTAAACTCGTTTTGTGAGATTCCACATTGACATTTAAAGAATTGTCAGAACGAAACCATCATGGACATAGGCGCCAATACGTAACCGTTACATGCGAGTTTCCTTGATAGGCATAGGAATATGAAAGGAAATATGTGTGGTAACTTTGACGTACAATGTGCCTTACTGGGATTTTGATTAAGTCGCAATGAAGGAACTAATCCCTAATGGACACAATGCTTATAAAGACGCGTCGAAAGTAGTCTTTACCACTTCGTTACTAAAATTTTGCCTATCAAGGAATTTTACTTTGAAGGAAAAATGACGAAACAATTCCGACTCGACATAGTATTCACGACGTATTCGCGTCAAAAAAGTACATTTAGTAACAAATGGGCACAAATTGTTAGTTGGGATATATATATATATATATATATATATATATATATATATATATATATATATATATATATATACATATATATATATATATATATATATATATATATATATATATATATATATATATATATATATATATACATATATATATATATATATATATATATACATATATATATATATATTTATATATATATATATATATATATATATATATATATATATATATACATATAGATATATATATATATATATATATATATATATATATATATATATATATATATATATATATATATATATATATATATATATATATATATATATATATATATATATATATATATATATATATATATATATATATATATATATATATATATATATATATATATATATATATATATATATATATATATATATATATATATATATATGTAAATAAATGGGAACATAAAAATTTTTGGCAAAACCGATTTTAATACAAATGTTCTTCAAACATTAGTAAAAACAGGAAATCAACCAAAACGCTATATTTATGAGAGCCAAAAGAAACGAATACATTTTTCCCGCTCTTATTGAATCGCTGCCAATGTTTGATACTATACCTATGTAATTTATTTTACCTCGGATTACATGTGTATGCATATCATAGTCTACAGAAAAAATAAGCATATGAAGGCACATGATTATATGTATGGGCATGTCTCTAAATTTACGATCGATGACTTTATTAATAGCTCAAGGAAGTTTGCAACAACCAAACACAAGTCAAGAGTTTTCTTTCGGAAATCATGTTACTCTATTCTCGGAATACCGTACATTTATCCAGCTTTGTTGATGTTTTTATAGTCTGTAAACGGCGGCAAGAGACAAAACTCTTTTTTTTTTTAATGTCCCAAATACCGATCGTCATCCAAAGACACACATTCAAAACTAAAGAAACATATTCAGCTGTTATTATTTAGTATTTATTTTGAGTGGGCGACTCGTGTATCAATTTCCAAAGTCGAATTCCTCATAAATATATTGACTAGCCTAAGCATTATTCTGTTTTGATACTATTAACGTCGTAGTTTTTTGAATTCCTGACTGATTTGCTTGTTGTGTTTTACACTATAACCCGCGTGAACATATTTTGCCTGAAAAAAAATGAGCACGATATGCCTGAAATGTCTTGGGCCTGGGGTGTATAGATAGATTATACGAACGGGTTTGAATGCTCTATCGCACGAGGTACTGCCTCTCAGCTTCTTTGTGCAGGAATGAGGTAAAAGAAATGATGGGTCACTTGCGGGGCTTTGAATCCAACACTTTACTTTACCCGGCTTTGGAGCCCAGCAAAATGCAGTGTGCAGAGTAGTGAACTGTTAGACTAAAGAAGACAGCTTGAATGCTTTCACAGCAAAGTTTACATGTCAAAGCCCACGGAACCATCGGAAAGTTATGCGAGTCTGCTGCACGATCACAAGAGAAAGAAGAACGTGCGGAGCTGTACGCTATTTTTATAAGACGGAGTGTGACGGGAGGAGCTAGCAATTGCCTCGGCTGTGGTCCGAGAATGCGAAACCCGAGCTTGAAATTTTAAAAACAAAATATATGGATCATTCAATAGACAAAAACAACAAAACCGAAGTTCCATCCAGTACTACTGGAGGCAAGTCACTTGATGATAATTTTTTCAAACGAATTCAAAAGTGAAGCGATTGCAAGGAAGTGAAATGACACAGAGTCAAGCTATCGCAAGATTACAGTTCTTGAGGCAAGCTGAGAAACAGGCTCCGAGGCTACCGTGAATCCAGTGGATGTAGCGACACTACTCAGCAGAGCAGCTACTGAGCGGACTGAGAACGGTGGCAGAGCATAGCAGGAATCAAGAACGGAACCAGCGAGCAGAAAGACTCTCAGGTCACCGGGAAGGAAGCGGCGGCTAAGCCATTAAGCAGAGCAGTAACCGAAAATGTAGCTGACAGCTACAAAGATCTGCAAGCCTCTTGGATCTGTACTAAACGAGGAAGCGAAACGCTTAATGCTTCAGAAAAAGAGAGAAAAAACGAGCGGCCATGAGTACTATTATGTTCGATTCGAACGGCAAACAGGAGAAATCAACTCTTGTGGCTGCAATCAAGCGCCGATGCTCACAGGAGAAAACCTCACTAACAAGCAGGCCGACGAAGAGTTCTTCAAAAACGTAGCTCCACTTCACTTCAAGCTGGCTGTTATCAAAAAATAGGAGCACATGAAGTGTAAGAGATGTCGTGAGCAAGGTTGAATCCTAAGTGAATCACCGCAGAATTTCTCAAGGTTGCCAAGCCGAGGGAAGAGGTGTCCCCTTACTTTAAAGGCTGCAACATTGTTCGCGACCACACTGCGGAGTGGCTTCGGTGAACCATTTTGAGGATTTCCAGAAATCATCCAGGTTAAGACATTGTGGACGCGACATCCAAGCCCAAGCTAATTACAGCCAAGGTGGCGGTACGTCCTTACACGCATCAGAAGTAGAGATACGAAACTATCGGTAGTCGATACTATCGATAGATTCATTGAGAGATAATCGACAACTATCGATAGATTTCGGTAGATAGGAAAATGCAAGTCATTTTATAAATAGCTTACGAAACATATGAAAATATTACTTTTCAGAAAATGAACTTTTATATAGCAAATTCAACAATTTAACACAACTTAAACTGATTCAGAAAGAAAATCATTCAAAATCAAAAATATTAATTCAAAGGCCGATTTTGTCATTAAAAGCTATAAAACATATCCAATATCCAATTTGATATACAAGGGCTGATCAATAAGCAATAGTAATGAGTATAAACCAAGGTGATTAAACTTAAAAGATATATATATTTTTCAACATAGTCTCCTAACAAGTTAATACATTTAGTCCATCATTTTTCCAATCGCAGGATAGCCTAAGTAAAAAATTCTTTACCTTGACTTTCCCAAAATACTTAAACAGCGGCCATCACTTCGCTATCATTTTCAAATTTTCATAGAAACTGTAAAAGTCACTAAATGATGTAAAAATAGTTTTCCGAGAAAAGTTGTGAAAGTTGGAGTCCTGTTTTTTAAATTGCAGCCATCGAAACTGCAGCCTTGTGAACCGGTACGTTGCCCTGATGAAATAGCACTCCGGCTCGCAGCTAGCCGCATCTTTTTTCCTCAATAGCCTCCTGCAATCTTCTTAATTGGTCTGCGTACAAAGACTCTAATATAGTGGATCTCTTTTCCAGATATTCCACTATAATGATTCCTTCACCATACCAAAAAAATCATGCATAGCCTTCCCCGGCGAGCTCGACACTTTGGATTCCTTCGGCGTTGGCAAAGAGGGTTGCTTTGACGTCATCGATTGCTGTTGTGTTTCTGGATCAAAATGGTAGATTCAAATCTCATCCATGACTACGAAACAAGACAAAAAATTCTCCTGATCTGCCTGGAACTTTTCGAGTTTCACCCTCGAAATGTCGACTCGTTTCTTCTTTTGCTAGTCGATTAACATTCTCGGCCCCCAACGCGCAGACCTTCTTCATATGTAATTCGTGGGCAACGATTCTTTGAACACTACTATTCGAGAGTCCTGTGACCTCAGCTACTTTCCTTATGGTCACTCTTTGATCTGCCCACATGACATCTTTGATTTTTTTCACATGGTCTTCAGTGAGGGACGTGGTTGGACGTCCTTCGCGGTGTTCGCCTTCATTGGATGTTCTTCCCAGCTTAAACTCTTTGGTTTAGCGTGCAACGGTGTGATATGGAGGTGCAAAGTTCCCTTCTGTTTCCACCATGTCACCGTGTATGTCTCTGGTAGACAATTTTTTTCAAACATAGGTATTTAAGGGTACAGAGGTACAAAGCTACTGACAGCTCTAGTTTTTCTCCATTTTGATGTTCTCTCTTCGACTGTTTGTATTCAAATGAATGTACTTCCTACTTAGAACTGTGTTATACTGGAGCTAGTGCTTTCGACACTTTGACTCCCCTCTTCTGAGTGGGTGACTCCTCGGCCCAACTCACTTCTCTCCCAAAGCAATTATGTCACTTAGTGCAGTTGTTCCGCACTATTCCGTTAGCTGTCTGAGGCTTGGATATCTCTCGTTAGGACGGGCTATGGTGTTTTTCAGATGTTCCAAGGTACTGTTAGGATGTTGTTCTAGTCTATCAAACAGTTTTAACGTTTTGTCGCGTATGTATATGTCTATTGTCTCAACCCTTAGTTCTCTGTGTATGTCCGTAATCCTAACATACCATGGAACTCTGAATATTTTCCTAAGAGCAAGGTTTTGGCATATCTGCAGTTGTTGTTTGTTAGTCTTGCACGTCTGGTAGAAGGCAGTGCTACCATATGTCAGTATGGGTCGTATGATTTGTTTGTAGAGGAGCGTTTTGTTGGTCATATTCAGTTTGTCTGGTCTGGTCATGGGTTGTAGTCTGCTCAGTACTCCGTTTATGGCTTGTCTCTTGTTTTTTATGTGTGTAGTCCACGTTAATCTGTTGTCAAATGTAAGTCCCAAGTATTTGGCTGTCCGTTGCCATTCTATTGTCTGATTGTCAACTGTAAGTTGAGGTGGTTGTTGTCTTCGTCGTCTCGTTACGAAGATAGCTTGCGTCTTCTCGGCGTTTATTTGAATTTTCCATTTCTGGAAATATTCCAATAACATGTCTATGTAGGATTGCAGCTTTGAAGATATAGATTCTGCATGCTTCGAGGTATAAAAGATGCATGTGTCGTCTGCGTACAAGGCTATTTTTGTGCTGGGCATGTTGGGGATGTCTGAGGTGTATAAGCTATACAATATCGGGGAGAGTGGTGAACCTTGTGGGACTCCAGCTTCTATTGAACGCATTGTGGAGAGGTGGTTATCAATTCTGACACAGAAAGTTCTGCCCCGGAGAAAGGAGGCAATGAGCTGTATGAAAGGTAATAGAATTTGAAATGTATGCATTTTGAAGATTAGTCCTGCATGCCAGACTTTGTCAAATGCCTTGGCCACATCAAACAATACCAAGCCCGTTGACTTTTTTTGGTTGAACCCTGTACGTATGTGCTGCACCACTCTTGCAAGCTGGAGCTCAGTAGAATGTAGTGGCTTAAAGCCAAATTGTACCTCCGGGATAATGGATTTTTCCTCTATGATTTCATTAAGCCGGTTGAGAAGAAGACGCTCAACGATTTTTCCTACGGAGGATAGGAGACTTATTGGTCTACAATTTTGTGGGAAGTGGAGGTCTTTACCTGGTTTAGGTACAACAGTTATAATCGCTGCTTTCCAGACCTCAGGGAAGCTCTTCGTTCGAAATATAGCGTTTATAATGTCAGTAACTGTTGTCAATGTATTGTCAGGAAGTTGTGTCAACCATAAGTTCACTATTGAATCAGGTCCAGGTGATTTCCGCCTATTAAGTCCGTTAATGAGTTGTTTGACCTCTTCGAAGTTTGTTGGTCTGATTTGATAGTTTTCTGTTGGCGCAGAGGCAAGAATTTGGTCTACAGACTCACAAACTTCTTCTTCCTCGTCAATATCATCCTCTGGGGAGCGGTTTTTCTGAAATTGAAGCTCTAGTACCTCAGCGAAGGCCTCCGCCTTGCCAGCGCCGTCAAATTTCAGTCCATCTGGTCCATGGATTGGAGGCACCGCTATTCTGTTTTTGTGCCGAAAATATTTAGTCATGCACCAGTAGTTGCTATCACCAGGTTCCATGCTATGCAAAAAGTCACCCCACTTCTCGTTGCGGAACAATGCGATCTGACAGCTGATGGTATTTGTGAGCCGGTTCGCTTCCGTTCTTATGCTAGGGTCACCCGTACGCCTAGCTCTTCTCCGAACTCTGTTCCTCCTCCTTATGAGATCTTTTATGTTTCTTGGGAGTTCGTAAGGGTTATGTCCCTTTGTCGGAGTTTGAATCGTGTTGTCCTCTTTTGCCTGCTTTATTTTTTCAGTCAGAGTGTTAATAGCTCTGTTAATATCGCTGGCGGTTTCGAGTGTTTCTTCGAAATATTCGTTCGCCATTGCGTCACGGAAAGCGTTCCAATTTGTTCTCTTCATCATTCGAAGAGGCTCGTCAATGTACACATCATCTATGATGAATAGTACCGGCTTGTGGTCAGATGACAGTTTATCGAGGACAGTCAGTCGCAAGTTATGGTGGAAATTTTGCGAGAGTCCTATATCTAGGACATGACTATGAACTGTACCAAAGTGTGTGGGTTCGTCGGGGAGATGCAGGCTTATGCAGTTATCCATGATGAATTTTTGTAGCTCGATTCTAGCTTGATTGCTTCTCACGTCTCCCCAGTGGCGGTGATAAGCGTTTAAGTCTCCTGCCACAAAGACAGGACCTTTACTTTCGAAAAGTTTATTTAAGTCCGGGCCAAAGTTGGTGTTTCTAAGAGGGATGTACACAGAAGTCACCACGAATTCAAAGGAATCCGTGTGCACTTTGATGGCAGTCGCTTCCGTTTGTTGGAGGGTGGGAATTTGGAGGTGAAGGTGGTTTATGCCCCTTCTCACCAGGATTGCAGTGCCTCCACCTCTACCTGTCAATCTATCATTACGATATAGATTGTAGTTAGAGATGTGGAGGCGATCAGCTGGTTTTAGAAAAGTTTCCTGGATGAGCATGATATCAACTCTATAATCATATAGAAATTGCCTCAGCTCTCCAGTCTTGCTGATGATGGAATTTGCATTCCAGGTGAGAATGGTCATGTGGTTGGGGAATGACATTAATGTTTTTTGTTAGATTTTGGGGCTGGAAATGTCGCGAGCATTCCCTGCACCATTTTCTCCATCATGTCCTTCATCATGGCTTGAAACTGCTCTTGCATATTGCAAAACATTTGAGCCATGATAGCCGGCTGTGGGACGTTGGGCAGAGTCTGCTGCGCTGCAGGCTTGTTAAATTTGGGTTTGGGGGGCTGGTTTGTGGGTGAGGGTAATGGGGATGGGAGGCTCGTTTTTGCCACCTGTGCAAACGTCTTCCTCAGGTTCTTGGGATTCCTAAGACATCCCCCATAGCTGGCCGGATGGTCACCTCCACAGTTCACACACTTGGCAATTTCTTCGCGTTGTTTCTTGCATTGGGAGAAGTGGTGTTCCCCTTCGCATTTGACACATTTCGCCTGTGCGTGACAGTTATTGGCTGCATGACCAAACTGCTGGCAATTGTGGCATTGCGGTTGCCCTCCCCTTGGTCGCTGAGCTTCAACTTTGCAGATGAGGTGTTATACTGCTTTGATATTATAGATATTAGTTTCCGCCCTCGGGAGAAGGATCTTGACCAGCTTTGAGGTCCCATTCCTCAATTTGAGGAAGAAGACCTCTAGCGGGTGGAAGCCCTGAGTCTGCAAATCCTCCTTGATTTCCTCTGGTGTGAGGCCATGAAGACCTCGAATCACCACGTTCAGATTCTTTTCCTCTGGGAGAAAGTACGTATGGTACTGCACTTTCTCACCTGTGAGGAACTTCGTCAGCTTTTTGTGGTCTAGTGGTGTAGACGGAATCACCTGGATACCTAAAAATACTCTCTTAGCAGATTCATAATTAATTTTTAGATCTTTCATAGACATACTTATTTGTGTCCACTTGTTTTGTTCTCGTATGATCACACGTACTGTCGTCTTCTTCTGTTCGGGGTTATTTATCTGTGTTTGGTCTGTTTTGTCTTTTGTTTTGGTGTTTTGTGAGGTCGTGCCTGTGTTGTGTGTCGTCAGCGGTTTTATTGCCTTGACAGGTTTTGGAAGTGGAAGTGCTGGATACTCTTCTTCAGCCCGTAATTCACTGGTTGATGGGAGAGCATCCTCAACGTCCATATCTACTGAGCATAAGCTATTATTTTCATCTTCCGTGTCTTCCGCCGTTGATGACATTGGAGTTTGTACTATACTCTTGGTTTTTGTCTTCTTTTTGTCCATTTTAGTTGAAAGTGTCGGTGATGTTGTGAGTTTTCTTTTCAGTTTAGTCTTTTCCGTATTATCAGTCATGTTGAGAATTCTGTCTGTGAGCTCTTTGTTTTGTCTGATGAGCTCTTCGTTTTGTTTACGCTGCGCAAGGAGTTCTGCCTGAGTGTCCTCCAGCTGCTTAATTATTCTATTTAAGGTTTCGTTTGATCGCTTGATCTGTTCGAGTAGTTTTGCTGTCTGGTCGTCTTTGTCAGAGCTCATTTCTTCTTCTTCTTCTTCCTCCTCGTCTGTATTGTCTATAGCGTCTTCTGGTTCTATCTCAGAGATAGTTCCGTCGTCCGCCATATTTCGTTTCGTCTTCCTCGCTCTTTTGTTTCGTTTTTTTATATTAATATATATATATATATATCACGTAGCTACCAAGAGAACCAGCAATCCTCAGCAGCTCGGATTTGTGAACAATCTTTTGCTTTGGGTTTGAATCTATTATTGAACCAAATTGCCACTCACCTGTTGGAAGAGAGCTTTGTGCTTCCAGACACGTAGCTCCTAACTATGCTTTTACAGCTTGTACAGTTTTCTTTTGATTTTTATTATTAGTTATTATTTCACACAACTGTATTTATTGTCACAATGTTTTAATTTTGTTTAATTGTCACAATGTTTATATTTTATTTAATGCACACTTTCACTGTCACCCTATTTTGGATTTTCACTATCACCCTGTTTTTGTTTAGTATTTTAATGTCACATTCACTTGCGTCGAATGTCCCTTAACGGGTTTTTCCAATTGTTTCAATAATTATTTTCACAAAATTTTGTTTTTCCTCGTCACATTCACTGAATCCGGATATGACCTAACGGGTTTTTATTTTTGCACTATCGAACAAAACACGTCCGATTCTTCCTGCGTCTTCACTCGAATTTTTGTTGTTGAATGTACTTCCCTGAAATCGTCGCCTATTTATATGTTTTTATTATGCTGACTTTGTGAGTATATGTGGTAGTAAAAAAACGGTTTTTTGGAATTTTATGCGAACTGGAAATAACCGATTTTCATTAGTTATTGATCAACCCCCGTATTTCAATTTTTTTAAACTTTATTATTTATTTTTGTCTTCAAATTAAAATATTTGAATGTAACACAACCAAGAATATTTATTTAGAAATAGTATATTCACATATATTCCTTTTAGTCTAGATCTGCGATCAGCTAATATCTGATCCCAAAAGCTTAAGTTTCATTCCAATTCTACGAAGGTTGCTAGTGTCAAAAAATATTTTTAAGAGCTAGCTTCAATATTGGGTTTAATTCTATGTAGAGGACCTAAAATTTTGCAACGTGATAAAAGTAGCCACCCTTACTCAAAAGGCGATGTCTATAAAGAATGAAAGGACCAGCCGGCCTGGGGCCTGCTGTCAAATAAAAAATGCTGGCACTCACTTACTGAATGTGTATGCAACCACCACTCGGTATGGTAGGATCATGGCCGCATCCAACTTGTGTCGTTTACCTGATGGATGCACGCCACATATCACTATCAGTTTATAGAGAATCGAACTCACAGACATTTCGTGGGAACCTATAGAGAACCGAGACTATCCCGACCTGATACATACAGAGAGGAATGTAAATGCATACAGAGAGGAATGTAAATCGAAAAACGTGGCATCGGTACACCAGGTGCAGAAGGCAACAAAGCAAAAACGGAAAAAAACAAAAACCAGATCACAATAAATCACAACACCTGAATCAATCGCACACACTAACTAATAATGAATCACAATACCTGAATGAATTGCACATTTTGCATTGTCCTTTTGGACCTTTGGCTTATGACGATTCGAATCAGCCATCGAGCTGCGGGATCACCAAAGTGAATACAAAACAGAACCTATTATCCATCTAAAATTCTCCTAAACTAAATTCGTGATAAACAAAACAAACGAATGACATTATAATCTTCAATCGCGAATGGTCATCGCTATCAGAACTGGTACGACCATGATAGGTACGACTATCCTCCGCCAGGAGTTCACCCATTCAGAACAGGTGGAAAGTATTCCAAACGTAGGTCTCGCGGGTCGAGTATCTGATTTTTGACTACTCGTACACGCGCAATGAGAACGTTGCTCTCTAACGCAACGAACGGAACGATGGGGCCGTTCGGCGAATGCTTGCAAGGAACGTCACCGACTTGGAGACGACATGATAGTTGCAATATTGATAACGTGAAGGCGGAAACGAAATCTGATGAAACTTTTTCTAATTTAATTCAGGTATTTGGAGAAGGAGCGAAAAATATGTTACGTGATTATAGTTGCAACGTTGATAACGTGAAGGCGGAAGAAAATTCGAACGAAATCTGATGGAACTTTTTATAATTGAATTCAGGTAATTGAAGAAGAAGTGAAAAATTTGGATACGAGATTAAAGTTGCAACGTCGGTAACGTGAAGGCAGAAAAAAATTCGAACGAAATCATATCATCACCTGGAGTTGGAGATTTTTTTAGGGTTCAAGAAATTACGGGTGGAATCGGAGTCGACTATAAGCTAGCTGAAGTTGAAACAGGAGTATACATATATTTTGAAGTTGTGTTTAGAAAACAATAACAGATTTCGGAACCAAATCAAATCTTGTGTTTTAATTGTGATAATATTTTTTACTAGGTATATGGGGCGACAGAGAGAATAAAGGATGTCAGCAAACGCCAAAGTTTTAATAGATAAGCTGAGTAAGGATGAGTTGACGTTCGAGCTGGAGGTTCGAAATCAACTCACCGGAACAGTGGAAGCCATGAGCTGGTGGCATTCATGGATGGCACTGAGAGCAGAAGCCTCCATGGACACCTCACTGATTTTGGTGCGGGACTATCCATACACGCTGGAGGAAGATCTGGAGGCAGTCCAAGAGATACTAGCAGATATACAAGGTTTGATCGCAGTTTTCCACGGCAACACCCAGACGTCGGAGTTTTGAAAATTAAAAACAATGATTGAGTTTGGAATGCGGCTGCTAAAGAATGCGCCACATGAACAGCAGGAAACTGGTGAACATGCTCACAAACTAAGGACACGCCTCATTATGGCGATGGGGCAAATCCTGAAGGCGGGGATGAGGAGGTTGAGTCGGTACGGAACGGAGAGCAGATTTGTAAGCAGGACGTTGCTCAGGATGCGGGCTTCGACTTGGTGAGACTAGCGGTGGGACCATCAGAGCCCGTACAAGAGCCGGAGGTACTCGCCAACCCTTTATTTTCTACGCCCCGAGTGGCTACGATGAGCAGCAAAGGCCAAGATGTGTTCAAATAGGGACTCCACTTCAGTGACGATTCTGTTTTTTGCGTCAGCTATTTCAGGCGGTGGTGGAAATATTCGAAAGGAAGGCGCTGGTGTGGTACCGGGCAAATTGGTCTCGGGTTAGCTTATGGTCGGAACTGGTTTCGGAGCTGCGTGCCAAATTTCTGTCACCCGACTACGCTGACCAGCAACTCGCGGGGATCGGGAGATGGACGCAAGGACCAGAGGAGTCGATGGGAGTTTACGTGTCGGCGATATCAAACTCAACTGACCCTTCCTCACCTCAATTCGAACAACTGCGGATCTCATCCGTGTGGGACGTTCGTTGGAGGCGATACGAGTATCCGTAGAGGCCTTTTTACCACCACCAAGCAGGAAGTCTCAGCGTCTATTGGAACTGAACCTGGCCTATGCGAGTTGCTCATTCGAAGGTGACCTGGCAACTATTCAGCTGGAGTGCTGGAACTGCAGGGCGAATGGACATAAGTGTCGGAATTGTCCAGAACGTCAACGGTTCCTTGACTGTAGTCGACCGGGGGCTCGGAAGGCATCCTGTCCAAATTGCCATGGATCTCGAGAGGGAAACTTGAGTCAACCACGACAATACAGCACGTTTCCACCTGGTGACCCCCCCTAAATGAGGTACGTCATCGGGTGAGCGACCAAGACAATCATCGGGAAACGGGCGCTGTGTCCAGTAGGCGGCTGCCTGGACACTAGGGAGGAGGAAGCATAGGCCGCGACAGAAGCTCAGCTCACCTTTTTGCTGGTACAGAAGGACAGGGATAACCGAGCGCACCTGGAGGTGAGCATATTCGGACGGATGTTCCTGGGTCTCCTCGACTCTGGGGCTACCCACACGGTGATAGATGGAGAGAGCTGGCGGGTTCTGGAAGAACTATGAGTAGAGCTGTTGGGCTCCAACCAGCGAGTAATCCAGATTGCCAACAGTCAATGCTGTGTAATTGCGGGAGAGGTTACAGTACCCGTGAAGCTAAAGGAGAAGGTGGAGTGACTACGAGTGCAGATGGTGCCGTGGCTGCTGCGAGCACTTATTCTCGGTGTAGATTTCGTACGCCAGTTTGCGTTGGTCCTTAAGTTGAGAGACGAGAGCTGGAGTATTCTGAGTGCACTTCAAGGAGACGCGGATGAGCAACTGAAGCCGCGTAGCCGGCTGACACGAATAGAAGAGTCCACCTTTAGTCACCTATTGCAAGAAGAATTCAAACTTATGGGAGACGGGGTCGGATGCACGAACCGTGTGAAACACGTGATTAAGACTAATTCCTTGCCCATCAAACAGAGATGTTACCCGATGTCCTCTTGACATGTCCTGCACGTCTGGACACGCAAAAGCGCATCAACAAAGAGCTGAATGAGATGTTGGAAAAAAATATAATTGAACCACTCTCGAGTCTTTGGGCGTCGCCGATTTTATTGGTCAAAAAATAGAATGACACGTACCATTTCTGTGTACATTTCCGAAAGCTAAACCAGGTCACCGAACATGACGCGTATCCGCTGCCTTATGTTTCGCCTACGCTGGACCAGCTGCATGATGCTAAAAACCTATCTTCCGTGGACGTGAAGTCGGCCTATTGGCAAATCCCCATGGCAGAGCAATCAAGAAAATTCACGGCTTCTACGGTGCCCCATCGCGGCCTTTTCCAATTCTGCCGAATGACTTTCGGTCTGCAGAATTCTCCGGCGACGTGGCAACGCTTGATTGATCAGGTACTGGGACCTGACCTCGAGCCATATGTCTTCACTTACCTAGACGATATTGTTGCGGTGACTCAGGATTTCGGCGAACACCTGGAAATCCTGCGGAAATTGTTTGGTCGCCTCAGGCAGGCCGGATCAAGGGTCTCCCGCGACAAGTGCGAATTCTGCCGTTGCCAATTCATGTATTTTAGAAACGTCGTCGATGACCAGAGCTTGATCGTAGATCCGGACAAGGTGAAGTCCTTGATGGAGATTCCTCCACCTACGAATGTGAAAGGAGAGAGGCAGTTCATGGGAATGGCCTCGTAGTATTGAAGGTTCATCCCCGACTTCACCACGACAGCGGCGCTGTGGACAAACCTCCTCAGGGAAAACCTAAAGTTTGTCTGGACCCAGGAATGCGATGCTTCCTTCACATAAGTAAAGGTAAAACTGACCACGGCTCCAATTCTTACTTGTCTTGACTATGATTTGCTTTTCTACATCCAAACAGACGCGTCAGATCGGGGCTTAGGGGCAGTGCTCTCTCAGAAACATATCGATGGAGAAAAGTTGGTTTGCTACCTGAGTCCATCTTTGATGAAAGCAGAAAAGAAATACTTAATCACTGAAAAAGAATGCGTCGCAGTGCTGTGGGCTATAGAGAAACTGCGACCTTACGTATAGGAAGCAAAATTCGGGGTGATTACGGACCACCACTTTCTCGTGTGGCTGAGTAATCTCAAAGACCTTACGGGATGACTGGCCAGGTGGGTGGTCAGACTACAGCAATATCCATTTGAGATCATACATCGAAAAGGGAAGAAGCACCTCGTACCAGATGCGCTGTCTAGGATGTTGCCTAGGGAAGAAGTGGCAACGCTAGAGACCACGGACGATCCTTGGTATGAGAAAATGTGCAAGAGGGTAGAGGCAGCACCAGGAATTTAGTTGGACTGACGGGTGATGGATGGAGTACTATGGAAGCATGTGGCCGGACGTTACCCGAGTCTGGAGGATAATACTACGTGGAAGATGGAACTGGCCAGGTTGATAGGAAGGACATTCTGCGCAGACGTCACGATGACCCAACTGCGAGATATATGGGGTCCAGTCGCACTCTTCGAATACTGGAGGAACAGGTGTTTTTGTTGTTCGGAGCCCTAAGGTGGCTGGTATGCGACAACGGGGCTCAGTTCCGGGGTCGGCAGATGCGACAACTGGCTGAATATTCTGGTATGGAAATTAAGTACACCGCACTGCACCACCCTCAAGCTAATCCCGCGGAAAGGAGGAACCAGAACATTAAACTCAATCCTACGTGGCCGACAACCATTGCGAGTGGGACAGGAACCTGTCTAAAATAGCGTGTGCACTGAGAACCTTCTAGCATGAGGTGACCCGGGTCATGCCGTACTTCTTTAATTTCCGACGGGAGATGGTGATATTTCACGAGCAGAAAGAGTCACCTGGCGGCATTCAAGATATACCGGGATCCGAGGTTAGGGCGGGCGAGCTCTCGAAGGTGTGGGAGGATGTATTGGAGCGAATGAAGCAAGTCGCTCGACAGAATACGCAGAGATACAACCTTAGAAGATGGGACGCAACTAAAAGAAAAATTACACGCTCTCGGACGCGGTTCGGTTTTACTCCGTGAAACTAGCTCCGGAGTATCTCGGCCCATTTAGGATCAATGAACGGGTCCCAGGGTGGACATATCTTTTGATAGACGACAAGCACAAAGAGACCGGGGTTTGACACGTCAAAGATATGAAACCATGTGTACAATAATCGGTTACTTTCACACCACAAGCCTCGAGTCGACCGTCGCATTGGTTATGATTCAAATTGTTAAGGATCGCGTTGATATAGATAAAAAAATCTCTAGTAAAATCGGGGATCGGTACCTTACTGCCATTGACGAGGACGAAGTGGGATTTGCCTTTCTTCTTGGTTCGACTCCCAATATTGCTCCACCATGGTGACCCTTTTGGTAGGCATTTCCTTTGATTGCTCGGTTTCCCTTTCAACTTCCTTCTCTTTAATCGTCCTGTTCCCGGACGAAACAGGTCTTTTCCTTCTTCGCTTTCGTTCCCAAGGGGTGGTAGTCAAAACTAGAAATGATGGAGGAAAGAATGAAAAGCGATCCAGAATATGAATGTTGAGGGTGGATGAGTTGATAGTGGAGCACTTCTTGTAAGTGGATAGGAAATTGCTATAGGAGAAGTGATGGAAATACAGTTAGTTAGTTACAAGATTAGCTTAGAGCTTCAGATTAGAAGAGTTAAGATAAAATTCTGGTGGAGGGTCTAGGGTAACAGATGTTGAATCCAAAGGTCGAGCTAATGGCTTCCGTAGTTTCGGAATGAATTGAGTAGCGGAAGTTCAAGATTTATCGCGAATTAGCTAGACTATTTTGGGGCTAACACGGACCAAATGATGGTCCAGAAAGTATATAGTGATAAGGGAGAAATTGGTGCAGGGTAGGTCATAAGATAGTATATCAGAATAAATAGCTAACCCAGGGAAAAAACAAATAGGAGACGTAGTTAGATGTGACAGATGGCTGCATAGGCCTGGCAGGATTGATAGAACAAGTGTACTTAAGATTAGAGGTGGTGGGTTGAATAAGGAAGCCGGTGGGAAATAGTTCGAAGAAATTATTCTATTTTGTAAACAAAAACATATATAGTTAGCGATTAGGGTAGGAATGAGTATGTAGGTATATCTATGGAATTCCGTTAACGTAATCACGCCTAGCCACGTGCATGGTTGGATCACCAGGTAGTTGGTCATTAATCTACCATTATTGTTCGGATTTTGGGGAAATCCTCCCGAAGTGAGGGGAAGCTGTTACGTGGTAACAGTAGCCACCCTCACTCAAACGGCGATGTCTAGCATGGTTATAAAGTATGAAAGGACCAACCGGCTCCGGGGCCTGCTGTCAAATAAAAAATTCTGGCACTCACTTACTGAATGTGTATGTAACCACCACTCGGTAGGGTAGGATCATGTCCGCATCCAACTTGTGTCGTTTACCTGTTGGATGCACGCCACTTATCACTATAAATTCATAGGGAATGGACCACGGGGACTATCCTGACCTGATACAGGCATACAGAGAGGAATGTAAATCGCAAAACGTGGCATCGTTACACCAGGTGCAGAAGGCAACAAAGTGATAACGGAAAAAAGAACAAAAAATAAATTAAAATAAATCACAACACCTGAATGAATCGCATACACTAACCAATAATGAATCAAAATACCTGACTGAATTCTGCAACGTTTCAGCAGCAATTGAATAGCTTGTATTCTTCCATTTTCGCCGCCTTCAGAAACATTGACCAGTTTGATGATTTTAGCCGGCAATCCAGGATCGAACATACCCGGCGGACTTAATTCAGACCCCTTTGGACAAGGATTATGTTGGTTTATGATGATTCGTTTCAGCCATCGCGTTGGGAGAACACCAAAGTGAATACAAAATATAAACCATTATTCATATCAACTTCTCCTAAACTTAATTCGTGGTAAACAAAACAAACAAATGACATTGTAAATGTCAATCGCGAATGGCTATTGCTATCAGAACTGGCAAGACTATCCTCCGCCAGGAGTTCATCCATTCGGAACAGGTGGAACATGTTCAATTCACTGTTCCACAAAGTCTATGTACCATAACGTTGAGTTTAAGTACCCTCTTTTCTACTTTAAGAAGAAAAATGCTGCCCAGATACATGTCTATCACACTTCAGGCAGAGTCAAATTTCAGATTGAATAACCGTTTCATTCGTGCTTACTGCAACTTGACGAACACCATTTCACAAAAAGGACGCTAAGCAGTTCAATGCATTTATATGATGAATGAATGGTGTAGCGAAATGAACCTCGATGGTTATCGATAAGAAAAAAAACACCGATAGTCTTCGATAGTCAATACTAGCGATAGTGCTATCGATAGTCTCGTATCTCTATTTAGAAGCTCTGTCTCTCTTAAAAAGATACTACCCTGATCTAAAAATTCCTGGAGATTGTTCCAGGCAGTCAAAGATTATAATCAGCCAACGGAGCCTGAAATTAGCACAGCAAAAACAGGTACAGGCTAAGAGAGGGTTGGTCCACTTCTTCTTGAAGAGGATCACCATGAAAGTTGGGACGAAAAAGATTACTGATGAAAATCGAAGTGCGGGTGGTTCAAGCGAATTTGCGTCAGTGTAAAACAACGATGACCAATCTGCTTCGGCACCTTAGTCGATGGCATGTTGATATCGCGCTTCTATATAAGAATGTGGTCTGTGCATTTGGTTTGAGTTTCAGTATGTTCCAACTAACAGGTAGGGACAATGTATAGTCACTAAAAAAAATACCACGAACGGTGGCACGCCTTGCTGCCTGCTGTTGGCAAATATATCTACCATATGACACGGATCCCATCATACGTGGACTGCGAATAGTTTCAGAAGCGGCTTTGAAAGCTGATGCTATCTTCGGCTGTGACGTAAATGCCCACATAAGATATGGGGAAGCATCAACATAAACGACAAAAGCAGGTATTTACTCGAATTCTTAGTTTCAGCTGACCTCAATATTCTTAATGTAGGTAATAAACCTGCATTTATTACTAGAAACAGAGCTGAAATAATTGGCAATACCCTGGCAGTGTTTACCGCTAGTAGGTGTCTGAATTAATGTTGCTCTTGGACCAGCAAAAGCTATATTGGTAGTTCTGAAATCTTAGCCAAAAATATTCGGAGCCGGAGAACAGCACAATTGAAAGTCTACTCCAGAAAAACAAAGAGACATCTTAGAGCAGTAAACAACATGGATCTAATGACCTCTGGACGAATGTCGAGCAGTTGAACCTTTTAACAAGAGTCGTAGTATTGGATTTCAAAGATGTTTGCATAAAAAAGCCTGTAAAGAAAAACGCCACTCTATGGTAGAACGGCGAACTAACGGTGGCTAGATATCGCACACGAAGAAAGCTCAATAACGCAAAGTGGTTCGGATATGTTGAAGACTGTGATCGATATAAGCAGGAATTGTCACTGTTCAAAAATTAGATACGACGAGCCAAATATTGAAAATTGAAAGAAATACAGAAGCTGCTAGAATCAGGAAGACCCTATGGATAACTCCCGGCGTAACTACGTTTCCGTTCCCTTACTTACGATACCTATGGCAAAATAGAGATAGGGCACCGGCCGTCCGTCGATATCGCTCCTTTTATGGATCTTGACAGTCAACGAGATTTTGGAGAAATAAAGGAGAAGGTTTTGAGGTGGTATCGTCTGCCAATGACACTGTGGTACTTGTGAGGGGCACATTTCCACTAATTTTTTTGGACTTTATGCAACTATATAAACACAGAGAGCCAGCTTTTAGCACATCTATTCCAAAAATGTTAAATATTTGGGTCATATACTCAACAGAAAACAAACAGGGGGGTAAAAGTGACGTACCGAATAGGTAAGGCTCGTTCAGCTCTAATAACTAGGGTCTTAGGTCTCAGGTGGCCAACTATTTACAATTGGAAGATGAAGGGAGTTACCAGCGACTATGATGTCTGGATTTACATGAACGGGTCAAAGACGGATACAGGAGTTGACTTGGGTGTTTTGGAGCACAGGTTAGCCTGCTACTGTCTTTCAGTCTGAAGTAAAAGTCATACGCATAGCAGTTTAGTCCATTTAGAATTGCGTCAACAGCGGGTTCGCCATTCCCGCTCTTACGTCTGAAATATGATCTTCGAGACCTGTCAACGCGTGGCTGACAACAATAAAAAATGTGGTTGCTAGGGCAAAATCGTGTCACAGGCAAAGAAAACACCGACGAATTAGCGATATATATATATATATATATATATATATATATATATATATATATATATATATATAGATATATATATATAGATATATATATATATAGATATATATATATATATATATATATATATATATATATATATATATATATATGTATATATATATATATATATATATATATATATATATATATATATATATATATATATATAGTGTCACCCACCCGGCCTAGGGTGAGCAAGATACCTGGTTAGGCTCCTGTTGGATATGTTTGCTAACTCGTCGGAGACGGGTCGAGGGTGGGCGCCACTCGCTCTCCAATTATTCGAGCCTCGAGCCACTGAGCGAGCTTCGACTCACCAGATATACGCACGCAATACCGGACCAGTCCGTTGCTAGTTCGGATAACACCCGATCCGTCTCACCAATCGCGATCAGAGACTTAACAACTGGACTGCACCCACAACTACTACAATTCGACAAACAAAAGAAACCTACTAGATAGACCGAGAAAAGAATCTACTCCCGCCTGTCGAAATTTCTTTTCCCTTCGGGCATTCACGAGATCAACTGAAGTTCGAATTCAAGATTTTATTGATAACTATACAGTCGGTTCCAGCTCAACGGGCTGTTGGATAAACTTTTCTACGCTAACTCACACGGTACACAACGGTGAATTCTCTTACTTTCACTGGTTTGCTTTCACATGCATTAACAAACCGTACTAACACCGCAAGTTCCTCAGCAATCTGAATTCACCGTTTTTACCATGCGAACCCGACAAATTTCGGGTTTCTTTCTACAATCCTCACCACCACTCACTTTTTACACCTTTATATAATATTCTCTATGCACATTTTCTTAATCCTAATGAAATAAATTTTATTCGGCTTAAATAAACTAACCTTAATATTCTGGATCGGCTGTCGGCTACTCGTACTTTTTCGGGATTTTCAGATACAGCTTAGGTAACTATTTCCCACGACGATCAGGCATAAACCAGATGGATTCAGTGAAGAAAAATTAAAAGTCCAAAATCTAACGGCGCTCGCCAGCACCGAACCGTCGCCTCGAGCGTGCTAATCGACGTCTCTCTTGCCTGCGCTGTCTAGACCTTTAAACTCTTGCGTTCCTTTTCTCGCTGATTAATTGCTGGTCCCGTCTTCGCTCCGACTCAAGAAACACATTCCGCGAGCCATTCGCTGCGTCGCTCCGTCTTCTTCCGTCCAAGGATTAGATTTGCCGTTCGCCTTAGAATTTTCCGTCCTCCGCTGCAAGGCCGAATTGCGCGTCCTCCTTCGTATCTGCAGTGGCAAAATGTAGTTTTAGTTTAATTTAAAACTTCTTGTTCGTGTCAGGGCTCAACTACGAATCTTCTCCTAATATACCGATGAATAATTACCTGCAGTGGCAAAATGTATTTTTAGTTTAATTTAAAACTTCTTGTTCGTGTCAGGGCTCAACTACGAATGCCCTCGACGGAAAATTTTCCTAGTACCGCCGCTTCTGCCTAACTGCAGGGTATCCCGCTACTCCAGTTAGGAGCAACGATCTTGTCACTCCTGTGACCGTCCGGGATCCACACCATCAATCTGCTTTCCAATTTTCATTTTCGATACTCGACTCATCCAAGTTCGAGGTTTCCATGGGTTAAAGGATGGTAGCCATCCGAACCGGTTCTAATCCGACCCGGTTAATACCCTCAACCTCCGAAGCATATTTTCCACTTGGCTGCATTTCTGGGTTTAAAGGAAAATACTCTCTCCGGATTCCGCCGTAATATTGGCGGTTTTTATTATTGCCGGATTAAATTAATTTGATGATTCCAGCTCGGTCCGGGCTCATCTTCTTTCATCAGCGATCCTCGAACAGAAGAAAAACGCACAAAAAGATAAAATCAAAGCGGCGCCACCAAGCCATGAACCGCTGATTACCACGTAACAGCCTCGCGTCTCAACGCACTACTCCATGTCGATGTTGGTAATAGGCTAACGGTTTATCATACTGAAGACGTCTACCCGACGCTTTGTCCTCGGTCGGTAATGTAGATGCATTCGTATACATAGATGCCCAATGCTGACGGCCGTTCCGTTCATCCGTCGGCTCGTCTTGCAGCATCATATACCCTCAACACGACGGCTCGTGACGTGACTGTGTGGGTGTGTCGACGGTGTGGTGGATGCTTAACTGCTGCACGTTACTCGAGCCGTTAACTACCGTATGGCATGTAAGGAACGTCAATTTTCCTGAGTAATTACTTATTGCGGGAATGTCGCGGATGTCGATATTAGCTAATGTTTTTTTTTTTTTTTTAAAAAGAAATTGGAAAAAAAAAATTCCAGTCGATGCAAATAATAGCGACGCTGACCGGCTTCGAACCCGCAACTTTGTCGTGAGAGCCCCATTCTCCATCATCTGCCCCACGTAACTCGTAATTAGATTGCTGACTTGTGTTTATCCGCACGATGATATCATCGGTTATGCCAATTTATTTCCATTCTGATAACCGACGATCGCCAACATTCTATACATGAATGTTTTCGGTTGCTTCAGCCTGCCGACTCTGATGACTTGACGTATAACCTACGTTACTAGCTTAAATTCTATTGTATAATATTGATATTTGCAATATCCGCCAGGTAAAGTACACAAGGCAAATACCACAACGCCTAATGCCCTACGAGTGGTGTTACATTCGGAAACCTAACAAAGTGAGTGGTGGGTACGTAATTATGAGCAGAATTATTAATCTTGGAACGAGTTATAAGCTTTTGATTGAGATCCGGTGACCCAATTTGTTACAACGTAACAATAGACATATACATATATATATATATATATATATATATATATATATATATATATATATATATATATATATATATATATATATATATATATATATGTATATATATATATATATATGTATATATATATATATATATATATATATATATATATATATATATATATATATATATATATATATATATATATCTATATATATATATATATATATATATATATATATATATATATATATATATATATATTAGCAAAATGATTAAGGGAGATAAACCCTGGAGTGGAAGAACCGATTGAGCTAAAATTTTCGGAGCACATAGATGTATGTAGTGGGTAGGTCCATGACTTGCTAGAATTAAGATATGCTTAACCCCTAAGTGGTGGCGGGCATTTTAGTCCTTTTTTAGTCCTCCTATATTTCCATCAAAAAAAAAATTAATGGAAATGAAAACCTATTATGTTTTAAGCTTGCCTATGGTAAAGAATTGGAATTTTTGGGCTGTGTGTAGGTGCTGAGTGCCTAAAAGTAAGCAAGGATTTTTTTTCCAATTTTGATATGTCATAACTTCCGACACAAACTATGGATCATCGTCAAATTTGTAGAGCGTATTGAAGTTGACTAGAATTTAACACAAATGGATTTTCAAGACAGTGCAAGCAGCCCTGTAGCTACGGCAGGCTCCTGAAAAAAATCCTTCAATTCATCGACCCTCCTGTAAAATTTTTACTTTGTGACAAAAAATTCAAATCATTGATAAATTTAAACTTTTGTCCGTCATGCCAAATTGAAATTTTTAAAGTTCCGACTTGCACAAGAGCGGCAACCCATCACCAAATAACCTCTATTTTCAACACTCGAAATTTTTGTTTACGAGAACTGAAGACCGGATAATACGATCATCATGGAATTTACAGGACATGTTGGTAGTAACTAGAACCAAGTTTGATAGAAGTGATTTTGAAATGCGGGCAATCCTGTGGCAGTGGTGCTATCCTGACAAATCACTGAGAAAAAAATTTACTTTTTGGCCTATAACATCCGTTTCAGTCTGTTACCGAAACTCTTTCGACAAGTTTTCCACGGATCTAAGTCGCTTGTCTAGACCACGAAGACAAATTCCGGGCGGCCTTCGCTCGCAGAGAGATGGGGTGGGTAGGCGCCACTCGCTTCTTGGCCGGAATTTAACACTCGTCTGTCGTCCCGAAGCGAGAAGGTGACGACGGTATGCTCGGTCTCGCGGGTAAAAGTAAGATCCCGCCGAAAGAATACCTCGCGATTACGCTGCCAAGAAAATTACGGATACGAGTTGGTACCAAGGTTTTTCCTCCTGAATTTACACTTTTATTTAATTCACTTATCTGATTACGAACAAACGGTTGATTAGCTCTACCACTGCTGGTAGCATGACTTATCACTAACACATTATCTATTTTCCAGAACTTTTCCGCGTTATTTGAATTTACACATTTTTCATTATGATGATGGATAATTCGGTTTAACGATTGGAACGAACTTAAAGAATAACTTAAACTATCTAACCTGCGAAAATTTGCCTTGTAGTTACTGGATCTCGCGTTGAACTGGTAAAAATCCCACGCTGGGGCCCTTTCCGTTTGATGAAGACTAACATACGTCGATTAATTCGCTCAACTCGGTATCAATTACTCTTCCGTCGCTGAGAAAAACAGAAATCCGTCTAGTAACAGGTTCCTTTCGAATTCTTTTTCTTTCCGCTCCCGCTTCCGTCTTGAATGAACTGACACTCCTTGACGATATTTCTTGTTCCGTCGCAGTACACCACAGTCGCCAGTACGAGCCAAAAAGAAAAATATATAAATCCCAATATTATTTCCTGGACACTTCCACACCAATCTGCTCCTTACCGTGTCCAAAATCAAAAAGAACTCCCTCTTCCATTTTTCGATTCAGTTGTCGATTCAATTTTCGTTTCCCGCTAAAGCGGCTTTTCGCAACCCGTTGTGGGTATTTGAACTCCAGGTGACTTTGGAAATTATTCCAGTCTTGGACTTTGGTACTACTTTTGTACCGCCTTTTAGTCCAAATATTGACCGAACCGTCATTTCCTACACTGTTGTTGTCGTAGGTCATGGCCGCTGACATTTGTGACAAGTGTAGCTTGAGTGGTGTACGTTTGATAATTTCGTTAATTTCTTGTTGTGCGTTTGATAATTTCTAATATTCCTGATGCTGTAGCAATCGCCATGCTGAAAAAGAGCGCTCGTCCAACTCGTCTGATAGTCGACGAGGCCGTCAATGATGATAACTCGTGTTTCCATATATCCGCCGTCGTTGTTATACAATCGTGCTCAGATGTCGTGTATGGCAAATGTGTTTAGCCGTTTTGTATTGTTGCTCCGGTGTATTTTTCTTCTCTGATGCCTTCTTCTTTTAGATAAACGGATCTGAAGTCATGTCGAAATTAGCCAGCGAATCAGAATCTAATTGGCGTAAGGCTTTCGAAGAAGCTGAAAAGAACGCCCCGGCGATCATATTCATTGACAACATCGATGTTATTGCTCCCAAGCGAGAGAAGACTCATGGTGAAGCCGAACTACGTATTGTATCGGAACTGCTTACTCTCATGGGTAGTATAAAAACAAAACTCGTACTTGATCGTTATGGCGGTCATGAATCGACCAAACCCCATTGATCCTGCTCTCCGTCGCTTCGGACGTTTTGGATCGTGAAATCGAAGTTGGTCTCCCAAATGCGACAGGTCGTCTCGAGGTATTAAGGATTCACTCGTAGAAATCCACAGTAAGTATGTGCTAAGTGTCGTCTATGTATCTGCTTCACGCGGTAGAATCGATGTCGGCACCACTTAAGTCGTCCCCGTCCGCCTGCCCCCTACTGTCCGCGATTCCCTTTGCTGATTCTCGCGGTCGTTGGTCACGTTTCCGTGGTTGTCGGCCTGCTCCGATCTCGTTACATACGTAGCTGTTGTATCGAGGAATCATTCTTCTATTGTTTTGCCCTACGACTATGGCCCTAACAGTTACGCTAGTTTTTAAAATGCAATGAATTACACCTTGGTACCGAGCTACCCTCTACCATCCTTTCCTTCGAAGATTGGTAGAGGGTATATTTTTTTTTTTTTTTTTTTGTTATTAAAAGAAAACCTCGGCTCGCGCGCGATACATGTCGGTTCCGACCGTGACACTCCCCTCGCCTCAGAGAATTACGCGGGAATTCTCGGCAATCCACATCATCGAATAGATGTGATACGCAACGTCCCTTCCCCTGGCAACCGTAAACTCGTTCGCTTGCGCGCATTGAACGCTTACCCCTAACTTGAATTTTACAACTTTCTATTTCACCTGTTCATTCGCACTTACAAAATCCTTCATACACTCACTCATATAATCGAGGTACCAACAAAATAGTGAATTGATACCACTCACCCCCTTACACATGCGACTTGGGACCTATGCGATACTATTTAACTCCCCCCAATAATGCTGTATCATAGTATCCTTGATCCTCCCCGCCCTACTTGAATCTATATTCAATGATGGGCCTTTTGAAACTAAAATATTGTTGATATTGAATGACCGGTCTTGATTACTCCGCCGACGACTCACTGTCCTATTAGCAATAGCCTCAACTATCGAGTTACAGACGATAATATTCTATTCTAAATGGAAAATTTCCCTGTGAGTCCTTGTCCATGCCTGCTTGTATTTATGGATGTGCTGTTTAATGTCGTAGCTAGAATTTGGTGATGGGTGTTACCCCCCTCCACATCACGACACTAATCCTGTTTGTACTCGGTTTTAGGACACCACACACACACAGCCACTACCATGGATTGATGACACCCAAATCGGCCAAAAAAAAGACAACCTTGCAACCTAAAACAAGAATACCACAAAGCTCGTGGAATAACGACGATCACCACCCACTCCCCGCCGAGAAACAAAATGGTAATTTTTTTTCCAATCAACATATCCTAAAATTTTACATTGTAATGCATGCATTATTCCGAACTTTTTGCAAACCTAAATTCATTCGCGAATCCCACTCTCATCTCCGACATAAAGTTCTTTTTTTTTTTAAAATCGATGCCACCACCCCCACTAACCTATCGCGCTTATACTAATATATAACTATTACCACCACCTCTATCTACTAAGATGCTTACACTAGAGCTCCATCACCACTACCCTATCCTATTTACGAACTAGTCCCACCACCACCATAAAAAAACGCACAACTTAGTTTCCCTAACTCAACTTCTATCCATATTATTGGAAATCTACAGACTGTGACCAAACCTAAATTCTACAGCTACATCATCTATACCGCCCCCTGGGTTTCACTATCGTTCGCAATGTATGGCTTGAGATCTTTCGAATGCCAGTTACCCGCAGACTTCCCCATCAAATCAACCAGATCGAAAGTCCATGCCGACGTTTTCTTCCTGATAATATAAGGACCGACGAACGCGGGAGCCAATTTTGCCGCGAAATTTTTAGTGGCGTCGGACAAGACGTAATTTTTCTTCCAGACCTTATCCCCGATCTGAAACGCCACCTCCCTACGACGCAAGTCATACCGCCCTTTACTAGACTTGGCCGCTTTGGCCATCCTTCTCACCACTTCCTTCCGGATCGCTTCTAGAGTCTCTGCGTTTGATGTTGGCGAAAAATCTTTCTGCCCACCATCTGGAGGCTCGCCTTCCTCCCAGTACGTAACCATCTCCCTTCCGAAGTTAAGGAAATACGGGGAGAACCCTGTAACTTCATGCTGGTATGTACGAAGCGCACACGCGATTTTCGCCAAGTACACATCCCAGGAGCGATGGTTGTCGGACACATAACATCGTAACATGCACTTGATGTCCTGATTCCGACGCTCCGCCGGATTGGCCTGAGGGTGATATAGGGCGGTGTAGCTCACCCGCGTTCCATACCTCTCTATCGCCTGCCGAAACTGCTTGCCTGCAAATTGCACTCCATTGTCACATACTAGGATTTTCGGTACCCCGTAGACTAACAGAACATTTTCCTCCAGCAGACGGAAAACCGCCGCTGCCGACGCTGTTCTTACCGGTAGTAAAACGGAGAATTTCGTGACGTAGTCCAGTACCGTCAGAATATAGGTGTATCCACGCGTTGACCTAGGCAGTGGCCCTATTAGATCCACGCACACCATCTCCCAGGGAGATTTAGCCTCTCCAGCCCTGGTAGACATCAATCCAACTGGAGCTTTTCGCTCAATTTTGCACGCCTGGCACACTTTACACCTTCGCACATAACTCCGGATATCCGACCGCATGCGAGGCCAATAAAAATTTTGCGCTACACGCGCTACCGTTCGTGCAATCCCCATGTGCCCTGCCTTCGGGTCATCGTGGCACCGATGAAGTATGGTTCCCCTCTCTGCTTTTGGCACAACTCTCTTCCACCCATGATCAACTCCCGCCACTCCTCGCCTGCTCGGACATTGTTTCCATAACCCGTTCCCCACGACCTTCCAATTTGAGAACTTGTCAGGATTCGCGCTTACTTCCGCCCTCATCTTTACATACCAAGGCTCCGCTTCTTGAGAGGACAAAACACAGTCTACTTGGGCGATCGCTCGAGATAGTGCGTCCGGTACTAGGTGCTCTTTTCTCTTTCGATGTATAACCTCAAAATCGAATTGCTGAAGCCTTACTGCCCATCTGGCCAATCTCCCCGTTGGATCTTTTAGGTTATTCAACCATACCAAAGAATGATGATCGGTTATGACCACGAAACGTGTCCCCTCGATATATGGTCGAAGCTTTTCAACAGCCCATAGCACCCCCAAGCACTCTTTCTCAGTCGTGGAGTACTTCCTCTCCATCTTCGACAGCGCCCTGCTCAGGTAGCATACAACTTTTTCTCCCATTGGGTGCGCCTGACTCAACACCGCTCCGATGCCTACGTCTGATGCGTCCGTCTGCACCTTGAACGGCAAGTCAAAATCTGGACATGCTAAGACTGGCGCTGTTGATAGTTTCACTTTGCAGGACGCGAAAGCTTGCTCGCACTCTTCCGACCAGACAAACTTCCGGCCCTTCTTCAATAGGTCACTGAGAGGAGCCACCATGGTCGCGTGACCCGGGATGAATTTTCGGTACCACGACACCATCCCAAGAAGTCGTCTAACCTGCTTCACCGTCGTGGGCCGCGGAAACTCTCTGATAGCCTGAACTTTCTCGGGATCTACGCTAAGCCCCTCCCTGTCCACCAGGTACCCTAAATATTTGAGCTGCGCTCGGCAAAACTGGCATTTTTCTCGTGACACACGTAAACCCGCTTCTCTTAATCTAACAAAAACCTCCTGAAGAACCTCCATGTGCCTACTAAACGTTTCCGTCACTATAATTATATCGTCCAGATATGTAAATACAAATGGTTCCAGTTGCGGACCCAAAACGGTGTCAATAAGGCGTTGCCACGTCGCACCAGAATTATGGAGGCCGAATGGCATTCTCAGGAAATGAAATAATCCCCTACCGGGCACGGTGAATGCTGTGTACTGCCGGGATCCTTCAGCCATCGGCACTTGCCAGTACGCTGACTTGACATCCAGCGTCGACAAAAACTTGGCGTTACGCAATTTTTCCAAGGTGGTTGAAATATATGGCAACGGGTATGCATCTTTCTCCGATACAGCATTTAACTTGCGAAAGTCTACGCAGAATCGATACGATCCGTCTTTCTTCCGAACGAGCAGTATGGGAGATGACCAGGGACTCGACGATGCTTCGACCACTCCATTTCTTAGCATTTCGTCCAGCTCTCCATTGATCTGCCTCTGAACTGCCGGAGATACCGGATAGTATCTTTGTTTGATGGGTGATGCCGTGGTCTTAATTACGTGTTCCACCGATTTCGCGCAGCCCAGACCGTCTCCCATTAATCTGAACTGCTCTTCCAACATATCCGTTAAGACCTTGGTTTCCTCATCCGATAATTGCGACCGTCCGCGCAGTGCGCCCCCGCTATTCAGCTCCGCAGTCGCGACGAAACTCCACTGCTGACCCCTCATGTCTAATACCACGCCGAACTTCTGCCAGAAATCTACCCCTAATATCACTTCGTGAGGAATCGATGGCACTATCAATGTCTCCAACCAATACTCACGATTATTCAAAGAAAATTTCAACCGCGCCTCACCAGCCACAGCGCAAGTCATCCCATTCGCCAGTCGAATTTCTCCAACTCCCTCTCGACCCAAAGTCGCCCCAGTTCCTTCTAATTGAATCCAACCCTTCCCACCGACTATTGTCCTACTTGCTCCCGAATCTAGAAGACCATCCATGGTAATACCCTCAATCTCCACTCGTAGATGCGGACGGCTATCCTGAACACTTCTCACCAGCGCGTACTCTACCACTGGTTGGGCTACTTCTTGCTGCGGCCTCTGTTCTGTGCTCGCTCGACCGCCTAGCGAGCACGTCGGTCGTTTCCCGAAGTTTCTCTGCTTGACCTAGCCCTCGATCCTTGGCCTTGGCTCATACTTCGACAATCAGGACAAGCAGAGCGCATGACTCCCGGACGTCCACACCCGAAACAGCGACGAGGTTCCCGACAGTCCCTCGACATATGCCCTTCACGTTTACAATTCCAGCAGAGCATCTGATGTTGTGTTGTTACTGCCGCTACCGTATCCCCGTTCCTTGTGCCCACGTATGCTAAATCCGGCTCCAGACAACGTCTAGATCGTGTGCTCGGAGGCACGAACGCTGCTACTGAAGCCCTCGTCGCGTCCAGCGTTCGGCCCATTTGTACCAGTTCTGCAATCGAGGTCACCGTTTTCAAACTCAACTGCTGCTGGTAAAAAGGCGCTATATTACGACGTAGTATACGTAATTTCTCCACCTCTGAACAGTCCGTCTTCAAACGACTAAACAGGCGCTCCATTATAGCGACGTATACCCCAATCGATTCACTCTCTCCCTGCGTGCGTTTTCGAATTTCTTCCCACAGCCTGTCTTCATAATCGGAGGGTAGGAATTCTGCCTTGAGTTCGACCACTAGTTCATCCCAAGACGCTACTAAGTTTCGGTTAGCCCGAAACCATATCAATGCACGGGAGTCGAATAAGTCAACAGCCGCTCTGAATAATTGGGGTTTTGTGAGTCCCCTCGCTAGTCGTAGTTCCTCGACTCGTTCCAAGAAAGCGTTCACGGACCCTGACGCATCTCCGCTGAACTTCAGCCCCCATTTCGCAACCTCCGCAAGACTAGTTGTTCTTGTTTCCTGACGCACCACCGTGATTGGCATGTCCTCCTCAACATCTTGTTCGTCATCGCTCTCTTCCTCCGTCTTAGAAACAAAAGTCCCCATTGCGAGGATGAACCGTTTCCTGAGTTCCTTGACTCCCTCTATCTGTTCTGGCGTCGTGGCCCGCATACGTCCCAAACGACGAAAAGCAAACTCTACCTTGACACGAATCTTCAGATATTCAGACGCGATCCTGTCTCCCGATACCTTCGCCACCAACTCTTCAATCTCCGCCGCTTTCGCTACAAGCTCCGCATGATCCGTCTCATACTCGAACGGGTAAGCTGCCTCCACGTATGAGGTATCCAGCGCTGATTCTGACTTGAGAGTTGCTCTTAGCGTCTTTCGCATGCCCTCCACATTATCCGCTGGGAATCCACGGATGGCGAGCTCATATATGAGCTCATCTTTGCTCAGCCGATCGACTAGAATCTTCATCACGCTTTCCTATAATACAAATCTACTCTACACCACCTAGCGTTCAATATATTTATGCTATTTCCTATAATAGGCTCCCGATTGTAACTGCCAAACTAAATATCTCCTCTACGAAAGGCCTTCGTCACGTTCTACCGACCACTTATTAATTTTTCACTATATGGCCACTGCCACTACCTGAAAATGCTCACACACGCTCCTAAATTCAGTTTTACTCTCACTTCACACACTTCTCACACTACCATTCACCCTACACTTTCACTCTGTTGCAAAATTCAAGCCTGAAAACAATAGATACTTCGGTATCTTCGAAATTCAAGAAATATATATAGGTCAATTTTCAAATTCATTCAAATAGAAATAGGCTCGATTAGTAAACTTACAAAGTATATTGATAATGGACTGTTAATAATATATTCAAGCAATCCCCGCGGCGCATATATCCAAACGTTTTTCGGATCTTAGAGACCTTCCCACAATTTGGGACTGTGAAGCTAAAATTTTTCCTAAACCGTTATTTCTCGTTATACCGTTATTTATGGCCCCACGTTGGGCGCCAATTTGTTACCGAAACTCTTTCGACAAGTTTTCCACGGATCTAAGTCGCTTGTCTAGACCACGAAGACAAATTCCGGGCGGCCTTCGCTCGCAGAGAGATGGGGTGGGTAGGCGCCACTCGCTTCTTGGCCGGAATTTAACACTCGTCTGTCGTCCCGAAGCGAGAAGGTGACGACGGTATGCTCGGTCTCGCGGGTAAAAGTAAGATCCCGCCGAAAGAATACCTCGCGATTACGCGGCCAAGAAAATTACGGATACGAGTTGGTACCAAGGTTTTTCCTCCTGAATTTACACTTTTATTTAATTCACTTATCTGATTACGAACAAACGGTTGATTAGCTCTACCACTGCTGGTAGCATGACTTATCACTAACACATTATCTATTTTCCAGAACTTTTCCGCGTTATTTGAATTTACACATTTTTCATTATGATGATGGATAATTCGGTTTAACGATTGGAACGAACTTAAAGAATAACTTAAACTATCTAACCTGCGAAAATTTGCCTTGTAGTTACTGGATCTCGCGTTGAACTGGTAAAAATCCCACGCTGGGGCCCTTTCCGTTTGATGAAGACTAACATACGTCGATTAATTCGCTCAACTCGGTATCAATTACTCTTCCGTCGCTGAGAAAAACAGAAATCCGTCTAGTAACAGGTTCCTTTCGAATTCTTTTTCTTTCCGCTCCCGCTTCCGTCTTGAATGAACTGACACTCCTTGACGATATTTCTTGTTCCGTCGCAGTACACCACAGTCGCCAGTACGAGCCAAAAAGAAAAATATATAAATCCCAATATTATTTCCTGGACACTTCCACACCAATCTGCTCCTTACCGTGTCCAAAATCAAAAAAAACTCCCTCTTCCATTTTTCGATTCAGTTGTCGATTCAATTTTCGTTTCCCGCTAAAGCGGCTTTTCGCAACCCGTTGTGGGTATTTGAACTCCAGGTGACTTTGGAAATTATTCCAGTCTTGGACTTTGGTACTACTTTTGTACCGCCTTTTAGTCCAAATATTGACCGAACCGTCATTTCCTACACTGTTGTTGTCGTAGGTCATGGCCGCTGACATTTGTGACAAGTGTAGCTTGAGTGGTGTACGTTTGATAATTTCGTTAATTTCTTGTTGTGCGTTTGATAATTTCTAATATTCCTGATGCTGTAGCAATCGCCATGCTGAAAAAGAGCGCTCGTCCAACTCGTCTGATAGTCGACGAGGCCGTCAATGATGATAACTCGTGTTTCCATATATCCGCCGTCGTTGTTATACAATCGTGCTCAGATGTCGTGTATGGCAAATGTGTTTAGCCGTTTTGTATTGTTGCTCCGGTGTATTTTTCTTCTCTGATGCCTTCTTCTTTTAGATAAACGGATCTGAAGTCATGTCGAAATTAGCCAGCGAATCAGAATCTAATTGGCGTAAGGCTTTCGAAGAAGCTGAAAAGAACGCCCCGGCGATCATATTCATTGACAACATCGATGTTATTGCTCCCAAGCGAGAGAAGACTCATGGTGAAGCCGAACTACGTATTGTATCGGAACTGCTTACTCTCATGGGTAGTATAAAAACAAAACTCGTACTTGATCGTTATGGCGGTCATGAATCGACCAAACCCCATTGATCCTGCTCTCCGTCGCTTCGGACGTTTTGGATCGTGAAATCGAAGTTGGTCTCCCAGATGCGACAGGTCGTCTCGAGGTATTAAGGATTCACTCGTAGAAATCCACAGTAAGTATGTGCTAAGTGTCGTCTATGTATCTGCTTCACGCGGTAGAATCGATGTCGGCACCACTTAAGTCGTCCCCGTCCGCCTGCCCCCTACTGTCCGCGATTCCCTTTGCTGATTCTCGCGGTCGTTGGTCACGTTTCCGTGGTTGTCGGCCTGCTCCGATCTCGTTACATACGTAGCTGTTGTATCGAGGAATCATTCTTCTATTGTTTTGCCCTACGACTATGGCCCTAACAGTTACGCTAGTTTTTAAAATGCAATGAATTACACCTTGGTACCGAGCAACCCTCTACCATCCTTTCCTTCGAAGATTGGTAGAGGGTATATTTTTTTTTTTTTTTTTTTTTGTTATTAAAAGAAAACCTCGGCTCGCGCGCGATACTTGTCGGTTCCGACCGTGACAAGTCATCACATTTTAACAAAATTCACACAGTATCTAGACCAGGGGTGGGCAAACGGTCGATCGCAAACAGTTCGACAGTCGATCACAGACATTTTTAATAATTTACTTAGTTAATTTAAAATGTGAGCTAAAAATTTACTAGACGATTTATTCAGTACATTTTGGAATGGGCCTTAGGTTAATAGATCCAATCGGACAGTCCACGCAGTTTCAGTTCACACAAAAGCTCGCAGAGCCTTGGTGGCGGAGAAGCCAACGGGAAAATCCGAGATAGCTATGCTCTCGATTTGTGCAGTTTATAGATTTATCATTTTAGTAAAACTGCTTCACTAAATCTCGTATACGTATACGGTTGTTTCATTTCCTTAAATCTCTCTATTCTATACACCTTGCCTGCATTTGCATTCGTCTCCCTGCTACCGAGATAGTAAATTGTCACACACAGCGCAAGAAAGGTTAATCTCAATTTTAGATAAAATAAAATTAAAATTTAAATCTTTACACGTCAATGTAGTTTGTGTAGTTCATTTTTTCGAGCTAAATAGTGACATTTGGTGTTTGAATTTTTAAAATTGAATTGTGTAAATGTCTTTTCAATAATAAAATCGTTCAAAAATTGAAATTCTTGACATCTTATCCGTCAGAAATGATAAGTGTCCCCGCTTATCTGCATTTTCAAAATTTTTGCTCGAAAGAATGACCAGATAATGGAGTCATGTCAAAATTTAGCTTCACGATTAACTGAGTACTAGCCTAAGAAATGAACTGCACCTACTAAATTGGCGTGAAATGATTGGAGACATGTGCCAAAGCTATTTGCATTTTCAAAGCGAAAGCATGTTCCAAGCAATTTTTCACGCTTATAAGTGAGTACAACTCTTGCTTATTTTCAAGCTAACTTTTCGCCTAAATAAATTTCACGTCAAAATTTGCATGAAAATTTAACGTGAAATCGAAAACAGTACTAAGCTTTAGATGGCTTAGCTGAGGAAGATTTTTGCAAAGATTTCTAAATCTTTTGCCTGAAATTATTGCATTTTTGGACACATTGGGAGAAAAACATGAACAATTGGAAGATCCAGTATGGGTAAAGATATTAGCATTTCTTACGGATTTTCTGGACCGTTACAACTTGCTAAATTTACAATTACAAGGAAAAGGAAAATATTGTTGACTTGTTGAGTTCGGTAAAGGTTTTTTAAGTAAAATTAAAACCTTTTGCTTCACAATTAAATAGGCAAAATTTTTAAATATTTTCCATATTTTGAAAAACATATTAAACTTAATGGTGAATCTAGCTGAAAGCTGAAAGACATTCTTCAGTTCGCGAAAGAGTCCGGGACCTTCGATGGCCGCTTGGACTGATTTTTTTTTCTCCTGCCCCATTTATCTGGTAGCACTATGTACCAATAGGTCCATGTGTGGCCTTGTGCCAACTGGTACAACCTAACCTAACCTACTGGTGCATGTAATATTGAAATGTTTTGTCCTGAACTGGAAAATTTTAGTGCAAGTGCAAATCTTTTAGCAGCGCCGTCCACGCACCTCTGCTTGAACACAAGAGCACAGCGAACATGCAGCTAAAATCTTGCTGAAAAGTTCGGCTGAGAGACATGACACTTCATCGCTAATATCGCTAATATCGCTGCTCGAATCCAAAGCCAACGTGCGAAGAAGCATGCTTCCAAGTTACAAACACACATGCAAATTTGATATCGCCTAAGCATGGCAACCAAACAATGGTTTATACACTATACGTGTATCTCCACGATATAATTGTCTCGTATGGCAGTGTGCGTAAGGTAGAAGCAAAGCGATCTGTGCTTACCTTACGTTACGAGTGGATGCAGCACAGCGTGTACATATAACAATTATGTATACAAAATGCCGAGTTTTCAAGAAAAGAAGAAAAGATATTATGAACGCTATGAATTTGGTTTGTAAATTTTTATAATTGTGTAGAGGGTATGCAATGCTTCTTTGCTTCTATGGAGTGCACGCCACATATATATATATATATATATATATATATATATATATATATATGTATATATATATATATATATATATATATATACATATTATAAATATATATATATATATATATATATATATATATATATATATATATATATATATATATATATATATATATATATATATATATATATATATATATATACGCACCATCCGATTGAACTGAAATTTTCAGGATACATTGGCGTATATGCAGAATAGTGCCAGGTCTCACAAAAAGTAAATAATCTTTAACCTTTTGGTGCCGGCGGCCGTTTTAGTGATATTTTAAATATACCTATTTTTCTGTCAAAAAATAACTTTTGCAAAAATAAAGTTTATGTAATAAATTCTGAACGTGTTTTGAATGTGAATATGATAATGTTTTTGAAATTTTTAACCCTATGTGTACACTAGGCGCCTAAAATGAGATTGGGAAATTTTAAAATTTTTGAATTGTGATAACTTTTTCTTAGATTATCAAATCATTATGAAACTTACAGTCCATATAAATGCTGATAAGTTGCACACTTGTGTAGTTTTTCATGATCGTGCTGGCAACTCTGTAGCTACGGCAGGCACTGAAAGTGAAAACATTCAAACCATCGAATGTCTTAAAATATGACCGCTTCTTAGAATAAAAATCAATTTGTATACAAATCTTATGCTTTGTCTACACGTTCAAAGTAAAACTTTGGAAAATTCATGTCGGACAAGAACGGCAACACTTTCCCAATTTACCTATTTTTTTATACATACATATATATATCATCAAAAAATTTCAGTGTGATAATCTCGGGAACGCGCCATCCGATTGAGCTGAAACTTTCAGGATACATTGGTGTATACGCAGAATAGGTCCAGGTTTCACTAAATGTCAATTATTGTTAACCCTTTGGCGCCGGCGGCCATTTAAGTGATATTTTTAATATACCTACACAAATAATTTTCGCAAAAATAAAGTTGACGAAATCAATTTCGAACGTGTTTTACATGTGAATCGGATAATGTTTTGGAAATTTTTAACCCCATGTGTGCGCTGGGTGCCTAAAAAGAGAACGGGAAAATTTGAAAATGTTTAAATTGCGATAACTTTTGACACAGATTTTCAAACATTACGAACTTTTCAGGACATATTGGTATTATTTAGTTGTAGATTTGTGTAGCTTTCAATGAGCGTGCTGGCAACCCTGTACCTAGGGCAGGCACTGAAAGTGAAAACATCCAAATCATAGTATCTCTTGAAAAAACGCCGCTTCTTCAAAAAAAAGCCACTCGAATGTAAATCTTGTGCTTTGTTTACATAGACGAAAAAAAAAACTGATATGGTATAACGGGCACGCCTGGTAACCCTTGCCCAATTTACCTATATTTTTAGCATCGAAAACTTTTGTTCACGGAAACTCACGATCCGATAAGCAGAATTTATTGAATTTTGCAGAATGTATTGGTCTTAAATAGGACCAGGTCTGATAGAAGTGATTTTGAAATGTGGGCGATTCTATGCCAGTGGTGCCATTTTGAAAGATCACTAAAAAATATAATGGCTTTTAACATTACAAATTCTGATTGAATAGCTCGATTTTAACGATATAAAAAAGACCTTACTTGAAACCACGTTTGATAGAAATTTGGTTAAAAAATTCGGTTGGTGCTGCCACCTATGATAATTTTGGTGTCTTAAATTTGAAAAAAAAAATTTGGAAGTGAAAATATTCAAACCATCGAATATCCTAAAAAATGTCCGTTTCTTACAATAAAACCAATCTGCATACAAATCTTATGCTTCATCTACACGTTCAAAGTAAAACTTTGGAAATTTAATGTCGGACAAGAACGGTAACACTTTCCCAATTAACATATATTTTTAGCATCAAAAACTTCTGTTCAAGGGAACTCACGAATCAATAATCAGATACAGCTGAAATTTAGAGAATGCATTGGACTTAAATAGGACCAGCTCTGATAGAAGCGATTTTGAATTGTGGGCAACTCTGTGCAAGTGGTGCCATCTTGAAAAATTACAAGAAACAAAAACTGCTTTTTGCCCTATGAAATGCGAATAAGCTACCAGATTGACACAGTAGCTGAACTTAACTCTAATCTCTGTTTGGTAGAAATTTGGTTGAAAAATTTGATTGGTGCTGCCAGCTATGGTGATTTTTGTGTCTTTGGTTTTGAAAATTCGCTCAGGAAATAAAACTTTTTGCCCTTTAACTTCCAGTGCAGTCATGAATTCAATACAAATTTCATACAATTAATGAAACCTATCATAAACATTATTCAGGCGTAATTAAGTTGAAAAGCCACGATAGGGTTGCCAGCTATTGTTAGTTTTGTGTTTAACTGCAATATCTTTATAAAGCGATTTTATCGTAAAATTTTCAAATGGTAATGATACTGTAGTGACAATAAACAGCAAATATTAAGTTTTCGATTATTTGAAAAAACTCGCAGCAGGTAACCCCAAATTTCTTGATACTCCTATAACTTCGAATGTAAGATAACAACGTGAACCAGATGTGATATATTCTTTGCTTTGATACTGGCAAAAGATTGCCAGCACGAGTCGGTTGTGCTACTTTTGTATCAATAAATGCTTACAGTTAGTATTCATACCGGAAACATTTACAATGAAAATAAATAGCCAATGTTTCAATTCCCAAAGTTGTGCAAATTTTTCGGACCGCAGCCCCAAACACCAACTTCAGTTACAGTGCTGCAGACACTGAGCATTTTCTTCATTGATGTTATATGAGATGCTGCTTCAAAAATTTTGCGAAATAAGCAACTGATAACGAATATAATTAACAAGTGTTTTACTCTCATAAACGTTGAAATTCATGCAGTGGTAATATCTGAAACTTTCCACCTAATGAGTTATAATGCATTCTTGAGACCAAAGTAAAACGTGGCGTTTGAAACAGTTTGGCCGTAATAAGCAGCCCGGCTGGTAGAATATGCACTCAAAATCTGCACGATTCTTCTACTGTTCTTCGAACATTAGTGTTTCTAGCGGTTCAGGTGCGCTAGAGTTTTTTTTTTATTTATTTTTAAGGCCATACGGGCTAAGGTAAGACCGGAGTGATAAAACAGTGAAGACTGAAGGAGATGTTGAACTGGTAGTCAGAGCATTATGCCTATCAACCGATTTAAGCAAAAGCAAGAAACTGCTCAAGCTCAGCAGTTACTGCTTGAGAATGACGGTTGTCTTGCTCACGGGGCAATGAATAGCAATAGCAATTATGGAACATTTCAGGTTTTTACAGCTCTCAAGAGTACCGTTACGTTAAGCCAGATAATTCAGCTTAGCGGAGTGATGTCGATTATCCTTGAAATTTCGAGAAATTAATTTTTCTGCTTGCAAATGCATAATTCGTTATAAATTTATACTGATTTTCAAAAAAAAAATGGTATTAGACTCGTTTCGACAAAAACTCTTATTTCTTCGTTTGTTTATGTATAAAACAAAGTAGGGATGGTAACACCATTTATAACTCACGACCAGGTGGACCGATTTTTAGATTTGTTGAATTTGAAACATCGGAAAAATTCCTCAAACAAAGTTTGTGAAGAAAACTAATTTTCTCATACATTTTGTATGAGAAAAAAAAAAAAATTCGCATATAACGCCATTGAACTAACTGCGCAGACGTGAGCTGCGATCAGACTTCAGAATATTGCGAATCAATTCTCTGAAGATGAACAAGATTTCGCACGAGAAGAGCGTCCCGTTAGTATATAAATATTTATATATATATATATATATATATATATATATATATATATATATATATATATATATATATATATATCTATATATATATATATATATTGTTGCGGAACAGCCTCGCCGCCAATTAGCACGCACACACCCACAAAGGTAAGATTATTGAAAATTGAAAATTGAAGAATTTTTTTGAACACGGACGTTAATTGTTGGGATTTAAATAGTGAAATCAAATAAAAAAAGTACAGTGTTTTTTTTTATATTATATAAAATAATAACAATAACAATAACAACATAACAATAAGTGACCAAAACATTAATCGAAAATTCGAAAGCTGTGCTGCTGGAGTGGAAAAGAAAAACGAGTGAAGCGGAGTTGAGTGGTCTAAACGAACAATTTGATTTTCGGAAACTCTATTCAAAAGGAAAAAGAAAATTATCTCTTTTGGAGTGTCTCAAATACGGAGAGAAAGAATTCACGGATAACTTGGCAGTCACGAGGTCACCTAATTCGTTAAGTAGCTGAAAAATTGGATTTGAACACAATTATCATAACTTAATGCAAAAAAAACTCTTTTTTTTACAAAATTAAAGCGTGAAATGAACATTTCAAATTTTAAAATGGATTGCATTACAAAAACAATCTAATTTGTTCTAAATCATTAAATATTTTTTACGGAATTCATCTTTTTTTATTTTTGAAAAACCTTTCATTTCTTTTTTTTTTGTAAATTAATATGGGTGTGGGAATTGTATCTATCTTATTTCATTTTTGACTATTTGTATTTACATTAATTTGGTTATTATTTTATTTCTTTTTTTAATTTTTTTAATTATATTGCTTATTGATCATTTTTTTATTCCGATAGATTGAAATATTCATTATCATGAATTTGTTACGATTGGTGTTAACCAATCTCGGCCGGAATTGGGTTTAAAACTGACCCACCCAAGCATTTAAGGATTTTTTTTTCTCTTTCTTAAATCTTATTTAATTTATATTTTAGATCTTAGTTTTCGTGTTTGAAGGTGAAGTAATTCCATCTCATTTCTTAGTTTTAGTTTTTTTTTCTTCATCTTTATATGAATTATAATTCTTCACTGTTTTTTTGTTAAATTTTAATTTTTATGCATGAAATATATAGATAATAAATGATGAATTCTGAGTTAAGTATTTGAAAATAATGATTCCTTCGGAAATTCTATCCTTCTCTCCATTCTTCCTTCTTCCATTAGAAGCATTTGATTCTAAATGTGGTGTCGCCTGCGTGCTGCAGCACGTAGGAGATTTTCCTGCCCACAACCCACGCCGGATGTAGCTAGCCGGTTTTGATAAGGCACGCAAGGCAATAGAAATGAAAATCTCCTAACACAAATTAAAAAGTCTAGCGCATCAGAACCGCTAGAAAACTAATTTTCGAAGAAGTTATCTTTGAGGGATTTAAAAATGTGTGAAGACGTTATACACTTCTTTGCAGTATCATATCAACCATTTCTGACTCAAAAGAATAAATATCATTTTCTGACAGCATTTTCTATAACACAAATGTTCAGTGCTGGCAACATTTATCCAACACAGCAGCAATAAATCTACCACAACATGCTCGTGCTTAATCAACCTATCCTTTTGGTTTCATCCAAGGATATCATCGAAAGTTCTAGCGATTAAACTATGTCTGGGGCTGCCATCCGAAAAATTTCTGAAACTCGGAAAATTTCAATACCGGTTGCTTATGCTTATGAATACAAAATGGCAGCATCTGTTGGTGCAAGATTTACGAAATTCTGGTGCTGAAAATCATGTGCTAGCACCATAGCTGTTTCACGTTGTGTTAAACCCAGCCTATGAATTTCGTTTCGATTGAATGGCTGCACTGTAAGTTAAAGGAGTGAATTAAATTTTAGGGCTACCATCGTCCAAAAATTTTAAATGTTGGAAACGTAAATATTTGTTGTTAATTGTCATTGCAGGATCATTCCCATTTGGATATTTTATGACAACATCGCTCGATAAAGAAATATCAATAAATTACGAAGTTCATCATAGCTGGCAACCCTATCACAATTTTTCAACGAAATTCCCACAGAATTAAAAACGCAACAAGATATGCTTATCACATGAATTTCGTTTTAATTTCGTCACTGCATCGGAAGTTATAGGGAAAAAATCTTTATTTTCCTGAGCAAATTTACAATATTTAGGAGACAAAAATTGCCGTAGCTGGCGTCCCTATACTAATTTTTCGACAAAATTTCTATGAAATCTATCTTAAAGTAAGGTTCACCTAATGCGTTCACCTTGTTAAAATCTGGTGGCTAAATCGGAAGCTATAGGCCAAAAACCAGTTTTTTTTCTCAGCGATTTTTCCAAATGGCACCACTGCCACAGTGTTGCTCATTTTTCAAAATTACTTCTATCAAACCTTGTCCTAGGAAATTCCAACATGTCCTGTAAATTTCATATTGATCACATTATCCAATCGTCAGTTCTCGTACACAGAAATTTTGAGTGCTGAAAATAGAGGTGATTTGATCATGGGTTGCCGTTCTTGTTTACCGCGGGATTTTGAAATATTTTATTTGACTTGGTGGACAAAAGTCAAAATTTATCAATAATTTTAATTCATTTTCAAAAATCAAAAATTTTTCAGGAAGGTCGATGATTTGAAGGATTTTTGTTCAGGAGCCTGCTGTAGCTACATCGTTGCCCGCACAGTTTTGAAAGTCTATGTGTGTAAAATTCTAGTCTACATCTTGTATGGCGGCTAACAGCTCTTCCCGGTGGTCAAATTGTCTTCCGCCTTCGTAAACTTTTCGACTTAAGTATCCCCATACGTTTTCAATAATATTCAAGTCGGGTGACATCACAGGCCAGTCTAAAACGTTTAAATTTACGGACTCGAACCAATTTTTCACTATACGCGCGGTGTGAATTGAGGCATTATCCTGCTGAAGAATGACATCCTGGATTTTCAAAACCTCGCGACATCTTATTGCTTCGTTTTTCATTAATTCTTGGTAATTTGCAGCATTCTGACGACCGAAAAAAACAACCAAATCCACGACCCCATTGAAGAAAATTCTTCCCCAGACCATAACTGATCCAACCGCTGCGTTACGTAGAGACAATACCAATTCTTCCTTTCGTAAATCGTGAAAATAATATGAAAAACCATCGGGTTCGTCTAAATTCAACTTTTTTTCATCGCTAAATATGAATTTTTGCCATTTTCTAGTCCAAGTCATATGCTTCTTTGCGAATGCCAGGCGCGCTACCTTATGACGATCTTGTAGCACCAGTTTGCGCTTCAGTTTCCTGCGTTTCATATTCGGAGATCCTTTATTAATTCGACGAATCGTTCAAACACTTGCAGTAACTCAAATATTTACACGGATTTTGCTCACAGAGTCCTTCGAATTAGATGCTGCCCTCAGAATTCTAAGAAAAAAGTACTAGGAATGAAAACTTATTATGTTTTAAGTTTGCCTATGATAAAGAAGAGGAAATTTTGAGCCTTGTGTAGGCGCTGAGTGCGTAAAAGTAGTCAAGCATTTTTTTCCAAATTTCGATTTGTCATAACTTCTAAGAAAAACAATGGATCATCGTGAAAGTTTCAGAGCTTATTGATGTAGACTAGAATTTTACACACATGGACTTTTAAAACTGTGCAAGCAACGATGTAGCTACAGCAGGCTCCTGAACAAAAATCCTTCAAATCATCGACCTTCCTGAAAAATTTTTGATTTTTGAAAATGAATTAAAATTATTGATAAATTTTGACTTTTGTCCACCAAGTCAAATAAAATATTTCAAAATCCCGCGGTAAACAAGAACGGCAACCCATGACGTTTCTGCGAGTTGTGTTTCCGTTGTGGTAGTTTTGTTATACAATAATCTGTGATGTGGAAACCGGCTTCGAGAAATCTATCCAGCCAACATTGATCAGCAGCGGGGGGTATTCCTTTGACGAAGAACGGTACTTTGTCGGTGTCAACTTGTAATTGGAAGCGTGATCCTTCGACTTGACAACTTTCATTATTTTTTTTTATTTTTTCAATGCGACTGTCCCATTCATTTTTCGACCAATAAGTACCAAATTTATATATTGGCTTCGTACAAGAAGGAATAAAAGATTCGCGTTGGTTACTTGATGAACCAGTAGTAGAAGTTAGTTCTTTGATAGGAGACGAAGCCATGTCTTTTGTTGTCACTTTTGGCATGTTGCTGTTAATATCGGCCATTGAGAGTTCATGGAGAAGCGAATGTTCGTGAATAGATGGCCGATTATTTAAGACTTCCAATTGATTCTCACGCTGGTGCTCAAAGTGTTCAAGCTTATTATTTATATTACTTAACTTTAGTGCTTGTTCAACGAACGCATTTTTTAGCAAGGAATTCAGCTTATCAAACATTGAACAAAATTTTTGCTCAGCATTCTCGAGCATATTTATAAAAGTTACTTGGCGAGAGCTAATTGGGACAGAATTGGTTGGGATACTTGAAGATATTGTATCTAATTTGCCATTCAAAGAATCTATTCTCTCTTCTAGTGCGGCAAGAGACTTTTCAACGCTATTGTTGTTGTTAGTCTTCGAAAGAGTAGATGAAAGTACATCGAAATGTTGCGAAATGTCCGCCAGGATATCTTCGTTTGCTCTAGCCTGAGCTTGATGTTTCAATATAAGATGGTCTTTTTCAGCATTCAATGTACCAATATAACTGATTATGCTGTCGTACATGCTTTTCATCAGCCGGTCCACATTTTGGCAATCAGTGCATATGAAATGGCGTTCTAAGAATGGATGGTACCAATCCCGTGGAGCACCCATACATGCGCCATGTAATTTTCTATTGCAGAATGCTTTGCAATGCACAAACTTCATGGTATATATATATATATATATATATATATATATATATATATATATATATATATATATATATATATATATATATATATATATATATATATATATATATATATATATATATATATATATATATATATATATATATATATATATATATATATATATATATATATATATATATATATATATATATATATATATATATATATAATATATATATATATATATATATATATATATATATATATATATATATATATTATATATATATATATATATATAATATATATATATATATATATATATATATATATATATATATATATATATATATATATATATATATATATATATATATATATATATAATATATATATATATATATATATATATATATATATATATATATATATATAATATATATATATATATATATATATATATATATATATATATATATATATATATATATATATATATATATATATATATATATATAATATATATATATATATATATATATATATATATATATATATATATATATATATATATAATATATATATATATATATATATATATATATATATATATATATATATATATATATATATATATATATATATATATATATATATATATTATATATATATATATATATATATATATATATATATATATATATATATATATATATATATATATATATATATATATATATATATATATATATATATATATATATATATATATATATATATATATATATATATATATATATATATATAATATATATATATATATATATATATATATATATATATATATATATATATATATATATATATATATATATATATATATATATATATATATATATATATATATATATATATATATATATATATATATATATATATATATATATATATATATATATATATAATATATATATATATATATATATATATATATATATATATATATATATATATATATATATTATATATATATATATATATATATATATATATATATATATATATATATATATATATATATATATATATATATATATATATATATATATATATATATATATATATATATATATATATATATATATATATATATATATATATAAATATATATATATATATATATATATATATATATATATATATATATATATATATATATATATATATATATATATATATATATATATATATATATATATATATATATATATATATATATATATATATATATATATATATATAATATATATATATATATATATATATATATATATATATATATATATATATATATATATATATATATATATATATATATATATATATATATATATATATATATATATATATATATATATATATATATATATATATATATATATATATATATATACTAACGAGACGCTCTTCTCGTGCGAAATCTTGTTCATCTTCAGAGAATTGATTCGCAATACTCTGAAGTCTGATTGCAGCTCACGTCTGCGCAGCTAGTTCAATGGCGTTATATGCGAATTTAATTTTTGCTCATACAAAATGTATGAGAAAATTAACTTTCTTCACAAACGTTGTTTGAAGAATTTTTCCGATGTTTCAAATTCAACAAATCTAAAAATCGACCCACTTGGTCTTGAGTTATAAATGATGTTACCATCCCGACTTTGTTTGATGCATAAACAAACGAAGAAATAAGAGTTTTTGGCGAAACGAGTCTAATACAATTTTTTTTTTTTTTTAAATCAGTAAAAAATTTATAACGAATTATGCATTTGCAAGCAGAAAAATTCATTTCTCGAAATTTCAAGGATAATCAGCACCACTCCGCTAAGCTGGATTATCTGGCTCAACGTAACGGTACTCTTGAGAGCTGGAAAAACCTGAAATGCTGCTGAGCCTGAGCAGTTTCCTGCTTTAGCCATAATGCTCTGATTACCAGTTCAACATCTCCTTCAGTCTACACTACTTTATCACTCGGGTCTTACCTTAGCCCGTATGGCCTTAAAAAAAAAAAAACTCTAGCGCACCTGAACCGCTAGAAACACTAAGGCCAATGACAAACAGAGCGGTTTTTGCGAGGCGTTTCCCGAGAGGAAAACCGAGTCGGTATAGTCGTACATTACTTTAGCATTGTGATGACACACACCGCGGTGCGAACCGCCTCTCGGTTTCGGAATCGCGTCGGTTGATGAGAGAAATGACCCACCGACTCGTTTTTCGAGCGTTTTTCGATGAGTTCATTCCTGCGTAGTCCGATCGAGCTGAAATTTTCTGGATGCATTGATGAATGCATGGGATAGGGGAAGGAAAATATGATACTCTGACGTAATTTGTAACTAAACCGACTCGATAAACGCTTCTGAAAACCGCTGTGTGTGGCAGCCGACGCGCCAAACCGAAGCGTTAAACGCTTCGGTGAAACCGAACTGTCTGTCATTGGCCTAATATTCGAAAAACAACAGTAGAATCGTGCGGATTTTGAGTGCATGTTCTACCAGACGGGCTGCTTATTACAGCCAAAATGTTTCAAACACCACGTTTTAGTTTGGTCTTAGGAATGCATTATAACTCATATGGTGGAAAGGTTTCAGATATTACCACTGGCATTAATTTCAAAGTTTATGAGAGCAAAATACTTGTTAACTATATTTGTTATCTGTTGCTTATTTCACAAAACTTTGAAAGCTGCATCTCCTATAACATTAATGAAGAAAATGCTTAGTGCCTGCAGCACTGTAACTGAAGTTGGTGTTTGGGGCTGCGATATATATATATATATATATATATATATATATATATATATATATATATATATATATATATATATATATATATATATATATATATATATATATATATATATATATATATATATATATATACAGCCTTGGCCAAAAGTTTGAGCCCATCATATTTTTCGGCTGTAGATTAAAAATACTTAAATGTTCGTTATTCATCGGTTGTTCCTCATCGGCGAGGCTACTTGTTTACTGCAATAAAATGATTTTAGAAAGTTTCTTGAAAAACCCGGACACGGGATGGGTAATAATGGAAAATTCCGAAATTTTCCTACATAAGCCATTGCAGTTTGTGGGTATGTTACAGTTTGCGTACGCTGTTAAACGATCAACAGTGATTCATTTAGTGAGCTAAAATTCTTTGTTCTCGAAAATGTCCAAAACAAAGGAGGTAAGTTCAGATATGCGTGCACAAATTCAATTGCTTCATGCAGAAGGGTTCAGTTCGAGAAAAATCGCCGTACGCCTTGGATGATCGTGCGGAGCGGTTCGCTCAACTATTCGACGATTTGAGCAAACCAGTTCGCATAAGGATTTAACAAGGAGCGGTCGAAAGAGAATAACAAGCGTACAGGAGGACCGTTTGATGGTACGTGCATCTTTGAGAGAAACATCTGCCAAGTTAGCTGCTGAGCTGTCCGACGAGTTTGGGAAAAATTCGTCATCCAGAACAGTACGAAGACGCCTGTGCGAAAAAGGGCTGAGAGGCTGTGAGGCGAGAAAGAAGCCGTGGCTGTCACACAAAAATCAGAAAATTCAACTCGGAGGCATCAACATATCAACATATCATTATTGCAGATTTTTGGAACACCGGGTGCGGTCTTTGTGCGATGACGAATTGGTGAAGGGTACCAACCACAGTGTGTGGTACCAACTGTTAATGATGGAGGAGGCAGTATAATGGTTTGGGGTTGCATGGATTCAAGCGTAGTTGGAAGTTGTGTTTGAGTGAAGGTCGAATGGATTCTTCAAAATACATTTCAATACTTGAAAATGTACTTTTAGAATCGGCCGTCAAAATTTTTTTCTTATATATATATATATATATATATATATATATATATATATATATATATATATATATATATATATATATATATATATATATATATATATATATATATATATATATATATATATATATATATATATATATA